>LOEQ01001616.1:44327-74315 GCA_001685075.1 Bramus lutescens
TCTCTCTCTCTCTCTCTCTCTCTCTCTCTCTTTCTCTCTCTCTCTCTTCCTTCTCCCCTCCCCCCATATATATATTGGGTTTGGAACCCAAGGTCTCATGCATACTAGGTGAGCACTTTGCTACTGAGCCTCCTGCTCTCCCCACCCTTTTTCCCCTTGATCCCATTGTTACAGAGGGGATTTCAGGAGCCCAAAGACCTCCTGGCTTCCCCAGCTGTCAATGTGACTTCATATTAAATGACTTAGTGTTTCCTTCCCACTGTCTTGTTGGCAACTCTTTCATTTAAGACATGGATACGGATGGGGAGGAAATAAAAGCCTGGTGGAGCTGCACAGAGTCTGGCTAAGCCTAATAGAGGCCATTTTCCAGAGCCAATGTAGGTACTTAGGTGTGGTCCCACTTAGAGCCTATCTGCGCTCAGGCAGACCCATTGTAGCACTCAGCCTGGAGCACCATGTTCATTTTCTTAGACTCTAGTCAGAAGACTCTGCTGAAACTGAATGTAGAGCCCAGGGCCTTGATGAATGCCCAGTGCTGTCTGGATACGGACCAACCCACATCCATTACACTCCAACTGGGGTGAGGTGGGGATGGGGCAAAGCTGCAAGACCTCCCATGGGAGGAGAATAGCAGCAAGCAGTAGAGACTAGTGGCATGGGGGGTGGGAGATATGAGTAGAATGCAAAAGAGATAAGAAGACAGGGTAGCAACATGTCTTCCAGGTGAGCATGCATCTTCTCTATGAATCATGGCTCATACATAGGTGTGATTCCCAGCACCTACGTGGTGCTCATGACTGTCTCTAACTCCAGTCTCAAAAGTATTTGGCTCCTCTCTCTGGCCTCCTAGGTACTGGATGTATATGGTGCATGGACATAAATACAGGCAAAACACCCGTACACATAATCAAAGAACACATCAAAAAGATCATGCACCATGATCAATTCAGCTTCATGCCAGAGATACAGAGATGGCTCAACATACAAAAATAGATAAATATAATCCACAACACAAACAGATTGAAAGGGAAAAAAACAGACCACATGACCATCTCATTATATAAAGAAAAAGCCTTTGACAAACCTAATTTCCCTTCATGATAAAAGTCCTGGAGAGACTAGGGATATAAGGGATATACCTCAACACAATAAAGGCAATTTACAGAAAGCCCATAGCCAACATTAACCTAAACAGAGAGAAACTTAGATGGAACATGGTTCCATTAAAATAAGGAACAAGATAAAGATGTTCATTCTTTCCATATACATTCAATATAGTACTTGAACTCTTAGCTAGAGCAATAAGACAACTGAAGAAGATCAAGAGGATACAAATGGAAAAGGAAGAAGCAAAATATATGTTTGTAGGCTACATGATTTTGTACATAAAAGACCCAAAAAAACTCTGCTGGGAAACTTCTAGAGCAAAACACTTTTAGCAAAGCATCAGGATACAAAATTCACACACACAAATCAGTAGCCTGCCTATATACAAATGACAGCCTGAGAAGGAAATCAGGGAAACAGTTTTTCACAATAGCCTATTTTTTTCCTCCTTGGGATAAGTCGAACCAAGAAAGTGAAGGACTTGTATAATAAAAACTTTAGCCAGTGTGGTGGTGGCAAAAGTCAGGTGGTGGTGGCAGCACACATATTTAATCCTAGCACTCAGGAGTCAGAGACAGGCAGATCTCTGAGTATGAGGCCAGCCTGGTCTACAGAGCGAGTTCCAGGATAGCCAGGGATAACACAGACAAATGTTGTCTTGAAAAACAAAACAAAACAAACAAACAGCATCCCCCGCTCCCTGCAAAAACTGAAAAACTTTAAGACATTGAAAAAAGAAATTGAAGAAGACATCAGAAGATAGAATGATCTACTGTACTCATGAATCAGCAGGATTAATACAGTGAAAATAGCCATCCTACCCAAAGCAATCTACAGGTCCAATGCAATCCCCATCAAAATTCCAACACAATTTTTTCTTTTTTTCCCCCAAAATACAAATTACAAAATATTTTTTTGGAGAGAAATAATCTATTTATTTTTCATTGTTTTTATTGAGCTATATTTTTTTCTTCACTCCTCTCCCCTTCTACCCTCTCCCATGATCTCCATGCTCCCAATTTACTCAGGAGCTCTTGTCTTTTTCTACTTCCCATGTAGATTAGATCTATATATGTCTCTCTTAGTGTCCTCTTTTCAACACAATTCTTAACATAAATTGAAAAACAAATTTACAATTTTAAGTTTTATATGAAAACACAAAAAAACAGGATAGCTAAAATAATCCCAAATGATAAAGTAACTGTGGGAAGTGTCACCATCCCACATTTCAAGTAGTACTACAGAGCTATAGTAATAAAAATAGCAAGGTATTGGCATGAAAGCAGACATGTTGATTAATGAAATCGAACGGAAAACCCAGATGTAGTTCACATACCTATGAATACCTGATTTTTTGACAAAGAAGCTAAAAATACACGCTGGAGCAAAGACAGCATCTTCAACAAATGGTGGTCAAACTGGATGGCTGCAAGTGGAAGAATCCATGTAGATCCATACTTATCATTCTACAAAACTCAAGTTCATATGGACCAAAGACCTCAACATAAAATCAGATACTTTAATCTTACAGAAGAGAAAGTGGGGAATAATTCTGGGCTCAGTGACACAGGAAAGGATTTTCTGAGCAGGACACTGATAGCACAGGCATTAAGAACAACAATCAATAAAAGGGATCTCATGAAACTGAAAAGCTTCTGTGTGGCAAAAGACACCTGATTCGGACAAAGTAGCAGGCTACAGAATGGGAAAGAGCTTTACCAATTACACACCCAGTAGATGGTTGGTGTCTTCAGCATATACAGAACTACAAAGACTGGACATCAAGAAAACAAATAAAAATGGGGTACAGGACTAAGCAGAGAGTTCTCAGAAGATGAAACACAAATGGCTTGAGAAACGCTTTAAGAAATGATGAATAAGCCAGGAGTGGTGGCACACACCTTTAATCCCAGCACTTCGGAGGCAGAGTCAGGAGGATCTCTGTGAGTTTGAGACCAGTCTAGCCTACAGAGGTGGTTCCAGGACAGCCAAGGCTACAAAGAGAAGCTGTCTCAAGAAAGAAAGAAAGAAAGAAAGAAAGAAAGAAAGAAAGAAAGAAAGAAGGAAGGAAGGAAGAAAGGAAGAAAGAAAGGAAGAAAGAAAGAAGGAAAGAAAGAAGGAAGGAAGGAAGGAAGGAAGAAAGGAAGAAAGGAAGGAAGAAAGAAAGAAAGCCATTTTCATTCCAACTACCATTTACATAGCTAACTGAACACAGAGAAGTTGAGCTGGTGCCTAACTAGAGGTTTCACTCCCACTGACTAGTGTTCACAGTACTAGAAGGTAGCAGAGGAGAGAGGTAACCATCAAACCCAGCTGTAAACCCTGAGATGTACAACAGTGGCCTGCCTGCAAGAAATGCTGGTACACTAGTGGCACAATGTTGTAGGAGTAACCAAGCACTTTCTGCTTGGATTTAAGGACCATCCATGAAGTGGAAGCCTTGTCTGACACTGCTCAGGTGGCCAAGAACCTGAGACTAGGTAGGACAGTGGCCTAGGTGAAAACCAATGATTTTGTTTTGCTTAAGGAACATAACAATAACATGACTCCTAATGATGTTTTGCTGTACCCATGGGTCAGGGCCTTGTTCATCATCAGAGACGTTTCCTCTTGTAGTGTAGATGGGAACCAAGAAAGAGACCCACAACTGGACAATGTGCAGAGTCAGAGATTTTGGAAAACTCAGTTCTAAATGG
Organism: Bramus lutescens; assembly: GCA_001685075.1. Taxonomy (NCBI): domain Eukaryota; kingdom Metazoa; phylum Chordata; class Mammalia; order Rodentia; family Cricetidae; genus Bramus; species Bramus lutescens. The sequence continues at coordinate 48,131 of LOEQ01001616.1, forward strand.
CATGTTTTCATCAACCCCCTCATTTCAGGGCACAGGGAATCTATGTAGAAAAAGAGTTAGCAACATTTTATTCTTATTTGTTTGAGTTAGCAACATTTTTAAGAGCCAATGGGGATAAAGGACTCAATGGAAACAGTGCCCTCCAGACACAATGGTACTGATGTACACATGAATGCACAGAGACTGTACCCAGCATGCATAGTGCCTATAGTTTCAAGCTGGATGGGGTCCCAGTGTTAAAGTGGGGAAGTGGACATGGGCTCCTTCCATCCCTAAATGAGAAGCTATCTGCAACTGACACTAGCTTGCAAAGTTAAAATTAGTTTTCTCCAAAGGAATCTCACTGGGTATTTTAAGCATACTTCAGGGCAGGCTCCACGCCAAGCGGTAGATGGCCAACACAAAACTAACTCAGTGGTAATTTTATAGACCTTTGGTTTCATATTGCTTTGTGTATTTTTGTATTATTGGTCTTTTGCTCATATGTTATGGTTTCTGATTTAGTTTTTTTTCCTGTATGAGGTTTTTGTTTGTGTTGGAAATAAGAGAGAAAGAAAGGGCATGGAGTTGGGTGGGTGGGGAGGACCTGAGAGAGTTGAGGGAGAGGAAAAGCATGGTCAGAATATACTGAAAAAAGTTTTCAACAAAAAGGAAAAAAATTTAAAAATCATGGGTCATTCATGAAAGAAAAGCATTTTGATACCATGGAGAAGCTCCAGGGAAAGACCATTTCAAATACCACAAAAATTCTCCCCATTTCTATAGGTTAAACAAAGCCCCCAGGGTAAAAGTGGAGGAAAGGCTCCATTACATTGGTGAGTACAAAGTCCACAGTTATGCACAAAAATCTCCGTATCTATCTCTCTATCTTTAAAACCCCAAAATTCTGAGTGGCTATCATCAACATCTTCAGGAAAAGGGCTGGAAATTAACAGGGCTTCTGAGGCTGGCAGGGTTCCTGTCTACCTGGACCCTCAGAACATAATATTATTTGGAAATAGTCTTTGTAGATTCAAGTAAGGGACCTGTCAATATGAGACTATATTGGCACTGGGTGCTAAATACAGTGAGTTCTTGTAAGACACAGAAAATGACACATGTCACATGGAATGCAGTTATTGAGCACACAGGAAAATGGGGAGACTGTCACAAGTCAACAACACGTGGAACCAGCAGAAGTGGGAGGAGGCAGGAAGGGGACACATCCTTGCAGATACCTCAGCTTTATGTTTCTTGGCTTCTAGAACTGTGGAAGAATAAATCTGTCATTTTAAGTTCCAATGTTTGTGGAAATTTTTCATAGCAGCCCCAGGAAACAAATGTGGGCAGGCATTCTTATTCTCATCTTCCAGCAGCATTAGGGACTTTGGAGCTACTCAAGGTCACAGTATGTGGACAGATCTTCTTGCTAAGATGAACTATGTTTGACTTCAGGGTCTAATTTCTGTTTCAAAGTAAAGGACTTTTATGTCTTCTGCCTTGGATCTTGTTCATCTGTCCCCCATTAAAATGGGAACAGAAAGACATGTATTATAACTTCTCACTTTAAGTTTACAATTGAGTTTCACAATCCAGTTTCCATTTCGTTTTCTCAACTATAATCCCAGCATGGATATGAATTCATCTTTTTAATTTCACATTATGTAGTTTAGTGTTTTCTCTGTGGAAGGGTCTCAGAATGCACCACTCTTAGACCCTTGAAATCTTGTATTCAGTTGCTATACTTAAGCCACCACAGACAGCTCTGTAATGAAAGGGAAGGTCAGAAGAACTGCCATACTGAGCTACACTTTTTGGCCACTTACTACAGAGACACATCTAGACATTGGCACACCGTAGTAACTCAGCAATCAAAATTCTTAAAGTCTTTGGATAGTATTGAAGTTTGTAGCACAAAGCAGCAGGTTATAAAATCCATGTGAGTCGGGTGGTAGTGGCGGTGCACGCCTTGAATCCCCAGCACTTGGGGGAGGCAGAGGCAGCTGGATCTCAGTGAATTTGAGGCCAACATGATCTACAGAGCAAGTTCCAGGACAGTCAGGGCTATGCAAAGAAACCCTGTCTAAAAAAAAAAAATCCATGTGATAAGAGTGATATAAACCCTTCACCTGGAATCCACTCTGTATTTAGTGGTTGGACTGAGCCATCTTACTTCCTATGGTTTCTGGTTGTATAACAGAATATACATGCACAAAGCAGCTGACTCTCTACATTGATCATGATTGTTTTGGTGAGAAATGCTACATGGAAACCCCAGGACTCTTCTATCAAAGCAGCAGTCAAGAGCAAGACTGAAAGGTTTGGTAGCATTCACCGTAGTTCCAACACTAGGCTGAGGTGGGAGAATTAAGAGTTCGAGGCAAACCTGGGCTACATAGACCCTGTCTTCCATCCTCCGAATTAAAAAAAAAGTGCAATACTATAAAGAATGACAGAATTTTCCACCAAAAAAGAAAAGCATCCTTTTTTTTTTTGCATAGGATGTTTTGGGCTAAAAGCACTTGGGAAATAGCTAGTACATGAGGGAGTGTTCTGACAATTCTTCCTGAAGAGGAAAGATTTACCTATGTGAAAGATGCTCCCCTCACCAAGAAGAAATGTTCTTGTGACAAGAGATGAGGAATTGGGGCTGAGAGAATTCTACACAGATTTTGTCAAGACCATGTGTCTCCCTGTGACTCTCCCAGCCTAGTGATGTTGCTGAATCAGTACCCTGTTTCTTCTGGGTAGTAGAAAAGCACTCAGGCTTTGTTACTTTTGGGGGCCTTTATCTGGAAGACCCTCCCACATACTGTTGCTCTTCTGCCATCTGTTTTACAGTCTACCCCTCAGGCCCAGAGGGAGACACTAAGAGAATAAGTATTCATTTTCTACAACTGTAGCTTTAGGGAAACAGCTAGGATCTTTTCCAGTTAGTCTGGCATGCAACTCTTGTAGAAGCACATGTAGTATGTCTGTCCAACATCAGTTTTACCATGGAAGTAAAGCAAACTCCTGTTTGGGATAACAGCAATGGCAGCTGGAGGACTGCTGAATACGAACTGCTGTGGATTCACAACATGCCCCTTCCTGCTGGCTACGGAGGGCAGCTGTGAGCTGGCATGGAACTCAAGTTCTTCTTACTAGTTAAGGATTTGCCTTGAACTTCTTAAATATTCATTTTTATAAATAAAGACATCCTTCACATTATAGTAAACCAAAGGTAGTCATTTATTGTAGACATTCCACATACAAGCTCTCAAGAAGACATCTAAGTGAACATTAATACAGAATGAAGACAGATGTCCATTTACACTTGCTCCTCGAATGCATTCAGGTGGAGATGGGGGCTTTGGACCACACAAATCACTTAGCTGCTCCTTCCACTGGGGTTTCCCGAATCCATGTATCTTATCTGTCACTGAGCGCCAGAACTCACAAAATACTTTCTCCAGTCTACCTATCCACCTTTGCCTTCCTTGCAGGGTGATAGGGAGAGGGAATTTTTCCTGTTATTGAACACAAGTGGCTTGTCCTTCCTCCTTACTAAGCAAGCTGGGCTGGCACTGCTATCATCTTTTTAACCAGGAGACGGACTCAATGTGGCCCAGAGGTGGCATACAGTGGGTATGAATCTGGCCTTTCTATTTCTTTCATTTCTTTGATGCTCCATGGCTTCATGAAAATGTGCACTCTTGAGGTTTTGGCAGTTAATTGCTCAGAAAGAGAAGCTGTGATTTATGCAACTAAATTCAGGAAGTAACAATACCAAACTTCTTTTGGCTTCTGGTCTAATACACATTCCTTGGTAGCAGGAAGCCCTGATCTATTTAATGCATGAGTTTTCTTCTTTACAAAACCATGTTTATTTCCAGGTGAAAGAATTAGGCTGAATATCTAACAAAATCATCAGTAAGAATTAGCAAGGTATCTATGGGAATTAATGAAAGCCTAGGCAGGAAATACAAACAGTTTCTAAAACGTCTTTGCCACAACGCCAGAAAATAAAGAATCTGTTTATACATATACCATCATTCAAAAACAGGACTTGAGACAATCTCCAAAAAAATATGATGGAGTAGAATAAATAGGTGTAGGTAGTTGGCTGAGGTGAATTGTTCTGTTGAGCTTTCCAGCATCCAGAGCAACAAAGCAGCAAGTTATAAAAATCACAGTGTTTCTAAGATTAAAAAAAACCAACTGTTTTCTTCCTTGAGGTCCTTGATATTGAGATCTATGGATCATGACAGAGATGTGATAAAGATGTATTACTCAGAATGTGATCACTCATCCTAACTTTCACGCATTGGTTGACAAAAGAGAAACACGCAAGCACCTTGGTCTAAGATGGTGGAAGACCTACCTGTTTCTTAAGAACTGAGAAAAGGTCCACAAGAGTAACAAACATCCTAACAGATTGTTTAAGATTAGGATTACAGGCAGGAGAACACAACCTACCTATCTGTATCTTAGACACAGGAGACAATCACTTTGTCATGGTGGAGACAGAACAGGCCCCGGATCTTTCCTGTTGCTGGGAAAATTTATCAAAAAGTGGTGCTCAAACTGGTTTTCTATTTGCAATTTACAAAAGGTCTTCAGGATGTGACTGTGGTTCCTCCAGATGGGGTGGCTGACCATCCACATCACCAAGGACTTAATTAGATTATCTTTTGCTGTAACACTTCCTTGCTGGAGGACAGCCACCACGGTCCCCATCATTTTGTATGCCTCTCTGAGGTTACAACATGGTCTTCTATATAACAGTACATAAGTATTGGTGAACAAGCCATCTACTTTTTGAATCATGCTTCCACATAAGTATCAATCCTGTGTACATGTTACTAAGTGGTAATTTATACTAATGTGCATCTTTTCTAGAGTTGGAATTCCAGAACATCTACACAATTATAAGCACAAGCCTACTGGCACCACACAATCTTACTGGTCTAGGCAGAGCACCAACATGAAGCTGCAGGTACCATTAGAAGTCTCTAATTCAGACAATACACAGGAAATAAGCTACTGAGGTGTCAACAATTATAACATTTCCAACAAACACACATCACAAACAGTTACCAGCATTTACCTGAGTCACTTGCCTTCCAACAGGCTACATCCTATGTTGGCACCATAAAGTGCTTTTCTTTCTAGTGTCTACCCTCTTTGATACTTTGCTGAATGGGTCTCAAAAGATTAAAATATACTCACAAAAATATCATCTCTAGATGTTTTCCAACAAGAGAGCATCTGACAGGAGCACAATCTAGCAAGAGCCCTGACTATGCCTCTCCTTCTACTATACTTGGGACTTCTTCCTCGTTACCTATGTACTAAAGGTTTGAATGCTACAGGCCTCATCTTCAAGTAACTGGTTTGGGAAGATCCAGTTCTTGAATTTCACCTGTATTTCTACGAGTTAACTATTTACCCACCAGAAACTTTCTGACAATATTTAGCTGATTAATGCCAGGGGTTATCAAGGACATTTCCCCCAGATGAGGAGGGAAATGGGGAAAATAAGGTGATTCCCTGGAGTGGAACTTTATGAACAGCTCTACCTTCACTGAGTGAACTACAGAGCTGTGTAATGATTTAGGACTCTCTAGTCAGGTTTATGATCCTAATAACAGGAACCAGAAGCTTCAGAACCAGAGGCTAATATATGTGACATCAACCCTGGAAATGTAGTCTGGACTGAGGTAGTAGCTCTTTGATTTAAAGCAGGCCTAAATAGTCCATTAAATATTTCAGGTCTCACATCCTTCTTCCTTACAATCTTAAACTTTCAGAAATACTATTATATGACATTGAAATGCAGAGCTCGGCAGTTTAAAATATGCTAGCATATCAGTAGGTCTTGTTATAGGTTAAGAGTCAGAGAAGTGATAGGGTAGAACTAGACTCTGAAATCTGATTTTCTCTTAATGAGACAGCACTACCATGCATCCTCTCCCATCTGAGTGGATCAAGGTAGTCTAAAAAGGTCAGGCTAGAGCACCTAGAACAATTAAGAGGTAAGTATAGATTTGTGATGAACAATGAAAGATTACTTGTCCTTGGAGAAGCAGCAGCCACTGGAGTTAAGTCTTCAGGAATAGAGAGGGAAATGAAGGGTGAGTAAGTGCTTCTCTTGGTGGGGGACAAGGTATTAGCAACATGACTTCAGCAACACAGGGAATTAGGATCAACTTTCTAATGCAGACTTCTGAAGGACGCTATAAAACTTTCACTCTTGTTTTATACCCTCAAAACCAATATTGATCTGATATAGTTTTGATCAAACTCCTAAAAGTTCTACCCAGATATAAAAATCCATTGTCAAGTTGCTACTAAGATCTCATATAGGTGATAACACTATAAAACGTTTCACCATTCATATATTTGAAAAGAACTCTCACCCACGTGCAAGAGTTTTGAAAGTTGCTGGACAATAGCATTAGCCTCAACATTCTTATGGGAATTTTATTCTGAACTCAAAAAAAAAAAAACCCTGATTCTCCCACTGAAAGTCAAGAGTCATAGGAGAGGCAGACTGAGCACGTTAGAACATGAGGTGAGAGCAGATGAAATACATTTAGCTTACTTATATTCTCAGGCCTGTCTTGGGAACTGCAATTTATAGCTAAGTAAAGATTGCTTCAAAGAATGGGAGGAGTAGGGTAAGATGGCTAACGGAGCGTGTGGAAAAATGAGCTCATTATCAAAAGGTCTTCCTGAATTCATCACTCTTCCCCTCAGTAGGTTCTCTGGTGAGTACCAGAGGGAGAGTATGGCAGTAGTTTTTCTCTCATGTGGACTTCCCGGTGTTTGGTGAGGAAAGAGCTTTTACTGAAATGTTTGCCACACTGGACACATGTATAGGGCTTCTCTCCAGCATGGATTCTCCGGTGTTCTCGGAATCTTGTGCAGTTACTGAAGCTCTTCTCACAGTCCCCACATTTGTAGAGATTCTCTCCAGCATGGACTCTGCGGTGGGCACTGAAATGAGAACTGTTGGTGAAGCTCTTCCCACACTCTCCACACTGATAGGGCTTCTCTCCAGTGTGCGTTCTCTGATGGATGGTAACACTTGAGCTCTGACTGAAGCTTTTCCCACACTCCCCGCATCTGTACGGCTTCTCTCCAGTGTGGATTCTCTGGTGGGCTCCAAAATTTGAGGAGTCATTAAAGCTTTTCCCACACTCAAGACATTTGAAAGGCTTTTCCCCAGTGTGGATTCTTTGGTGTCTGATTAGGCTCCTGCTTCTACCAAAGCACTTCCCACAGACACCACACTTATGAGGGTTTTCCTTCTGGTGAGTCATCCTGCACATAAGACGGGCACTCCTTCCAAAATTTTCTCCATATTTGAGAAGTCTGTATGGTCTCCTTCCCACAAAAGGCCTCTGAAGCATGGTAGCCTTCCCTATATCTCTAGGTTGAGACATCAATTTTCCCTGTCTAATTCCTTGAAGGTTTTCCCATTGTCTTCCTGAGATGTATTCCCTTTTACAATATCTACTGGGGTTGGTATTTAAAACAAATCTTTTAGACTTTTCTATTAATGCCCCGTGGGGCTCTTTGTTTTTAAAGATTACCTGTGTTGGATCCTCCTTAATACTACTTTCAGTTTCAAAATCTGGAAAAGGAAAAGACAGCAAAATTTCACAAAACTCCAACATGAACAAAAATAATTTAATAATTAATCATGCCTACAATGGTTATGATCCTCTAATGCTTATGGTTACACACTGTGACTTACTGATATACCATGCTTTAGTCTCTTTCAGTTCTATAAAAAGGCCAATGACATTTGCTACCATGTTGGTTCTCAGAACTGTTTTGAACTGAATTGCTATCCAAGGTACCATTCCTCATCTTATCCTTATTAACTCAGCAACAACTTGGTTTATCTCTCTGAAGTTGTAAACCATTCTATTTTCCTTCTTTCACATCTACACTAAAATATTACACCATACCTTATTTGAATAATCTCTAATGGACAACTCCAAATTCCACAAGATATTTCTGATTCTTCAATAGCTAGTCAGGTTCTAGCCTAGGGTACTATTTTCCCCATATGACCTTGTAGCTTGTTTTTCTGGTTACCTTATGGACCACAGCAATACAAATACTCCTTTATACTATTTCCAAAGCTAAATTTTCATTACACCCCATTCACTATAAAGTACACCTTAGATCCCACTTCTCTGTGGAGTTTTATGGAAAGTATGACATAGTGAAGAGCCAGAAGCTTTGTAATGACACAGTTTGGTTCTAGCAACATCCTGGTCACTAGTTAACTGTTTTTGTTATTAACTTTTAATTATGGGAAATTCACACACACAGAAGAATGAACAGTGTAATGTGTATAAAGAACTCCCATGAACTATTTAGTTACCTTTAGGAATGATTTATTATTTATGGCTAATCCAGTGTCATCTCTGTTCCCATACACTTCCTGGTCTCTATCCAGACACTTTGATGCAAATTATAAAACACATATTATTGTCTTTCATAAATATTTCACAAGCTGACTATCTTGGGCTAAATCTAGGTTTGATCCCCCAAATCCTTGTGATTAAGCACGTACTATAACATCTTGTTCTTACTTGTAGGTATCAACTGACTTCCCTTCCACATATTCAAGTGAAATTGCTGGTTAGAGAACTAGCTTTGGCATGGTTGAAGAAGAGAAGGCAGTCAACAGTCAGTTCATTAACTTACATAAAATGCTACAGTAATGTTCCTTTTGATTAGTACTCTTTTTGAGGTTTTATTATTGGATTCAACATTGTTCTGGGATTTAGAGAAGTTATAACCTAATAATTGACTCAGACAGTAACTGATAATTTGATTACATACTGAAAGTCACCTAAAATAATATTCACAGGTACTATTTTCACAGTTATTAAAAAGGAAGTTGGAACTTGGGATATGAGGCAGTAGTTAAGGACTTGGGTTGCTTTTCCAGATGAATAGGGTTTATGGCTCACAACTAACTGGAACTCTAGTTCCAGGGGTCTGACACCCTCTTCTAGCTTCTGTGGTTACCAGGCATGTACATGGTACATGAAGGAAAAAACCCAAAATAAAAATAAATAAATAACATTTAAAGAAAGTAGTTATATTGGACTTACTATTCTTGTTTGAGACAGGGTTTCTCTGTGTAGCATTGGTTGTCCTGGAACTCATTCTGTAGACCAGGCTGGTCTCAAACTCAAGAGATCTGCCTGTTTCTGCCTCCCAAGTACTGGTATTAAAAGTGTGTGCCAGAAAACCTGGTTAGATTTACTCTTTACGATTTCTCATATAAATATCACCAGATAGCATATGTACGAAGTCCTTGCTCTGCTGTAACTGGCTGGACATTAGCTCCTCTTAATAGGCCTTTACAACTAATTCAGGCAAAGCAGAAACACTGGCTTCAATAAATAAATGCTTCACATTCTGACATATCCTTTGGCTACAGAGACAGAGCTCCCATCCTTCAGGAGTGTACTGATGCCTGGGAGGTTGGTTTTAGGACATCAAAGTGTTTGGTACCATAAGATAAAGTGTGGGAGTTGAAAGAATTTGGATACACAGACATATGGAGCCGAATATGTTCAAGGTGTGGGTGGTTCGGGAGAGATCATGAACCGTGACTTAGATATGAGAAAGCTTATGGAGCATGTAGAACACAGCAAGAAGTTTTGTTTCAGGAAAGCATAGAGAGAGAAAATACTAGCACATATGCCTTGAATGATAGAATGAGCCCGGATTAAAGATGGCTCAATCAAAACATGGGTGAGAAGCAGGACAGGATGGCGCATGCCTGCAATCCCAGAAATCAAGAAGTAGAGGCAAGAAGATCATAAGTTCCAGACCAGTTTAGGCTACAGTTGGGACCTTTCTCTCTCTCTTGGGACACTCCCCCCTTAAAAAGTATGGTTGAGCAAACTAGGATTTGAGACTTTTATAGTCTAGGCAAGAAACAGAAAGACAGAATAGAATAATGGCTATCTATGACAATGAAAGCAGGGGCAGGCAGAAGTAACAGTCTACTTAGCAAGTAATGTCATCTGCCTGGATGTACATGCTGAGTGAGGAGGCATGAAAATGATCTTTAAAGGGTACTTGAGGGGTTTTACTACATTTAATGCTTGAGCTGGCAGTTAGATGCCAGTGAGGACAGCTAATGGACAAGAGCAGGCTGCTGAGCTCAGGACCAGGACAAAGCTTCTCATCTTGTCCCTGCCCATCTTTCCCCTCGTGCACACTACACAACAGTGAGATGCTTCTGATTTGAGCTTACTGACCTTCCTCCTCCTTCAAGTTTTTTTTAAAGGTAGAATCTCACATTATTATTTAAAGTATTTCTAGAAACAAAACACTGCCTGACCACCAAGACAGAAACTGATGCTAAAGTCCCCAATCCTGAGTCAACAGAATATAAGTAGCATGTAAGGGAAGGACCACAAGAACAGGACCCACTTTACTCAGTTCTACTTCCCTGTTTCTCTAACAGCAAACGGCATTCAAATATCTGAGTGAATAAACATGCACGAAGCCATGTGCCAAGTGTACTGGTTTTTCAAGAAGTCACATTTTCTCCCCACTTTGAGCAAAAGCCCCGACGATCCTTACCTGTTAGGCTTTGAGGTAAGTCTGTAGGTCCTTGGAATTCTGGCTCTTCTATAATTTCCTCCTCACTCATTCTCTCACTACTAGAATCTTCTAACACTGCTTCCTGTGAGGTCTCTTCAGGTTCCCAGATTGTAGGCTCCTGGGGTTCAACCTCAATATGTCCTCTTTCTTGCCTTGAGAGTGGTGGGATTTCTTCTGAGGTGTTGGTGGAAAGGGCAGATGTTCGGCAGTTAACTAGGGCATCCATCTCCTTGTAAAATGCACAGGACTCCAGTACATGGCCATTCTTCACTTTTCGGTAACTCTTCTGAAGGCTTTTGAACTTGGTCCGGCATTGTTCCGGTGTCCGTAGAAAACCACACTCTCGAAGCTGTTCAGCCACAACTCCATACAATTTGCTCTTCCGGTGACAGGCTTGAAGTGCTTCATAAAACCGAGTCTCACGAAGGATATCAAGAAAAGTTTTAGTTTCTTCATAGCCCCAGTGCACACCTGCCATTCAAGGACAAAGTTTAAAACTAAAAAGAGGCTGGAGCTTCTCTATTACACACACTATAAATGGTAGAAAAGCCCTATTCTGGGAGAAAAACTGTGAAACACCATCTTTTGGACATGATAGTGTACTCACGAACTCACAGCAGGTATGGCTACAGAAACTCTACACAGCCAGCCAAAACTCTAGCATAGGGGTGTGTGTGTGTGTGTGTGTGTGTGTGTGTGTGTAGCACTTGACAGGTTCTGGAGGAAGAAGAACTATTCTTTTTTGAGTGTTCCCACTGGTATGTTACCCATACTTCATGGGATGGCCCCACACCCACGTACATATGGGGAACACTAATTGGATTTAGTATGTTCATAAATAAATGATGGATAGTTAAGAAATACATGAAGTTGGGATGGGGAGTTGGGGGGGTTGGAAGGAAATGGAGGGTGGCTATGATTATATTTCATTGCATACATGTATGAACTTCTCAAGGACAAAGAAAATTATAATTAAAGTCCTACTCATGATAGCAACAGGAAATATGGAATATACAGAAACAAACTTTGTAAAACATAGTAAAGTCTATGTCTAAAAAATCTGTAATTCTTTATTCAAAGATTAACTAAAAAAAAGTGAGAGGCTGTGTTTCTAGTTACAAAGACTCAAGTTGCACAGACATTGATTTCAAATGAACAGGCAAATCCCAAAAGCAGCAGTTTAATCGGAAGAGGAAGTGTAGTCTTCCACACTGTCAGTGCTATGGAGACTAAATGAAGCACTCAGCCACCTACAGTGTCTTTTCCATGTAGTTCAGAATACTGGATTACAACCCCAAAAGAATAGCCTGAAATCTCCTACTAATTCTTTTACTAGTTTTCCTTGAGAATCAGAGTCATGTCCAAGTAGCTCTAAATCTGATAACTCAACTAATCTTCTAATTCAAGACAGAGTATAATCTGTATGGCACAGACAGCAGAATATAACTTTTCTCAGTACTTTGTTAAACATGCTTTTTGTTTTGGAAAAAGTAGTTGCTAGCCTCAATATTTACTGGATACTTCCAGTTTCATCACTGAACTCCTACACTTGAAACCATACCCAAGAGCCGTATCTTCATGTTTTCAGATTTGTAAACACCTGTGTATGCACGACAATCCTCCCATTTGTCAGCAGATCTGCTTATTTTAGGCACATGTCCTCATGAACACACTTCTGGCTTTCCTAGCCTGATTTATTTTTCCACTTTATTGATGAACTTATCACCTTTATTACAATGAACTAGGAAAGACATCAGTAATAAGAGTGATGCATTTTAGCCTTTTAAGAATACCTTTACCTATTATGTCCTGCTGAACACCAGTAACAGCCCTGTGAGTTCTTACTCATATATTCTACAGGGGAAAATTGAAACCCAGTATTGTTACATGATGCAGCTACTGTCAAAGAGTTATTAACTGGTTGTTTAATTCTGTGTGTTTTGGTCTCCAAATATTCAACAGTAGGTTTGTATGGTGCATCTTTTCTTTTCTTCTTATTATTTTTGAACAAGATCTCACTGTGTAGTTCAAGTTGATCTCAAATTTACAATCCTTCTGCCAGGTCCTGAGTGCTGGGATTATAGGTTAGCAGCAGCAGGCCTAATCTCCTTTTACTTTAATGCCTGTCTTCTATAGAGGGTGCATCTCCTATGATGAGGGGTGTGTAGTTTTGTTGGTTTTTTTTTTGGTAATGTGTTACTCTTGGTTCAGTGAATTTGTAATTAGTGATATATTTACATTTATTTTTATCAGAATGAGAATGGCTCCCATAGACTCCTACAGAGAATGCCTGGATTCCAGTTGATGAAACTAAGCCAGATTAGTCTTGGAACAGGGTACTGATGTGATAGGTCTGATCATGTAGTTTTTTTGAAGAAATGTGGAAAACTTTGGACTAGGGAAGTGGCTGAATGCTGTAAGTGAGGTTTAATGGGCTATCCTAATAAGAACATGGAAGACAGTAGTGTGTTGACAGCTATGTATACCATGGAGGCTTGTATACTCAGGTTTTAGAGGGGAACAATTACTAGCTAGAGACCATTGGGCTAGAAACCATTATTATGATAGTTTTGCAAAGAATGTGGCTGCTTTTTGCCCTTGTCTTAAGAATCTATGTAAGGCTAACTGAAGAGTTTTAGAGTATTCACTGGCAGAGATTTCAGGGTAGCCTAATACTTACTGTATCATGTGATTACTAGTAATCACTTTTATATGGGTTTATGATGAAAAGGAGCAAGCAGAGCAAAAAGAAATACAAACTGTACAATCTGAGGATAAGAAAAGCAACAGGAAATTGAATGCTGGAGCCAAGTCTTGTGTTAAAAGAGATGAGAACTTTAAAGACAGGCCTGATGTGAAATGGAATAAAGAATAGTGTCCTCAGGACAACACCCCACTCAGCTAAGTTTCCAGCTTGTAAAAAGGAAATGCCAAGGAATTTTCTGCTTCTGAAACAAAGGAAAAGCTTATTCAACAAATGAAAGCAACAAATCAAAACATATGCAAATGTAATTTAAGGAGGGCTGGATTCCATCCCAAGCTTGCAGCAGTATTTGGCAACTTCAGCCACAGGATTCTATTTTTTGAGTCATGAAGGATATAGTAGTAAAGGGGCTGTGAATCTTCCTCCCCAGTTAAGGAAAGCCATTAGGGACAGACATATGGCAGGGGAGTCCTTGTATGGAGGTGCAGAAAAGTCACTGTGTGAAGCTGTGAAAGTGAAGACTGGATTGTGTTAGAGACCCCAGGATGTTGGAAGTACCAAAGTCATGAGATGTCTGCCAGGGAGAGCTGCATATAGGGAATGATACCAGCTCAAAAGAGGGAAGTGTGTTACAATTAGCAAAGCTGGAAGGGAAAAGTCATCAAAGGCTTTTAGCATTGGACACAGAACTACAATACTAGGGGTTTGCCCTGCTGGGTTTTGGTCTTGCGTTGGTCCAGTATTTCCTCACTGTGCTCCCATTCCTCCTTTTAAGAATGGTAATATATATTCTGTGGTATTCTATGTTGGAAGTATGTAACGTGCTTTTTTTTATTTTGCAGTTGGTTACAATTAAGAGACTGCCTTCATTCTCAGAAGAGACTCTGGACTTTTAAATACTTTTGAGACTGAAAGATTATGGGGACTAAATGCATTTTATTATATGGCAACAAGCCTATGGGGGCCAGGAAGTAGGATATGGCAGTTTGAATAAGAATGTCCCCATGGTTAGTGGAACTGTTTGGGAAGGGTTAGGAGGTATGGCTTTGTTAGAGAAGGCATATCATTGGGGGAAAACTTTGAGATTCCAGAAGTTCACACCTTTCCCATTTAGAGTTCTCTCTACCCCCCCTTTCTACTTGCTGATAAAAATGTAAGCTCTCAGCTACTGCTCTAGCACCAAGACTGCTTGCCTGCTGCCACGTTCCCTGTCATGATGGTCATGGACTCTAATCCTTTGGAACTGTGAGCCCCAACAAACTCTTTAGATTAACAGAAAAGTAACCAAGACATATTGTTTCTGTATTTATTTATTTAGAGAAGGGGCTTTGTTATATGGTCCAGGCTGGCCTCAAACTCTTGCTGTTTCTGCTTCCCATGTTCTGGGGTTATAGCTGGTGTGCCACCAGGCCTGGCTCTTCCTATTGCTTTTATGTGACTCATCGTTTTGTGTTCTGTTTACTCTCCTTTCTTGCCTTTTAAATTGGACAGAATAAAGTTTGTATTTCATTTCCTCTTCTTCTTTGCACTGTTTTGTAACTGGCCATACTGTATGGACTAATAAGATATCCTTCGTCTATTACAAACTAATACAACTGGTTATACTAATCCTCAAATAATATTAGACACTTAGAACTCTTTAGCTACACTTACCTTCCTTCCATAGGAAGGCATATAATAAATATGACTTATGATATCCCTTCCATAGGAAGGTATATAATAAATATGATTTATGATATGTGTATATATGAAAGTCTGCATCTGTTTCTGGTGCCCAGAGGCCAGAAGAGGGTGTTGGATTCACTGGAACTGGAGTTAAAAATGGTTATGAGTTACCATGAGGATGCTGGGAACTGGATGTGGATCCTCTGTAAGAGCAGCCTGGGCTCTTATCCATTGAGTCATCTCTATACCCTGACCACCAAATATTTAAAAGCATGCTTAGCTCTACATTGAATAAGAGCCTGCAGGCTTCTCAGAGTTGTTACTTAGGCTGTGCTAAGGACAGCAACAAACAGCCAAGTACCCTTTTAGTTGGGGGGCAGTATCATAGTGAAAGCAGGATGGAGTGTCATAACCCTCCCCAGGATTAGTCTAATCTATTACTTTCTCCACAGGGCTACACTTCTATCTTCACACCAAGAAAAAAAAACACAGCATAATTCTTACCACTTAGGTTTTGAAACAAGACAGGGGCAGAACGAATTTCAGACTTGCGTATAAACTCAATACCCACTTCATCACCATCGGAGTCTTCAGCACCTTCTTCCTCCTCCTCCACCAAACTGACCTGTTCTTTAGCACTAATGCCAATGCTCTTTAGTCTGGGGAGAGAGATCACGGCCTTTGTCTTATCAGTAGATGAAGTATGGGCTGCAGGGTTTAACAAGGCATCCATGTCCTCAAAGAAGGCACAGGGTTCTAGCATGTGGCCATTTCTCACTTTTCGATAACTTTTCTGAAGACTTTTGAACTTGGTCCGGCACTGCTCTGGTGTTCGAAGGAAGCCACATTCTCGCAACCATTCAGCCACAGCACCATATACCTGGCTATTTCGGGGACAAGCCTGGAGTGTTTCATAAAAGCGAGATTCCTTGAGAATTGCAAGAAAAGTCTTGGTTTCCTCATAGCTCCAGTGTACACCTGCAATTTTTTCATCTTCTAAACCCCACTGTTGCTGTTCTCGCCACACTTTCCCTGAATTCCTTGCCGGGATTTGAACAGCATGCACTGATTTCTCTTTGATGTAGTTGCTTCGCAGAACACTATTCTTCTTATTTGAGGAATGTAGACCTACAGTCCATGGTTCCTTTCTCTGTTCCAACTGGGCTATCTTGTTAGATGCAGACACAGTGCCTCCTACAGTAAGAGAAACATGTTTCACAGTAGGCACAGATGTAATTACTATGCACCCAATCTCCTGTTGAAACATGCTCTCCTGGACTGTTTACAGCTCAGCATTCCTCAGCCAGAACCATGCACACTGTAGTTATTTATACGATGTATTTAAGCACAGAATTCTAGAAATTATATCTTACTTTCATGTATATACTGCTTTTATATAGTTAATTCTTTCAGGAATTCTCTCAACAGTAAGACATATTTCACTAGTTTTGACTCTTTCTTTTGGATGATACTGTATCACACTGTATATTAGGCTAGCCTGAAACTCACTGATGGCTTCAAATTCATAACAATCCTTCTGCCTCAGTCTCCCAAGTGCTAGGGTGTAGTTCCACAATCACCACAGCTAACTTAGTATTTGTTCATTTTACTTATATATGTGCCCCAACACACACACATGCACGCACCCACGCATGCACGCACATACATACACAACTGGGGCTATTAGAGAAGTAAAGAATTTGTATTAAACTATATTAATCACACAGTCTGGTATTGCCATAAAACAAAGAAAGTAAACTTGAATAGACAGCCCTGAAATAAATCCATCCATATATGGTCAACTAATCTTTGATAAGGGAAGAGGAAAGTATGTTCAATGAATGGTGCTAGGAAAACAGAGTATCTATATGTACAAGAGTGAAACTGGACTACTATCTTATACTACTTTCAAGAGTTAACTTGAAATGCATTAAATACTTACACGTGGGGCTGGAGAGGATGCTCAGTAGGTAAAGTGTTTGCTATATAATCATAAGGACCTGAGTTTGATCCCCAGCATCCATGAAAAAAGCAGGCTTGGTGATATGTGCTTGCAATCCCAGCAGAAGGATCTCCAGGATATAAGTTCTCAGCTACTGCTCCAGCACCATGGACATCAACCCAGAGGGTTAGCGTCCATGACCATCATTGCAAGGAACATGGCAACAGGCAAGTGAGAGACCATGTCTCAAAAAGTATGGAGGAAGACAACTGAAGAAGATACCAGACATCGGCCACTGGCCTTTATATGTACACAAACACCCTGTACTCCCCCACATGCATGTCTATACATGAGACCTAAACATAGGACCTGAAACCATAAAAGTCCTAGAAGAAAGCATAGGGAAAAAAGGTAATTGACCCTAGTCTTGGAATTTTATTTTTTTGGCTTTAACAACAAAAGAGACAATAAAAGCTTCAGCATAGCAAGGAAAATAATCAACAAAGTAAAGAAATAGCCTGTAGTCTAGGAAAAAATACTTATTATATGTTATAAAAGGGTGAAATTTAAAATGTACAAGGAACCATATAATTCATAGAAAAAACAGCTGATAAAAACTGGGCAAAGAATCTGATGTATAAATGACCAACAAGTGCATGAGAAGGCACTCAACATCATTAATTAACAAAAAAGAAGAAATCAAAATCATAATGAGTATGACTTCACTTTGTTAGAATGGTTAGCATCAAGAAGATAAAAGATAGTAAGTGCTGGTAAGGATGTATATAAAATGAACCCTATGCACTTCTGGTGGGAATGTAAACTCATGCAGCCATTGTGGAAAACAGTATGGATGTAACTTGAAAAATGAACTTGAAAAATTACTTGGGACAACTGTCATGTGTCCCAGCTCTCTCACTTCTGGATATATTTGTAAAGGAAACCAAATTACAGCTAAGGCACCAGCACTCTGGAATTCACTGGAACATAATTTACAAATCTAAGGAAAATTATGGCATAAACCAAAAATTTTTATCAATGGATGAATAAAGAATATTTGAAAATGGCTCAGTGGTTAAGAGTATTGGCTGTTCTTCCAGAGGACCTGGGTTTGATTCCTAGCACCTACATGGTAGCTCATAGCTTCCTATAATTACAGTTCCAGGGTATCTGATGCTCTCTTCTATCCTCCCTGAGTGAGCACTAGGCACACAAGTTCTAGGAAGGCAAAGCAGTGAGTGAGTGGCCAGAGCAGGAACCATGGCAGTTGAGCCTTTGACATAGTTTTGGTCAAATACTGCCATGCAGGAGGATGGGCTGACCATTTCTAAAGTCTCATTTCTAAGAAAAAATGGAAATTTTTTCTACACTAACTTTAACTAAAATATCATGCAGACCAAAATATCTACAGGCCATATTTAGTCCATAACGAATTAATTTACAATCTGTAACAAAAAATTGGAGCAGGTATCTCTGGGCCTGGGTTATTTAATATGAAATTGTATATAAAGGAGATAGGCTGAACTGGAATTCTCAAAGTATAGTCCCTCTTCACTAATGGCATATTTCATGAGTGTTTCAAAGCAGACATATAGGGTGCCTGATAATTTTTTGAGGACCACCTTGTTAATTTTGTGATACATATCGTTTTTTGAGAAAGGGTTTCTCTGTGTAACCTTGGCTGTCCTGGAACTCACTCTTTAGACCAGGCTGGCCTCAAACTCACAGAGATCTGCTTGCCTCTGCCTCCTGAGTGCTGGGGTTAAAGGTGTGTGCCATCACTGCTTGGCAATGCTGAGATATTTTATACTGGTCATTTTTTTAAATTTGTTTTTTCAACAAAAGATAATTATTGATTTGCCTTTATCCATTTATTATATTGCTTTATAATCTCTGTACTTAAATTTTTTATTATTTTATGACTCAATTAATTAATTTATGTGTGTATGTGAGTGTCTGTGCACCATAGTATGGATATGGAAGTCAGAGGACACCTTGTGGAAGTTGGTTCTCTTCTTCTACCATGTGGGTCTTGGGATGGAACTCCCATTGCTTATCTCAGCAACAAGTACCTTTACTCACTGAGTTATCTCACTGGTCCTAATTTCTAAACTTCAATGATTATATTTAGTATTGTCTAGTAGAACTTTCTGTGATGATGAGTGTTGTATTAACTGTGCCATCCTATATGGCAACCGAATATCTTAAATATGGCTACAAAGGAATTTAGTTGCACTGAGTTTTAATTAACACAATAAACTCAACACTTACTTGATTAAAAATTTTTAAAAGACTCATTTTTTAAATCTTATGTGTGCATGAATATGCACATCTAGATGTATATATGCATATCATGTGTGTGTAGTGCCTTCTTAGAACTGGAGTTACATATGGCTGTGAGCTACCACATGGGTGCTAGATAACAAACACATCTTCTGGAAGAGCAGCAAGTGCCTTTAACCATCAAGCCATCTCTCCAGCCCCAAACTGAAAATTTAAATGTATGTATGGCTAGCAGTACAGGCAGTACAGGATTATAATGTTTATAGTGTATGCTCTATATCCATTGCTTATAAATTGGTATCAATGCACATTTGCACCAACAACTTGTGTGTATACGTGTGTGGGTGTCTGAGCATAACCCCAGGTGTTGTTCCTCAGGTACAGTCTAACCCTGTGTATGTGTGTACAGGAGCACTTTTATGTAGAGGTCAGAGGCAAACCTCAGGTGGCATTCCGTAAGTACTGTCATTTTCTCTTCTCTTTTTGAGACAGGGTCTCACTGTGCAGCTCTGGCTGGCCTGTAACTTAACTCAGAGATCTGGCTTCTTTTGCCTCTGAGAGCTGGGTTTTAAGAATTATGCCATTTCTCCTGGCTTTCTATTTTATATTTTTAGAGTTCTCTCACTGACTTGTAACTCATCTAGTAGGCTAGGTTAGCTTGCCAGGAATCCACTTGTGTCTGCCCCACTCCCAGGACCAGGATTATATGAATGTACTACTACATCTTGTTCTTCCCCCCGCCATGGGTACTGAGGATTGAATTCAGGTTCTTAAGCAAGCACTTTACCAACTGAGCAATCCCCCTAGCTTGTCCACCTTTTTCATATTTTAGAGGATAAAGTATACCACTGTTGGGTTGGGTAGGCTACACTGACTGGTTAGTGAGTTCTTGGGATCTGCTTGTCTCTGCCTCCCCATCATGGGTTTACAAGCACATTCTACCACCGCTCACTTTTTCAAATGTGGACTTTAAGGGCCAAATTTGTGCCTTCATGCTTCCAAGCACTTTACTGACTGAGCTCCTCGCCCCCGCCAGTTCTGGTTGTGATATTACTCATTAGTCTTTGCCATTTGAATTAAAACTCACACATGAATGAATACTATTTATCTCTCCTGTGAAAGTAGATAGAGACAGTTTTCTAAAAACTTGCCTGGAGAGTGACACTATACTGGTCATGTATGCCTTCACACTTGTCTACTTAAATAATTCACCAAGGTTACTGGATTTAAATCACTTTTTATTCAATATTTAAGATTTCTATCCACCCATTTGGCAGCTGTACATTAGCTGTTGAGGTCATTATTGTTAAATAAAAACAAACTGTAGTAAGACCTGGTGACTTCACAGACCTTTAGGCTGGTGGATTTAAGTTTGTATTTCCTGTACTATAAGTATGCTATTCATATACAACTCCTGTTCAATGTTGTAACTACTATTATAATGTTCTTTTTGGAAAGGGTACATGAATAATGAAAGGGAAGAGATAAATAACTACAGTAGACAATCCGTGGAGATTCTTTAAGCCAGTGTTTCTCAACTTTCCTAATGCTGTGACCCTTTAATATAGTTTCTCATGTTGTGGTGACCCCCAACCACAAAATTATTTTTGTTGCTATTTTATAACTGTAATTTTGCTACTGTTATGAATCATAGTGTAAATACCTAGAGACAAAAGTTTGCCAAAGGGGCCATGACCCACAGGTTGAGAATTACTACTTTAAGCACTAACAATTACAACTTTTTATCACCAGTAGGAATTAAAATATAAGAATGCTTACCCAGGGAAACCATGCTCTCTGCACTTTCCTTCCTGATTTCGTGGTAGAGAGCTCTGTGAGTAGGACTCTGATGTACACTCTTTCTGTAGGACAAGCTTCTCATTGTGTGGACATCTTTCACTGGTTCCTGTAACAACACTGACACCAGTGACTACCAAGACAACTGCAAAGGCTTTAAATGAGGAACAGCCATGGATGAAGCAGAGGAGGGCCCTAAAGAACTGAGTAAAGGAAACGTGTATGAGTCATGTATCGAGTTAAATGGAAGATACGCTAAATAATGAGGATGTGATAATGTAAGAGAGCTGGTCCAGCAAGGAGTTCATTACTGAGAAGACTGAGTCTAACCTCTTCTGGAAAAGAAATGAAGGGAGAAATCTCTTTGGAAGAAGTGTAAACAATGCAGGCTAGTAAAAGCATGGGAAAGAACTGTGACTGAATTCCCTAGAAGGAAGGCCAGGGAAGAGGACAATTACAATTAACCTGGGAGTAAATTACCTGGGTTGCCAACTCCTGTTCTACAGTGTTCCATTCATCACTAGGGACAGGAAGCCAGAGAGAAGAGTGAGCTAGAAAAAGAGAAGAAACAATTATGGTGTGGTGTATAGTATTCTGAATTGTGGTGCTTTAATTCATGCTGCTTCTCCTTTTAAGAAACGAGAGCACAGCTGGGCAGTGGTGGCACACACCTTTAATTCCAGCACTTGGGGGGCAGAGGCAGGTGGATCTCTATGAGTTTGAGACCAGCCTGGTTTACAAAATGAGTTCCAGGACAGTCTGTTACACAGAAAAACACTAACAGAGAAACACTGCCTCCAAACAAAAAAAGAAAGAAAAAAAGGAAGAAAGGAAGGAAGGAAGAAAGAAAGACAGAAAGAAATGAGAGCATATTAAAATCTACAGACAGGAATGGATGATTTTTTTCAATGAGTTTAGAGCAATGCCCAAATCTGCCTTATCCTAATGCTGGGCTCAAAACTTAAATGCTTCAGGAGCAAGCAGGTAATACACGCACGAGGAGAAGGCTGGGATTAGGGAACTGGAGAGTGCATGCTCCACTGCAAGAGCACAGCCTATGCTTGGCTCTAGATGATACTCCAGCATGAGACTGTGACATTTGAAGTCTCAGCATTTCTGTGTTTCCAAGAGAAGCCAGATGTGCTGGCTCATTTTCATCTAAACCTGACATAAGCTCGAGTCATTTGGGAAGAGGGAACCTGTATATTGAGAAAATGCTGCCTGCCCCCAATGGCCTGTGACAAGCCTGTGGGGTGTTTTCTTGATTGATGACTGATCTGGAGGGTCCAGCTCACTGTGGATAGTGTTACCCCTGGGCAGGTGGGCATAGATGGTGTAAGAAAGTAGGCAAGCCTGTAAGCAGCACCACTCCATAGCCTTTGCATCAGTTCCTGCCTCCAGGTTCCTGCCCTGCTTAAGTTCCTGTCCTGACTTCCTTTGATGTGGAAGTGGACCCTTTCCTCCCTGAGTTGCTTCTGTCATGGTGTTTTATCACAGCAACAGAAACCCTAAATAGTACACCAGAAACCTGGGACTTTTGTGAGATATCAAAATTTTAGAACAAAGAGCAAAAACAAAAACTCCAAATCCCAAACAAAAATTCTTTGTAGGTAAAATATACAAGTCCCATTTGATGTACAAGTTACCAGTTTGTCATTCCTAACATAAACTAATAGTTTAAAAACTGAGAACCTAGTTCTCAGTTAAGTCCTGCCAACACAGCAAACCGTACAGCAATGGGCATAACGAACTCTTAAATAACCTTCTCAGTGCAGAAGAAAAGAGAACTTTTTATACAGCAATCTCAATGGTCTGTCTCCTCCTTTGAGCTCACAGGGAAACCTTCAAGAGTAATTTACATGTGAGCAGAGCTCAGAAGCTTGCTACTGCTTTCTATAGTAGTAAAAAAATCACTTAAAAATTATGTGTATTCGTGTGTGTGTGTGTGTGTGTGTGTGTGTGTGTCTGTCTGTCTGCATGTGGGTGCCATGGTCTGTATGTGGAGGTTGAGGACAACAACTTTCAGGACTTGGTTCTCTCTTTCCACCATGTGGGCCCTAGGGATTGAATTCAGGTAATCAGGCTTGGCAGGAAGTGTTTTTATCCGCTAAGTCATCTTACCAGTCCCCAAATAATTTTCCTGGAAACATCATGGTCTTTGAAAAATTTAAGGCTGAAATCGCATTCCTTCAGAGTTAGTTATCTTTCTGAGATATCCAGCCCTCAAATTTCTGTCCTTCATTCCTCAGTCTTCAACAGACTTTTTTTTTTATCCTTTTGAAATCATCACCATGGATGGCAATGCCCAGAAACATTATGCATAGGTATTTGTTATCACACAAAGTTTCTCACTTAAAGTTATTGGACTCACCTAATGCACAAGATAAGGGAGCTCTGATATACAGAAATACGGGGCAATTCAGAGTTCACTAATATTTGCAACCTATTCTTTTATACAGGATTGGCTACAGCAGAGAGGCACTGTGAATCTTTCCTTTCAATGAAAGCTGTTTTGACTCATAGCTGAAGCTTAAAAATATTTTTTCCATTATGGGAGAAAATAAGTTAGCATTTATTGAACACTATTATGCATGCACTGGCTATTTTTCATAGCCTATTAATGACCTTGCTATTTTCTTTCACATATGAGAGGATGGAAAGTTTGAGAAAGAACCAAAGTCCACAAAAATAAAACATAGGAGAGCTGGGTTATGAACTCAGGTCTGCTTGCCTCTTTCAGCCCAAAATGACAGTGTTGGGGCAAACAAGAAATAAATGAAGTCTTTAGAAAGGCTCTTTCCAGATCTCTCTATTAGCCTATTGAGTGAAGTGAAGACACACTTTGGGAGATGGAAAGGTAACTGGACTGGGGAGACAGCTCTCTCCCTTCTGTCTGACTTGCTGTATTCATACGGAGGGCAGCTAGATGCTGTCCTTGTTTGGACACCGTTAGGTATGGTATCCCTTGTTCAGGAAATCTTACCATTTCTCCCTCTCATACAGCATTCTGGGATGCCCTTATCTTGTGAGTGAAGTTTTGGAATAAAAATATCTTGTTTCCATTTCTCAACAGTTTTTCAAGTTGCTTGTGGTCAGCCGAGAGCACATACACACGTGGCATGACTAAAGTGAATGCTGAGTGGAGATTTTAAAACAACTGACCAGATTCAAAGCTGCCCTGGGCAATCTAAGTTTCCCTAATTTCCTTCTTTATGATCCAATTTACTTTGGTAAGCACATATTCCTGACTCTTTAAACAGATGAAAAATTTCTTTACAAGTATTCAATTTATTTTTCAAATGGATATCAAAGGGACCTATACTGAGCAAGCCATAGTCTTAGTGATACTATGTAGGGATACACGGTCTCTGATCTGGGTGTACTCTGAATTCTTCTTACCATTTTTAGGTAAAGGCCTATACTCTCTTTGTTGGCTCAGCTGTTCCTGGTATCCTGAGTGGAGGCTTCCAGCTTCTTCCTGAGGAACAACCCTGCGCTGGGTCTCCAGTTGCTCTGGCTCAAAGTCAGCTACTTCCCACACAGTTCCAGGTGGGGTTTGCTTCTCTGAGGGTAGGGGACTACTGACCTGCAAAGGAAAGTCAACATCATAATGAAAAGTAGAGGAGAAGACCTGCAAACCAGGGCACTAAAGGACAGCAGAACTGAGAAGGAATGATGTCTCTGTGGACAGAAATGGACTCACAGGAGTTCAGGAACAGGAGAGCACTTTTTATTTGCATTTTTTTTTTTGCGCACGCGGTGGCACGCGGGGGGGTGGTGGTGGTGGGGTGGTGGTCATTACTACAAAGACCCTGTATCTATCAAGTGCACACAAACTAATCTGAACACTAGTTAATTGAAAATTTACAAAAACAACTCCTAAATACATCCTGTGCAAGGTGAAACCACAAACCTGGCAAACACTGCAGGATTTCATGAGGTTAACAAAAGGGTGTTGAAAATGACTATACCAGCATAGCATGCAAGGATGCGGAAAAATGACGGTCTGGCAGTTATGGATGAATGCCAAGGACCATGGCACTAAGTGTACTTCACAAGACAATGGCTGGAAGAGTAAAGAATTAGAGAGGATTCTCAGGAATCCATGACATCTCCCCCTTCCACCGAAGACAAACCCTGTGATGCATTAACTATTTAATACTGTCTAGATAGTTTTGGTAGAAACATTATACCAAGGATTAGAACAAACAGGCCATATTCTCTCCTCCATTTAATATGAAAAACTGCTTTTGGGGGGGATTCAGCTTATGGATTTTTTTGTACCATTTATTTCTATAATGAGCTCTTCTTCCAGCACGGTAGCCCTGCCCACCTGCCTTTCCCATCCCCTTCATTCAAAATCGTCTCTCACCTTCTTTCTCAGTCTTCTGGTCTCTTTCTCCAAATGCGCTACTAGGGCCACTGCCTCCTCTCCACTTTCTGGGCACTGCTTCTGTGCCCAAGCCTGAATCTTCTCCGGGAGAATGGTGAGAAACTGTTCAATTACCAGCTGCTCCAGGATCTGTTCCTTGGACCGCATTTCTGGCTTCAACCACCGGCAGCAGAGTTCCCAGAGTTTACTGAAAGCTTCGTGGGGTCCCGTCACGTCTTCGTAGGAGAACTGCCTGAAACATTTACGAAAGGACTCACATTCCGTGCTGCCAGATCTCGCCAGAATGGGCTCTGATGCCCACTCCGAGTCCTTTTCCACTTTCATTATGAGGCACTCCTCAACTTCCACGTCGACCTGAGAGTCCAGGACTGTAGCCATGATCCAACCAGGGCCAAGTCTAGCTCCAAATAAGGGCCCAGAGGAGCTTCCGAGTGCCCCCTACTTAAATGCCCTTGGAAATACGCGTCGGGAGGGAGATAAAAGATAGCGCGTCAGCCGGAACAAGGAACTCCAGGCTGATTAATCAAATTTTTATTAGAATCTTGAAAAGGTGAATGTGCATCCACCCCAAAAGTCTGCAAACCCGCCCTCTTCTCTAATCAAGATGTGTTCCCTCCCGTGACGTTCTTTCTCTAGGGGCCAAGGTCGGGAAGAGAACCGGAGGCTAGGCTGGGAGGGAACACAGGGACTGCTGATGGGCTGGGCTGAGGCGGCGAGCGGGAGGGGGTGTGTCCGCGAAGCACCGGGAGGCGCGGCAGGCCCTGGGGTCTTGGTTCGGGTCCAGGCCGCT
>LOEQ01001616.1:79925-112143 GCA_001685075.1 Bramus lutescens
TGGCCAATCAGCGTTTATTTAAAACATGATTGACAGAATACAGACATTTCTCCCACACCAGGTGGAGAGGCAGATTCTGGGGGTGCTCTAGACAGCCACTCTAGCTGAAGCTAAGTGTTGTGAAATAACACTCCGAGACAGCTAATAAAGTTTACTTTGAATCAGAGGGTGGAGTCAGTGATTGGCTGACTGGAATTAGTCAGAGAGATTTTGGAGGACCCAGATAGGGGACTCATGAAGAGATAGGTAGGGCTTTAGAGAGATTGGTGGTCTTTTTGATCTGGGAATTGTAGAGAGTAAGGATCGGTCAACTAATCATTTCTCCACCTATTCTTTGGATCTACCAGTTTCCCCCCCGCCAATATCTGACTCCTGAGTTTTTATTGCTATTAGAATAACTTAGGTAAACACATCAACTAAGTGGAGTTTCAAGAGAGACCCTGTTTCAAAAACGATGTGGAAAGACACTTTAGTCACAGGACATGAAGAAATCAAATTGATACCAGCTAGGAAGTATCTTTCTTACAGCCTAGCTTTCATAGTACTGAAAAGTGCTGCATAGTCTGTGAATGCTGTGAGCTACACTGAAGGCTGGGGTGATAAATACCCTGACAGGTGCAATAATGGCACGAAGGCTATGGGGACAACCAGCTGCTTTCTGAGTGGATTGAAGGCCTGCTATGATGACTGGCACAATTATATCTGCCAAGAACTTATGGTTGGGAGCTCGTAGACTCCAGGGATGAGCCTACTATTATTTTGCTAAACAAAGTATCAAACTGCCCTCTAAAATTCATATCCCATAGATTGATGCAGCTCTCAGACTTCATAAAAAAGCTTCCTTGTGCAGTGGGTGTTTGTTAAAGAGCTGAACAAGCTGACCAAGTTACAGAGAATAAGTGGAGTGCTCAGTTACAAACAGGACATGTGTATCACACCCGAACCCCCCAAAGTGTTGCACAGACAGAGGGCCTGCTTTTTGTCCCGGCTGCCTGGCTATCTTACACTCGAAATAATCACACAGAAACTGTATTCATTTAAACACTATGGCCCATTAGCTCTAACTTCTTATTGAGTAATTCTTACATCTTAATTTAACCCATTTCCATTAATCTGTGTGTTGCCACATAACTGTGGCTTACTGGCAAGATTCTAACCAGCGTCTGTCCCAGGCAGGAGATCCATGGCATTCTGCCAGTCTGGCCTTCTTTCCAGTATTTAGTTCTGTCTACTCTGACTACCTAAGTTCTGCCCTATCAAAAGGCCAAGGCAGTTTTTTTTATTCAATCAATGAAAGCAGCACATAAACAGAAGGATCTCCTATACCACAAAAGCTTGGGGACCACTGAGGAATGGAAAGATTATAAGAGGCAGAATTCAGTAAGGATTGTAGAGAAACAGTATCTGTCTTACTTATAAACTCATAGAAGTTATGATAAGACTTACATGAGATTTAAGTAGTCAACATTCCAGCATGGAGGGGGTCGAGGCTTATGCTCCCTTCCTCCTGTCTACATGGCTACTGACAGTTGACAGCTTTTAGGCAAAGGAGAATCCGTTTCCTTTAAAAGTATGGCTCCTGTTAGGTCTATCACCCATCAATGTATGGCTCAACAGTATCGAGTATATGTGCATTATGAATTGATCTCAGTGGGTTATTAAAAAATAAAACAACAACAAAAAAGAGAAGACAAAGTTGGGGGAGTTAGGGAGTGGGAAGTGGATCTGGGAGGAGCTGGGAGGAAGAATGGGGATGAATATGATCAAATACATTGTATGAAATTCTCAAAGAATTAAGACAAATAGTATATTAAAATAAGGTGGAAAAAATAACATTAGTGCCCTCAAACAAAGTAGAGAGCACTAGAGGAAGACACATGATTCTGACCTCTGTCTTCCACATATGCACTCCCTCACAAATGTGCATACATGCACACATCACACATAGATGCACACATAGAAACACACAAAGAACAAATCTGCTGCTTGCATTTACTCAATTACTTATAACATTGCAATAAGTAAATGAAGTTTCTTTTCAAGTGTTTGTCCTTTTAAAAAGTCATGGAGCAATTGGGCTACTGTTGATTTTGAAATCTTCCTGAGGGCATAGGGTCTAAAGGTTCTATGCACACTGCTAAGTGAGAAGAGCAAGCAATAGTCCTGTCTGGCTATAAAGCTCACACAAATCACAACAATGACTAGCATGGCAAGCTATCTCCAATGGTGCAATAGTGACAACTCTTAGCTTATTGGCAACCAGAAAATGTCTAATTGGACTTAAGTCCCACTAAATAGAGGGAATTCATATCCAGTACTGGAAACTCATGGTTGGTGAGGCCATGAATCCTAGAGAACTTACTATGTCACTGTACTAAACCAGTATAATCTCTATATTCCAAATATTACTCTTTTACCCACAAGTAAATAAGTGTAGTTCTTACCTCTCCTCAAAGAAGCCTTTTCTCCATTTTTGGGCAGTAGACAGTGTCCATTAAAGAAATCCACAACTAGTCATAAGTCAGAGAACAGCTGGCCACGGATGTCCAGCCCCATTTGGTACATGTACAACAATTGATACATCTATCATTCAGCTGAAGATATTGATAGCCCTTACACCTGAGGCTCAGAGAACATGGAAGACAGGGCAGAAAAATTGTAAGCAACAGTGGACTGAGACACCTTCTGTGGGATAGTGTCTTATATATGTGCTGGCTTGATACACTTTGCTTATGTTAACTTGATACAAGCTGCAGTCATCTGTGAGTAAGGAACCTTAATTGAAAAAAGGTCTCATAAGATCAGGTGTGGGCAAGCCTGTACAGCATTTTCATAATTAGTGATTGATGTGAGAGGGCCCAATGCATTGTGGGCTGGTGGTCCTGGGTTTTATAAGAAAGTATGCCGAGTAAGCCATGATGGGCAAGTCAGTAAGCAACATCCTTCATGGCGTCTGCATCAGCTCTTGCCTTCAGATTTATGCCCTGCTTGAGCTCCTGCCCTGACTTTCTTCAATTATGGATTGTGATGTGAAAGTGTAAGTTGAGTAAACTCTTTTCTTCCCAACTTGCTTTTGTCCACAGTGTTTTATCATAGCAATAGCAACTCTAACTAGGACACAACTCTAACTAGGACAATATATGGCAGGGAAACTCTACCCATAAAACCTCAAGCATGTGGTAACCTAAAAAGATCTGTACAGTGCTAACACCAGTTGATATGCCAATATCAGTGGGGAAAGCGTCACAAGGTCCCACACCTAGCTACAGGCAATTGCAATTAATGACTTATGAGAGTGCATGAGAGAATCAGTCTTCTCCAGAGCTGAGTCTCCTGACAGTTTATCCAGGTACAAGTGGTCAGCCCTAAACATGTATACATGCAAGCAGCACTAAGCAGATCCAGCAGGCTATATTTATATATACACACATATGTGCATCTGTGTATAACAATAATGAAGAAGAGGTCTTGAATTTGAGAAGGAGTGAAGGGCAGAGGAAGAGCTGGAGTGGGGAGAGAGGGTAGAAATTATATAAACATAGTACTTAGGTATAAAATTCTAAAAACTATAAATTCAAAAAGTGTGGCTTGGTGCCCTTTATTTATTTATTTTTTTGGTCTATGGCTAATTTTAAGTTGTTTTCTGGGTATGTTAAGATAGAGGTAGAGGTTATTTCTTTTTTCTCAGTCTTGTTTTGTAGCTCAGGCTGACCTTAAAGTCATGAACTTCCTGCCTTAGCTTTCCAAGCTCTGTGGTATATGCAACCATGCTTTGTGAGGTAGAGATTCTTTTAGATTTTTTCTGTTGATACTGAATAGTTTCTGTATCATTTGTTGAAATGTCTTCTCTTTCTGCACAGCACTGACTTGACACCTTTGTTGAAAACAGACGAATAGCAAAGTGTACAAGATTGAATCCTATCCCCAGTCTGTTCTCTTGATCTATTTGCCCATCCTTGGAGTCTGTCATTCAGCTGGAGATTATCAATGTCCTTTGTTGACTCTTTCTATATATCCCAATTTCCTTAAATAGGAGCAATCTCTTTCAGCAGCAGCAAGGGAGGAGGAAAGCAAACAAGGCAGTGAGCTGTCTGACTGCTAGGAAGACAATTCCCAAGGCATCAGAAGAATCCACCCTGCTCATGTGTGCTTTGCTTGCACTGATCAGTGGCCGCAGTTAGATAATAAAGCAACAGACATTTAATCACTACTTCTACCCAAATTATAGCTGTGCCAGTAAAAGGTAAAATAGGGCCATAGAGCTCAAGAATTCCTAAGCTTCTATTTAGCCCAGTGCCTTGGATTTATTCCCAAACCCATTGCCTACTCTCACTGTCCATGGTTTAAAGGTTCCATTGCTCCAGCCATGCCAAGAAAGATTTGCTGAGAGCACCCATTCCTGGGGAGATCTGGTAAGAGCAAACACTTCTGGAGAAGATCTGGTGAGGCCACACACTGCCAGGATAGATCTGGTGGGACTGCACATTGCCAGGATAGATCTGGTGAGACCACAGACTTCCTTTACCAAGAACTTCTGTATTACTCTGCTGGGACTGCTGTAAGAGATGGCAGGCTTACACAGCACAAGGCTTAAGTCCAAGATGCAGTTGTTGGAGGTTAGAAGCCCAAGATCAGGGTGTTTGTGGTCTTGGCTTCCAACAAGGCTGTTCTTGTTGACTTGCAGGTGTATGTAAGCTCCTTGCATGGCCTAATCATAGGGTAGGGTTTTAGTATTTCCCAAAGGACCATAGCTTGAAACTTTGGTTGACAACCTGCAGAGGTATTAGGAAATGGTGAAGTCTTAGGAAAGTATTGTCTAGTGATCAGAACTTTGGTCATTAGTGGCATGCCCACGAAGGAGATATTGTTATCCTGGCTACTCTCCCTCTCTGCTTCCCTATGGCGCATATAGAGATGAGCAGCTCTGATGCAGGCTCCACTCCATGATTTCTGCCTTCCTCATTACAGTTCTGCAGCAAAGATGCCAAGTGATCGTGAAACTGTCAGCAAACACGCTTCATCTTCTAAGATGAATGTCTCAGGCATTCCGTCACAACGACAGAAAGTTCTCTAACATGTCTTCTTTCAATAAACACCTCTGTCCAGATTTTGTATTCTTAGGAGACCAGTCATGCTGGTGATGGTGGAATCAACCCTAATGACCCCATTTTAATTTTCCCCTTCAAAGACCTTCTCTGCAAACACAGGCACATTCTGATGTGCCAAGGCTTAGAATATCAACATGATAATTTTAAGGGGACAGTTAAGCCTGCAGGATCCTCTAATGGAATGATCACAGCTAGACTCCCTATGGTAACAGGCTATGGTTTTGGTTCAGCACACCCTGACATCCTAGAATGTTCACCTCTCTTTCTTCTCATATTTCCTTATTCCAAAGTCCTCCCTAAATTTAGTTTAATTTTATTCCTGTTACTATGAACACACACAATATATCTAAACTCTTTACCAAATCCTTTGTAAATGTTTCTTAATCTGTTTCTTGTCCTCAGTATATTAGCTGACTTCCCAGGCAGGAATGAATATATATATATATATATATGCCATTATAGCATCTGCTTTCTCTTACTTTCCACACTCCCTTGTTTTAGTTTGCCTCTTTCTCATCCTCCTGCATATTGTTGCATTGATTGCATTTCTTTGGTTCATTTTTTTCTGTATTGGGTTTTGGAAGTTATAGATCCTATTCTATTCTTCAGTGGCTGCTCTAATATTTTAACACATTAAAAAGCATTATGAAATTAGAACACAAATATGCAAAAGCTAAGTAGTATAGAAAGGCTGGATCCTCCTTTTCCTTCTTCATTCTCCAGAACAGCCACGTCTTAACCATTTCTCTTGTGACTGGTTCTGGTTGTTACTTCCACAACTTAAGTAAACAGCATTTCTAAACCCCAGCTTAGTAATTTCTCATCTATACTTATCTTTGTAGATGTTGGATTTTGAAGTTGCAGAATAGTTGCTGTGGGACAATGGTCTGTATCCTGTCACTTGTATTTTAAATAAACATTGATTAGCCAGTAGCCAGGCAGGAAGTATAGGAAGGGGCGACCAGGCAGGAAATAGCAGCAGGGCAATGAGAATTCTGGGAAGAGGGAAGTTTCAGTCTGCAGTTGCCACCCAGACACAGAGGAAGCCAGACACAGAGCAAGCAAGATGTGACTGCCTCACTGAAAAAGGTACCAGGCCATGTGGCTAACACAGATAAGAATAATGGATTAATGTAAGATGTAAGAATTAATTAATAAGAAGCCTGAGCTACTAGGCCAATCAGTTTATGATTAATGTAGGCCTCNAGAATTAATTAATAAGAAGCCTGAGCTACTAGGCCAATCAGTTTATGATTAATGTAGGCCTCTGTGTATTGTATTTCTTTGGGACTGAATGACTGCAGGATCAGGTGGGACAGAAACCTCAGTCAACAAATGTGGGACTTGATGGGACAGAAACATCAGTCAACAAATAGTCTTACTTGACATCCCGTCCCCAGACTGAGCTGGCCAGTCTGCCATTTGTAGTTCTCCATCATGAATCTCGCACATTAACTAGGCCTTTAAGTACGTATTTCTTATTCTGTGATCTGTAGGCAGAAATCTCTTGGTACAATATTTTCAAATGTGGAAATTTGGAAATTAGTATTCCTACTTTTTTTTTCTTCATTTTCCTTTTTCGTCTTGGCTCCTGATGTACAGACATTGCAAGGTTTATAACATTTACATTTTGTTAATAGGCTTAAAATAGAAATTGAATATTAACACATATTACATAAATATTATGTTAATATAAATGTCTTTCATTGCATAGTTAAGTAATATGATTATGTCTGTAGAAAATTAAATCTATGTTGATAACCCTCATGCCTGATGGTAAATGTTTCAGAGAATCAGTTTGAAGAGGATTTCTTGCCCCAGAATCCATTAGTTGTTCAAAACCATCCATACTGTGACTGGATATGTGCTTGTTTGGAGCCTGGATTTCCTGTAGAGTTGTTTTTTTTTTTAATTTTTTTGTTTGGTTCTGGAATTTCATATGACCTTTCTTCTTTTTCTGTGTTGATTCTGGGGATCAAACTCAGGTCCTTGCACTTGCAGGTCAAGCACTTTACCCATTTACTTACTTTCCCAGCCTTAGGTTTTCCTTTTGTAGGCTTTTTATTTTTATTTTTTAAATTTATTTATTTTTATTTTATGTGCATTGGTAATTTGCCTGCATGTATGTATGTGTGAAGGTGTCAGATCTTGGAGTTACAGATAGTTGTTACTGCCACGTGGGTGCTGGGGATCAAGCCCAGGTCCTCTGGAAGAGCAGTCAGCGCTCGTAACCAGTTGAGTCATCTCTCCAGTTGTTTTTCCCTAATAAGCATCACCAGATATTTGGGAAATGAAATTATTAAGATGTAGATAACAGAGTAAACCCAAACCATAAGAAAATAGGAAATATAGAAAAATCTTTTACAGTAAGTGTGAGTTTTCTCTTAGGAATAACTGGAGAGTTGTTATCACTTAGTAAGAGAACACTTGATTGGCGTGCACTAGGACTGGCTTGTACCCACAACACTGAAAATACAGATAATCCTGAAGAGCATTCATAACACATTTCATAGCCCTGGTGTAAGAAGAACCACTGATGAGTCCCCGATGAGTCTGCGGGAGTATTTCTGGAAAAGATCAGTTGGAGTGGGGGTGGGGTATGTCCTGAGTTTGGACCGTAACATTTCATGACCCAAGAGCCTGGATGGAGAAAAAGGAGAAAGCCAGCAAGGTGCTGACCTTTCCTTCCTCTGCTCTCTGACCTCCCATGATGTGAACTTCTCCACCACATGCTGTGAAGGACAGCCTGTGAAACCATGTTCTGCTACATCAATATAAAAAGTCACGGAGCATTCCCATAACCATGAGCACACCCTGTACCTCTTGGCGCCTACCCATCTCCTAACAAAAGGAGCCAGGGCTTCTGGGGCGGGGAATGCCTGACTCCCAAAGGAGGGTGGGGAAAGGCAGTTTGAGCCTGAAGTGCTCTGTCCTTGGAAGAAGGGAAAGTTCTCAAGTGATGGGGCTATATCTAAATGATTCAGAAGTCATTTTAATACCCACAGCCAAATCTAGGACAATATAGTACTAAAATAAATGTTAGCATTGGATTATAGTCTAGAGACTAACGTAACCCACAAATTCATATAGATTTAAGTAAATACATGGATAAAATAAACAAATGGGAGAAAGGAAACACTTTGCTAACAGTAGAATCTCGATTAGTAAATCCAGAAGCCACCAAGGAATTAGAAAATCAACACTTGGTAGTCACCATAGTAACAATTGTTTCAGGCAAGAATCTCAAATGGATGTTAAAGTCAGTAAGTAAATATATAACAAACAGAACATTTACATGGTCTCAGAGCATCTCCTAGGAGGAAACACAGAAGCTTTGCAGTGGGAAGCCAGCCGGCATCATGTCAGCCTGCAACCACGCCTCTGCCTTTTTGTGCTCTGAGTTGTGCAAACAGAGATGTATGTTTTTCTCACACTGTGAGACAGTGATCTGAACAGCCATTCAGCATTTTGAGAACAGGGTACGGGCTCCACACATGCTTTTGGACTGGTCTCATCTTCATAAGCCTAACTCTGTTAATTGTGTTATTTATGCACTTTGCTTCCTTAGGTTTATCAACATCTTCTTTCATGCCTGAGAAAACGAAACTGTTTTCTGCCCTTGCATCCAGTCTAACATTTCTTTTTACTTTGTCAGTATTTTGAGAATATGCTGTTTGGCATGTACATATTTGTGGTGGTCAGATATTCATGAAGGTTATACCCTCAACATCATGATCAGAGTACTTTTTTCCTTAGTATATTTCCTCCTCCTCCTTTCTTTTTTCTGCACTAGGTATCAAACCTAGAGCCTTGTTCATGCTAGATAAGCACTTTACCACTAAGCTATGCCCCAAGCATTTCTTCCTTTGGTAACTCACCTCACAATAACAAGCTTGTGCTGTATTTTTGATACACACACACACACACACACACACACACACACACTTCTTTTGTGCATTGCTTGTGTTTTCTTGCTTCAGCTAACATGTTTCTCTAGAACTCACCATGCTCTCATCTGCACTGTGGGTCATAAGCATCCATGACTATTTGGGGATGGTTTCTGTTAGCCATAGGGGTAGAGTGTGTCTTCTCTTCTTTCCTTTCCAAATGACCATCTCACCTTGTGAAAAGCCTGTCAAATTTTCCAGTAAAGTTAGTCTCTCCACCCACCATGTTCCTGCCACCATCTATTGTATTTAACACCCATGTGTTCACAGGCACTGGGGTCCTTATCTTGGCTACTGTGAGCAGTGCTACTGCAATAAATACAGGCAATGGGGGCTCTTTGTCCTGGTCCTTTCATTTCCTTGGGTGAGGATGTAGTGGGGGGACTTTGAGATTATGTCACTTCTATTGTCATTTTTGAGGTATCTCCATAGAGTTTTCCAAAACATTTATATTAAATTGCTTTACTCCTTTTCTTTATATCTTCTGATTAGCTACACCAGGACTTGCTTTTTCTTCACATACCCTGAAAGCAAAAGCCTCCTCATTTCTGTGTACAGTGTGGACCTCATGGAAAATCTTGAGGGAGAGCATTGGTTTGAGTATGGATCATACAGAAAGCTTCGGTCAATGGCTTGTCCTCAGTCTGGGCTCCTATACAGAGGCAGGGCTTAATGGCAGCAAGTGAGGTCACTGTGAGCGAGTATTTGGTCTTTTCTTTCCCTCCTCTGCTTCTGAGCCCCATGAGGCCAAAAGGCTCCCTGTATCACGAGTTCCTGCTAGATGTTCCATCTAACTGTAGGCTCGAAAATTACAGGCCAAGAAACTGTACATTAAACCATAAGCCAAGCTAAACCTTTAAGTTGATTTCCTCAGGCATTTTGTCGCAGTGATGGAAAGTGGATTGACATTGAAAGCAACAGGATATTATACGACTCCAACATAGCTGCACCTTCAAAAGTCTTCTTCAAGTTGCCTTCTTTGCTTCCAATGTGCTGGACTTTTGCCATCTCCCTTCCCCCATTTTCCCAGTGATGTCTTCTTTCTCTGTCTCAGATTTCTGGCTGTTAGTGGTGAAGTGTGAACATTTAATATTGCTTTCAGAGTCACCCGAAACTGGTTTATAAGGATAAAGGTCCTTTACTGCTGGGCTCGGTGACATTGGCCTTTAGTCTCCAGCACTTGGGAGGTGGAGGCAGAAAACCTGCCAGCCTGGGGGTATATCAAGTAAAAAGTCCTTCAGCTCCACCTTCTTCAAAGGGGGGATGGGGCTGAAAGTAAAGAGGGGTCCAGCTGTCCCTTTGTTGCAGTGTGAAGTTCTAAGAGAGGCTGTGACCCCTGGTGTATGGATCTTGGTGAAACCCATAGAGGTTTCATTTGTCTTAGAGGAGGTGAAAGGATTTGTCTTAAGTCCCTTCCACATCAGGTGGAAGGCACTATTAGAACACCACTCCGTGCTTGCTTGTTGAATTATTTATACTTTTCACAGCTAGGGATAAGAACGGTGCATGTTCCATCTACTTTTCGTTGGCCAAACTGACCTGGGAGTTCAGTTCTTCCATGTTGCTCCCCCACCCCCCATGACAGCCAGGGCCAGTGGGGCAGAGGGTTAGCAGGTGTATCCTAAAGGGTGAGAGTTCACACTTACCTGTGCTGTGCATCAGAGTCCATGCCTTCTTCTCTCATCCAGAGGGGCTCTACTGCCTCCAAAGGTAGCAGGGTATAGTGCATCACTGGTATGGGGCACCATCAAGTGCTATATAGGTTTTATGGTTGCCCAAGGCAGATGCTCAAGTCCACCAAGACCTGCCCTGTTACTGTTCATGCCAAGCTGTCTCAGAATCTCTCAAGTGATTCCCTTTGAGTTTCAGGGGCTTAAGATCCCCTAAAGAGCAGGGTCAGTGTTCTTCTCTCATGCCCATCTGCTCTAACAATTCCTCCCTAAGCCATAGGTGGAGAACATTTCTGCTGTCTGAAAAATGCAGAGGACAGAAGGAGGAGCAGGAGACACCCAGGAGAGAAGTGTGGGTCAAAATTAAGAGTGTTACCCAATATACACAGGGTGACATCTGCCCACTGTCTAGGATTCTTCCTGCACTTCACCCCACTGCCAAGAGCTGTGAAAACTTTGCATCGCAAACCAAAGACAGGGCTGCATGGAGACTCAGGGCAGCAGGAGGAACTATGAAGGTCCTTTGATGGGCTCATGCTAAGTTATGGCTTTTAATTCTGGACTTGCCATTTTAAATATGCAGAGCAAGCCGTTTATTCTCCTTGTGTTTTATTTGCCCTTGAGAAGAGGTTGAAGGTTCTGACCCAAGGAAGCAAAGTGCATGCTTTGTAGCTTCCCTCAGCCTCAGTTTTTCTCTCTGCAGAGTGGGCCCACGATGCCCACACAGCCCTGCCTGCTGCGTGTGGAGAAGCCAATGAGCAAATGAGTGAATATTTGAGGGTTTTTTTTTTGAGACCCAATCTTTCTGTAGTCAAGGCTGTCCTCAAACTTGTAATCTACTTACCTCAGCCTTCCAAGCGCTAAGATTCAGGAATGTACTAAACTGTGCCCAAGAGCTGAGACTTAAAAGCAGCATGCTATGTTTTGCTCTTTCTGCAATGTCATTTAGCTGGAACACACAATATGTGTAATCTCTTCTTGGATTCCAGGCACAACTACAGAGGTGTGTGTGTGTGTGTGTGTGTGTGTGTGCGCGTACAAGTGCTCAGGTATGAGCATGCTGGTGGAGGCTAGAGATTGGTGGTGGTATAGAGATTTGAATAAGTAATGTCCCCACATAATTAGGTATTTGAGTACTTGATCCCCCAGTTGGTATGGACCTTTGGGAAGGTTGAAGAGGTGTGATCTTAGGCGAAGGATGCGTGTTTCTGGGGGTGGGACTTAAGAGATGGATGTCCTGTCACTTCCAGTTTCCTCTTCTTTGTTTCAAGCTTGTGGCTGAAGATGTGAGCTCCCTGCGCCCTGCCCCTGCAGTTGTGCCTGCAGCCTGCTGTCCCACTTCTACCCCACTGCCTATAAACTGCAAGGATAACAGATGACCTATGCAGAGAGGCACAGATTTCAGTCGACAAATCCAGAGGACTCAAACCCTCTGGAATTGTAAGCCAAGATAAATGTCCTTCAGTAAGTCGCCTTTGGACGACGTTTTTCTCATAGCAACAGAAAAATAACCAGTATAGGCATCTTCCAAGTCACATTCTTTTTGTTGTTTGTTTTTTTGAAGCAAGCCCACTACTAGCCAAGGCTGGCTTCAAACTCCCTTTGTAGCTGGAGCTGGCCTTGAACTCCTGATTCTCTTGCCTCCGTCTCTCAAGTGCCAGGATTACAGGAATAGGTCACCGGGCCCAAGATTATTTTTTGAGAGAGGTGTTTCATTGAACTTCGAGCTCACTGATGCCTAAGTTGAGCTGGCCTGCAAGCTCCAGGAATCCTCCTGTCTCCACCACCCTTGCGCTGGGATTACAGGCACACACCGTGTTTGTTGTCTTGCTTTTTATATGAGTGCTGGTGATCTGAAATCATGCTTCTGTGGCAAGCACTTCTGACTGAGCTATTTCCTCAGCCTCATCAGGAGTTCTGGAAAAAAAGGATGTTTGGTAAAGACTGGGAGGTACAGGTATGTAGGGATAAATAGGTGGAAAGTAAGGGTTCTTATGATAGTGGAGCTACTCTATTTGGTAATGAGTTGGTGACTACAGAACTCCACATTTGTCTAAGCTTCTAGGATGTATAGCAGCAAGGATAAAGCCTTACATAAACTATAGACTCAGAGTGCTAACAGCGAGTCACTGCGCGCTCATCAGGAATAACAGCTGCCCCACTCTGGGGGGAGGTATGGCGAATGTCTGAGGTTATGGATGTGTGGGGACAGGGAGCAGTTGCTGTTGTTTTAGCTGCTATAATGAAATATCAGACAAAGCCACTTACAGAGGGGTTTGCTTTGGCTCACAGATTGAGCATTCAGTAGGTCATTGTGGGCAGCGTGGAGGTGGAGGTGTGAGGTTAGTTTCATTAAATCTATTGTCAGGGAGCAGAGAGACAAATGCTATTACTCTGCGTCCTCCTGATAGCCTTTTTATTTAGTCTGTGACCCCTGCACCTGGGATGGTGTAGCCACACCAGGGGGTGGGGTGGGGGTGTCTTCTCTCCAGCTAAACCACAGACTTGCCCAGAGATGTGTCTACAGTGTAGCTCTAAATAAAGATACGATGCCAATGAAGATTATCACTGGGGCAGGGAGCTATTAAGAAAAAAAATTTCCGTAACGTCTCAATTTTACTGGGAGCTCTTAAAAATACAAAGCCTGGGAGTAGAATTCAGAGGAAGAGAGCTTGCTTAGTATTCAGAACTGGCTAGGTTCCACTCCCAGTGCCACAAAAAGTCTTCACAACTTGAAAAGGGTAACACACAGATGGCAATGGACGTGTGGCGGTTTGGAACGTGCTTTCTCCCCGTGGTTTGTGTTCCTGGAGTTTCCCCAGACACTGGTATGATAACTGACGCGTTATAACTGGGATGGTGAGACTGTGGGTGCTAATCCAAAAATTAACAGCAGAGGGCAGCCTGTGCCCAAAGATGGCAGCGCTCCCCGCAACAAGTTCCTCCAACGCCGGGGACATTTGTGATGAACAGAATCAGCGGGAACAGCTCAGGACTGCCGCTAACTTGGGGTCCGTACATTGAAAATTACCTCCTTGAAAGAACGTACAGCAACAGAGCCAGAAAATTAGAACTCTACCCGAACCTATAAAACTCCATGAGGGACTCTAGGCCCTCACACAATCTGGCTTCCCTTTTGCCCCTCTGACTAAAGAAAGTCTTGTGCTCTCCACGGAGGCCAGCCTACTCCTGAGAGGTTTGCTTTGAGGTTTTCTCACACTGGAAGGCTATTCCCTTAGATGTCAGGAGGCTCATTCCTTTACTTGTGTGAGATCTTAAGTCACAGACCTTAAGTCTACTTTTTTTTTTCTTTCCCAAATTAACCCCGTCAGTCCTCTGTATCTTCATTTGAAAGGCAGCCAGGGTAGTCCTTACCTTGTTGCTCACACAAGCGTTTTCACTCTGTAACTTAAATAAGCAGCTGCTTAGCCAGAATGTCAGCTTCCTAAGGTCAGAGCCACACCCAACCCTTTCATAACTGTCTGTGAAGTGTAGCTACAT
This sequence comes from Bramus lutescens, assembly GCA_001685075.1. NCBI lineage: Eukaryota > Metazoa > Chordata > Mammalia > Rodentia > Cricetidae > Bramus > Bramus lutescens. The sequence continues at coordinate 94,152 of LOEQ01001616.1, forward strand.
CACAGCTTTACTTACCAAAGACGTTGACCCTGCGAGGAAGAACATGGTGGAATAGACCGCTATCTCTAAAGAGCTCTAGATCCTAGGATTTGGCAGTTTGGGGTGGGCTCAGTTGGGTGTCATTTCTGATGTCGACCAGGATCTGCTGGTCTCAACTGGATCTGCTTATTCCTCTCCAGTTAGCCACCAGGCCTGCTGAGACACCTTAGTTTTCCTCCACGGGGCTTTTGTCTTCTGGTATTCTGGGTGGAGGGGTTGTTTACACAGTGGCCTCAGGTTTCCAAACTTGGTAATCCAAGAGCTGTCCAAGTGGCTCAAGTCCCTGTTGGCTAACATCCTTGTGGCCTAAGCTGATCTCCTGACTAACCTGGAGCCCTGGATGGGAGGGGCTGCCAAGTCACAGGCAAAGCAGGTGAATTCAGGAGGAGATTGTCTGGCCCTTTAATTTGCAACATGCCACAGCAAATAAGATTCGACTGCTTATACGAATGTAATAAGTCTTTCCATTCGTGGATTAAGGTGCTCTGTTAGTCATTTTGCATTATCACAGAAAAAGAAAAAGGTTTATTTAGCAGTTTAGAATCCAAGTTAGGGCAGGTCCTTATTGCTTCAGACCCTAGTGATGAGGGGCTGGCTGTGGTTGTATAACCTCATGTCCAAAACATATGAGGGAGAAATGTCACATTATGAGATGGAAAATCCAGGAAAGAAAGAAGGGCCAGGCTGGATCCCTCTCTATCAGCCAGAATTTTAGGGGCGGGCACCTCATCGACCAAAGGACCTCCCACTAAATCTCAGCTCTGACATTATTATCATTTAATGCAGGACCTCACTGTGTAGCCACAGCTAGCCTGACACTCCCAATCCTCTTGCTTCAGCCTCCCTGGTCCTGGAATTAAGGTATATGTACCACCATACCTACACCTGAGTCCCACCTCTTAAAAATCCCACTGTATCTTCTCATTCTTCCAACCTGGCAATCAAGCTCCCAAACCATTACCCTTGGGGGCCACCCAAACCACAATCAAATCACCAAAGATGCCCATTTCTTCACTATAACACCCACTGTGTTTTACCACATTTACAATGCAGATAATGAAAAGCTGTCTTTTATTCAAAAGACATCCTTAAGGTTGCAGAATTGGTAATGGAGAGAAGCTGGCCTCAATGTGGGCTCTTACACAGCTTGTTATGCCCTCCTGCTGTGGGTGGGACATCAACCCCTGGTTTTGACTTGGGGCTGGCCCTGCAATTTGCTTTGGCTGATGGTGTATTAGGAGGTGAACTGCAAGCAGGGACTTGAAATAGCCTTGCAGGTTAGTGCTGGCTTTCTCAGGGACTTCTGCCACTGCCATCAGAATGTGTCCACACTAGTGTGCTGGGGGATAGACACTTGGAGCCGAGCAGAAGCAACTTAGCTATCCATCAGAGGCCAGTCTAGATATGCAGAAGCTAACAGATACCCAGGCATGTGGGCAAGTTGCCCAGAATCAGCAGAGCTGCCTGCCTGACCCTTGGCTGACCCCAGGTATGTGCACTGATTGCTCCCATCTCACTTTTCTCTCCACGGAGGATCTGTGGTCTCCACAGAGGATCTGCAATCTCCCTAAAGGATTTAAGAGGTCCTGTAGGTCTAAATTACAGACCTAGACTCGAGTGGACTTGGGCACTCTACTGGGCCATCCTTCACAGAACTGATGATCTCTGGTAACATCCCCTCTGATGGGGGAGAGGCTTTTTGGCTTCTTTAGGAAAATCTCATTCTTGCCGATAAGCTAGCTCCATCCAGACCCTGGCATCTGATAGAGAGGGTCATGAACAGCAGAAAAGGAAGCTGGCTTCTGCTGCCCAGAGCCTGCCTGCAGTGATGGATGGGAGGCCTGGCTGTGGGAGAAGAATGGTGATGTTTATGTTTCCTAAGGCAGGGCATTTCCTTCCAGGGCACAGGGTGAATGGAAACAGGGTCAGAACAAATCACTTTACATTTTCTCCTCCGTTATGTGTTCTTCATAAGAAATAACTCTATTCTTGAGACATGATAGGTCTGGGAAACTGTATCAAAGTTACATTCTTGGACAAATTTTCCTTATAATTTTAATTTTTTTAAATGGAAAACCGAACTCTCAGAGATGAAAAACTTTGACCCATTTCCCCATAAAAATGCTCATAAATCTGAGATTTTACTTAAAATGTCAGGGGATTTATTATGTCTGTGAAACTCACTTAGGGATCTAGATTGACTCTGGGAGAGTGCGAGAGTTAAAGAGGGAGGGGGGAGAAGGAGAGAGTAGGGGTGCTGAACAAGTGGAGGTCAGAGGACAGCTTTCTAGTGCTGATTCTCTTTGACACCATTGCATGGGGGATGGGCTCTGGGGATTGAATTCAAGGTCAACAGGCTTGTGGAGCAAGCTCTTTACCCACTGAGTTATACTGGAGACCTTTGGTTTTGAATTCTTTTAATTTATTCATAGGCCACCTTCTTCATACTAAAAAAAAAATGTTTGCCAGTGTGGTTGAAGGAAGAGCATGAACTGGTTCTGATGTAACTAATTTACTCTACAACACCAGACATAATTCCTTCCCATGGTGACATCCCTAAGGTCTAACCACCTCCCACTAGGCTCCGCCTCTTAGATCTTCCATACTCTTAATACCATATTGGGAGATCAAGCCTTCAGCACATACTGCCCTCTTGGAGGACATACTCAAACCACACCAGACAAACACTTTCAACCTTCAAAACCTCTCCTCCCCAATCCTCCCTCCTGCCCCTCCCTCCTTCTTTAACTTCCTTACTCTGTTAGAACCAGTCACTCTGGTGGTAACTGGTGAGCATTTGGACAAGTTACTCAACCCCACCAAGCCTCAGCTTCCTCACTTGGATTCTGTGAGAACCATCTCTGCTCTCAAAGTCAGAGAGATGCTTAAATGTACTAGTGTCTATGTGTGGTCAGTAAATAATGGGTGAGTTGAAGAGCCCATGTGAGGTCCCTATGTTCAGAAGCTTCAAATTTATCTCTGAACACACCTATGGCTTAGGCTTCACTGGTGGAATGCATATTTCATTGTAAGGAAGAGCAAGGAAGTCTTACCACCTGCATGGGAGCCCTAGTGCTGGCCCAGACCCTAGAAGTTCTAAGTCTACTTTAGAGACACCTTTCCCCCTTCCCTCGTGTCCTCTGGATACCCCACAGACCAACAATAATCTCCCTAGAGCACTGATTCTAGAATGCCAGATTGGCATTCACACTTTTACTTTAATGCCCATTACTAAGGTCAAACTATTCAGAACTAACAGTAATAACAAAATAAAGAATAGTCAAGGTTTCTTGAATCCTAATGAATAAGTAGAAGCTGATCTGGACCAGCAGGACACTCTTTAGCGACAGGGTCCTAAGGGGAGGGCCAGGGGACTAGAAGGTAAAGAATATAGGAAAGATTGGAGTCAGGAGGTCTAGTATGAGTCTTAAGCCAAACAAATCTTATCACAACATTTTTAGGGAAAAAATTGAACAGAGTCAGTAGAAAACTATGATACAATGGGACAAAATCAGAAAGAAGCTAATCAAGCAATGTTGCACAAAAAGAACACAGCGAATCTCAAGTGTGTCAACCGTGAACACAGGAGCCTTGAGACTGATAACAGTAGCCTCTTAGGGTGGGAAGAGTTCTTGGAATCTGAAGCCGCAGGTCCTCCAAGTGCTGTAGGATAATGCTTTTATACTCTGTAAAGCTTTGTCACCCATATTAGTTTAATAAAACACTGATTGGCCAATAGCCAGGCAGGAAGTATTGGCAGCATGACCAGACTAAGAGAAATCTGGGAAGAGGAAAGGCAGAGAGTCAGTCACCAGTCAGATGAAGAGGAAGCAAGATGAGAATGCTTTACTGAGAAAAGGTTCCAAGCCATGTGGCTAAACAGAGACAAAAATTATGGGTTAATTCAAGATATCAGAGTTATTAGTTAGTAATAAGTCTAAGCTGAGAGGTCAAACAGTTTGTAACTAATATAAGCCTCTGAGAGTTTCTTTGGGACTGAACAGCTGCAGGACTGGGCAGGACAGAAACTTTAGTCTACACCCAAGGCCCTCACCCCAGGCCATCACTGGCTCTTCCAATTACGCACCTGATTTTAGACAAAGAATTCAATTCCTTCTCTTTACATCAGGCCCTAGGGAAAGTCCAGGACCACTCTAGCTCTCAACAGAGGCAGAGTATTGGGAACGTGGTGTAGTATGTAGGGTGTACTATTTAAGTGATTACTGTGAAGATGCTGCTGGTATTGCTGGTGAAATGATGATGGTAGAGGTGGTGATAACAGTGGAATAATGAATCTCTAGGCACTGAGCTAGAATAGTGGCATCAATTTGTTTAATCTTCACAAATATAAAGATTTTTGCCTAACTCTTATAAGTAGAAGAAATTCTGGTTAAGTATCTCCTTTAAGTCCTCTCCTTAGTGGGCACGGGTTAGGGATGTTGTGCTAGGATGGGAAAGATAATTTTCATTAGATGATGATACTACTTCCTCTCTAGTGTTTGTCCATCAGCCAATGGCTCACAAAGTGTTTTTATATCAAGGTATCCATGCATTCATTTATCCCAATATACCTGCCAAGATGGTATTGTTGTTTTTTAAATAGTGCTCCCCCTCCAGGTTTCAAGAATCACATCTAATGGTCTCTGAGTGTTCCTTAGCAGATCTGATGCTGGTTTTCCACTTCCAGAGTTGGGAGAACTTGGGTAGAAGTCCTTTAAAGAAACTCCTTAGAGCTAGATATGGTGATGCATGCCCTTAATGTCAGCACCAGGGAGGCAGAAGCAGGTCAATTTCTGTGAGTTTGAAGCCAGCTTGGGGTACATAGTGAGTTCCAGGCCAGCTAGAAGTACACTGTAAAAAAAAATCCTTAGATAAGTTATTGAGTAGCCAGACACAAGAGCAATTGGTCTATGCTCTAGTCACTGTCTGTTTTTTTTTTTAAGCTTCTGTGGTGGTTATCTCAATTAACTATGTGGACTAAGGGATGCCTGGGGGCACATCTCCAGGAATGAGCAAGAATGCATTTTCATGGACAATTGTCTCAATCCCTCTATACGTTATAATATGACAGCAGTCCTGGGAGGTGGTGAAAGGTAGGAAGTGGGGCATATGTAGAGGAAGAAGGTCACTATATGCATGTCTTCACAGGGATCCTAGTCTGTTCCTCTTTCTCTTTGCTTTCTAGGTACTGTGATGTGAACAGCTGGCCTCTGTCACATGCTCCCACTGCCAAGATAGGATGTTCTTCCCAAGTACAAGGCAAACAACCAAGGACTGAACCCTCTGAGACCATGAGCCAAAATAAACCTTTTACATTTAAGTCAGTCTTTGTTACAATGATGTGAGGACTGGATAATACAGCCTCTATCTCAGACCTCCTTTTTGGGCTTCAAAGAATCTACCTGCCTTTTCTTCTTGCCTATCTCTGGGAATTTCTATCACATGTCCAACACTGAGACCCTGATTACCCAACTCCTTTCTGTCAAGCTATTTATCTTAAAATTTCTGTGTTGTCCCCCCTCTCTCTCTCTGTCTCTCTCTGTCTCTCTGTCTCTCTCTTTTCTCTCTATCAAGATCTATTTTTGTTTTATTTGTCTGACTATTTTGTATACATGTATATGAACTATGTGCATGCAGTGTCCACAGAAGCCAGAAGATGGCATTAGATCCCCTGGAACTGAAGTTATAGATAATTCCATATGGGTTCTGGGAATTGAACCTGCGTCCTCTGCAAGAGCAGTAAGTGCTCTTAACTGCTGAGCCATCTCTCTAGCCCCTCTGTGTTTCCTCTGTCTATCACTAGGTCTTGCTGACCTTGCTTCCAGGTTCATCTGAGCCTTCCCTGTTTCTTGCCGTAGCTTTAGCAACAGTGGTCCTCATCATTCCCTCTTCCAGATCATTAACTGCAGTGATCTCATAAACTTTCCTTGCCTTAATCTTCGCTCTCACTCAAAGGATTTTGTGAGTGATCTTTAAAAGAAAGGCAACGAGATAATTTCATTTTCCTTTCATTGTTTCCTAAGTGCAAAATATATTACTAAGTCTCATGTCCAAGGGATTTTTGGTTCATTCTTTCTTTATAAACCCTCTCTGTCCATTCCTTTATCTTACTTATGTAGCTTCAAATATTCCGATCTTCTATTCAAGCCATTCCTTTATCAAAGCCCTTGCTGTTCTTTTTCCTTTGATCGCTCTTACTCTGGGTTTGAGAAGCCTCTTGCTCTAGGTCTCAGCATGTCGAACATCATCTTCCTGGAGTCTCTTGTCTACAGTCATTCCTTCATTGTCGTCACTAGGAAGTGTTGTTCTCACTTTGCCTCTTTGGCTTGTTGAAAGCATTCTGTTCCTGTTCAACCAATCAGATTATGAATGTGATGAGGATAAAAACTGAAAATAAACAGCAGCAAACTAGGAACAACAACAACAAAATCCAAGTCGTTCAGCGAGATTTGCATTTCAGATAAACAATGAATAAGAATTCGGTCTAAGTATGTTTCAAGAATGACATAGGACATACTTTTACAAATTATTCTATCCGTGAACTTCAAATTTAACTTAACATTCTTTATTTTATCTTGGAGCCGCACCTCTAGTAGCCATTGTAATACTGACTTACAGGTGTTTAATAAGCATTAGTCCAGTGTGAGGAAGTGTATTCAGAGGAAGCAATGATCTAGGAAAGGAATCTTTATGCTTTTTTAGTCACATTGAAACATCCACCTCCACTATCCTTAGCTCATAGCAACCACTGGTATACTTGATATTTCTGAAATTTTATGTTTTTGAGAATGTTACTCAAGTGGAATCATAAAACATCCATCCTTTTGAGAATAGCTTTTTCTTTTGTCCAATGTAATGCCCTTGAAAACTGTTTAAATTGTATCAATAGCTTATTGATTTTCATTGCTGAGTGGTACTGTTGAGGGTATGCATGTAGCACTGTTTGTCTAAGTTTCATAAAATTGTTAAGAATGATTGTGTATAAGTTTTCAAGTGGGTATAAATTTTATTTTATTTTTAAAAATAAACTCCCAGGACTACAACTGCAGGGTCATTTAGGAGGTACATACTTTATTTAAAAATTTTAATTTATTTTTCTTATTTATTTATTGTGTGTAGAGGTGCATGTGTGTGTGTGTGAATATAGAGAACAACTTTCGGTGTCATCCTTCAGGAGTGTTCTACCTCATTGTATGAGACACAGTCTGTTTTGGGAACTTGGGCTCTGATGGGGCAAGTCTTGTTAACTAATAATCTTTAAGAGGTGGGTCGTAGTTAAGGCATGGCTTTATTGGGACCCAGGTAAAAAGGTGTGCACCTCTGTGTATGTACTCTCTGTGCCTTTTTCCTGCTGGACATTGTTGTGCTTGGATTTCTCATTTCCTGTTTTGTGAGTTTTTGCCCTTATAATAAATAAAATATAATTGTTTTATCATTAACTAGCCTGGTTACTTCTATATTTGGCACCCAACATGGGGCTACTAGAGTCTCTGGTGGCTCTGGCCAGCTGCGGACATATGCCACCATTCATTTGGGCATAGATTTCCCCCTACAGCAGGCCTGATTAGCTGCTATTGGCTGACTTCTGGGTCCATTTTTTTTCTGCACTCGCGGATGCTCAGGCAATGCCGAGGGTGCAATGGGCAGAGAGGCACGGGGAGGCCGAGGTGGAAAAGGCTGAGGAGCTTGCACCCAGCGCTGCTACTGCCGCTGGAGGTAACACACCCTCTGTCCTGAGCAGGCCGACTGTCTCCTGCAGCTGTTGAACAGCCAGGGACCTCTGGAGAGCACACAGGTGAAAAAGAGCTATGGATATCATCAAAATTAACAAATATTTGAATAAGAAAAAAGTGGTTTTGGTCTTTACTCTCTGCATGTTTCCTCATTCCTGAGATAGACAAGTATCTATGCCTTGACTTTGTCAGCAAGCACAACATAGCACAGAGGTTAGGAACACAGACTTCAGAATCTGGCTGCCTGGGCTCAGGACCCAGCACCAATCTCATGTACATTCCCTGTACCACTTTATTTATGCCTTGTGCTCTAGTTTCCTAACCAGTAACCGGGAAAAGTAAGAGCAGCTACTTCATAAGTTTGTTACAAAGATGAGTTAGAACACTATCTGGTACTAGAGAAATCTTTTGTTGTGATATTTATGTTAAAACAGATGTACTTGGTGCCGTTTAGATGCTTAGTGAAACTTTGATTCTTAGTTTCATGGTAACTAAAAGAAATTAAATAGAATTAATTAGAATATATAAAAGCATCGATGTTCTCTATCTATCTTTTCTGTTCTTTAGAGGCAACCATTTTTAACTTGCTGAGTTATGGCATGGCTGTTTGAATGAGAATGGCCACCACAGGCTCATGTTTGAGTACTTAGCCCCCAGTGGATGAAACTGTTTGGCAAGAATTAGGAGTTGTGTCATGGGGGAACAGGCTTTGAGGTTTCCAAAGCCCATGCCATTTCCCACCCCCACCTCCATTTGTCTCCTTCTTGTGATTAAAGACGCAAGCTCTCAGCTATTGCTCCAGTGCCATGTGTGCCTGCTTGCTGCCATATTGGTCACGGTCTCATCCTCTGAAGCTGTAAGCCTCCAGTAAACTTGTCTATAAGTTTGCTTTGTTCATGGTGCTTTGTCACAGCAGTTGAAAAGTAACTAAGACAAGTACTTTTTTTTTTTTAAAAGCTTGTAATTATCTTCCTCACTCATTTATTTGCTTTTGCATATGGTACAAAGAGAAGCAGTTGGAAGAATTTTATAACATGGACAGATACAAAAATTGAACATGCAGCACTTTTTAATCTTTAATATTCATAGTGAATTAAGTTATTATTGCCCAATATTACTAAATGTTTCAAGGCATTGTAAAGTCCATTATATGTACAAATAGTGAAAAGATATGGATATTTGTTTTTTATAACAACTACAATTACTTCTAGTAAGGTTATTTTCAGTAATATAGAACCAAATATTCTTGATTTGTTGTTTTTAATGCTTGATTTTTCTAATGAAACCAATTTAAAAAGAGAGAAGAAAACACAAGCCATTGTTTGTATCCTAGCTTGCAATAACTCCCCCTTTCCTTCCTCAAAAGTACATTGCCCATGCTCCTCCCCCCAGGGCTACACTCTCTTTATCACTCTGTTTTTATGTTAATAACAGAGGTTATTTGTGCATTATGAAGTTGCTTTCTTCCTTTGCCAGACATCTATGGACATAGATAGTACACAGTGATGTAATATGTTCCTGATGTATTGGCTTCAGGTATTATCTGTTTATATCGTAAAATAATGGTGGAGCACTCCGTTCTTCAATACTACTTACCTTCTGTTCTCCAATATGAGATGATTCTTTACGCCACCAGCAACTGCTGAGACAGAAACAAACCAAAGCTGTGCTCTTGCTATGTTTTTCCCCTGAAAAATTTACTTCTTCCCACTATGCAGGATTTGTAATTGTCTTGTTTTATTTTCTTGAATTTGTGCTGCTTGACTTTCTCATAGACACAAAGCATTTACAAGCTTCATCATGCCCTTCACTCTAAACAGCACCCACCCCCCAACTTCTGGTCTTATATTGCTCTCTGTTACGCCACCGCTAAGAGAGTAACAAGGCAATTAACCCTTTTCTATTCTTAGCTAGCCCAGTACCACTCCTATTGGCAATCATCACCTGCCTGTGCTCACCCCTTTTCCTTTTTAATCTTTCAATGATTTTGGTCACTTTACATTCTTTTCCTAGCTATGCTCTTTCTTGGTCACTCATTTGGACTTCTCAACAGTCCATTCAAAGTAGGATTGCTATTACTCTGTCAGCTTTTGGTTCATTACAGATTAACATTTTGAAGTGTTCTCATTTACATAGGGCACCCCAAAGATAACTTGATCCATGGCCAAAAGGCCGCTTGTTGTAATGCATATATGATTGAGACAAAGCTCTGGCGGGGAACAGCAAGCTAAGGCCAGTTGATTATAAGGCACAGTTGCTTCAGGCATGACAAGGAACATAGATTGAAAGAATAAATGGTTGATGTCAGAAGAAAAAAACTATCCACAAGCAGAGAAAACTTTCCCACAACTATGCTGGTCAAAGTACGGGTGTTAGGAAAGCTGGTTCCGTGTTTTAAGAGGCTGTAGCCCACTCTGTTGACAAGTCATAAGTCAAGAAACAGGCTTAATAAAGAATGCATTGAAAACATCATTTTGACACAAGGCTATAAAGTAGGCACCAAAAGAATGGGGCACAGGGAGTTTTTTTAAACATATTATTGGTTGATATGAGATGTTGAACTTGGACGTCTACATATTTCAGATTTATGAAGCAATGTCTAAGCATCAAGGCCTTGGCTCTGTTCCAAAGTTCCATGTATTATCTAAATGAATCCACTTAGATCAATTGTGTACCCCTTGGCTTTTATTGTATATTCTATCTTCATTAATTCCTGTTGAGCAAGAGCTTGAATTACCTTGTCAGACTGACTAGCACCCTTTCCACACCTGGCTTTAACACTATTGGGTTAGGGGTCTGAGATCCCAGGTTGTTTCATAAAGTAGGTGTGGGTTTTCTATTTGCCATCTCCTGGGATATAGTCAAGACTTTGTGGCTTTACATGCAACATTCCCACTCTCATCTTGGGCCCTTTCTGGAATCCATGGAGCTTTGGTGGGAATTTTTGCCTTTGTCTTGCTCTATGAAACTGGCTGGTTGCTGATCTGGGCACCAACAGGTATCAACCCTAGTACATATTTTCCCCAGCTCACTTTCTTCCCTACCACATGAAGGGATTCAACAGATCCTCTCATTCATTCTCCACCTGTGTAGTCTAATACTTTCTTTTCTCTTAGTAATGGAACCTAAGGGTGGAAGAACCTTGTCATGAAACTGTGCCTTGAGGACCAGGAAAGACTTTTGATAGAAACACCTTCATGATTCAGAAGTGTGGTGCCTTTCCACACACACCCTGCTTCAGTCTTCTTGCGCACCGATAACAAAAATAAGGTAGACTAAGCAATTCATAAAGAATAGAAAGCTGTGTAGGGTCGAAAGTCTTACGTCAAGATTCCTAGGTCAACATATCAGTTTGTGATGAGGACAGTTCTCGACTTCTTTCCCGAGTCTGCGATTGCTGTCCTCACACAGTAAAGGTGGAAGGGCAACAAAGACTAGCTGTCCATCTCAGGATTAATCATATCCGTGAGTGTGGCACTCTCATGTCCTATTTTCCAAAGGCCCCTCCCTTCACCAATGCTGTTGCCATGGGAATTAAGTTTTGGAGGATATATAAACATTCAAACTACAACACACCTCAGTCTTGAGAATTGCTGAACTTAATTTTCCTTTGCTCTTTTTCAGTCATTCTGTAGGGGTAACAACAGGAACCAAAATGATGGCAAGAACTTGGGGAGACTGCATATGAAAACCAACTTGTTGAGCACTGTAGCGGGAGAAAGTAGGTGGGACTGAGCGCTCTGAGCTCCATGAACTCAGAGGTGGGAACTGGTCTCAGCCACCACCCTCTGTCTCTGCATTTCTGGTGTAATCTCCTTTGTTTCTTTGAGCACCACAGGCTCACAGGTTAGTCCAACAAGTGATACAAGGACCACTAAATGTAACCAGCTCCCCACAATTTCAGAAATTCAAGATTTCTTTCTCCTGTAACAGTTCAGCCACTCTTTCCCCCAATGAAAGCCTGAAAAGCAAACAGTATGTTTTGTCTCTCAGAACCCAGGAGAAATGGGAATAGTATCTCTAGCTTCACTTGGCGTTAGCTGCTTGCTTTCCTCACTGATTTTGGAAGTGGCTTAGCCAAACAGTCACATCATAGACCCCCCCAGCTTTAACTTTACTACGGATAATATTTCTGATATGTGATCCCCTTGGTAACATTTTGAAAATGGGTCTGGATACTGCCTTGTCTAGCTCAAATTAGTTGAAGTTACCAACCCTGTCATTTGGGCTCCACAGGTAGGTATGTGACGTCAAAACTCCATCAATAGATGCTCATGCTCATACCGTCTTCTGAACCTGTATCTCGTGAAGAACCATAAGCGCAGTTATGCATGTACAGACCACAGATCATGTCACTTTTCCTTACCTCTAATCACATTTCCCCATGCTTCAGTCCATACTTATTATACTTCAAATATTCCTGTTCTCAGGGAGGCAGATGTGCGGCTTGCCCATTGTCTGTGGTTCGTGTTCCACAAAGAAGTTCTCTTTTGTAAAACTCACTGCTTCACTGGCTAGCCTATTATATATAGAGAAAAATGAGCCTGGTTTAGTAGCACCAGGGAAGGATTCCTCCAACCAGATTCCTGTGAGACATCTGTTATTCTTGCTGGTCAAACATCTGTTCTTCATTTTAACAGCATAATCTTTATCTTCCTGGGGAATCACTCCTTTCTTCCATAATAAGACTGGTTATTATTTTTTAGGTAGTTGTGTGATCTCAGTGTAGCTTCTAGGGATTCCATTCCCTCTGGCTGAAGGCAGTGTTAATTTAGGAAGACACTGGACCTACTTCTCCAACTACACCAGGTTACTTTTGTAATTGATATGACTGGAAAACAGGCATGTTTTTGTTACTGAGGGGTTCTTCGAGTATAACAAAACTGAGACTGTTGGAACCCAGGTGGCTTCTATGAAGGGTATACTTGCTTGATAAAGCACACAAGTTGAGAAAAGCAAAGCCGAGGGATGAAGACATTAAGTTCAGCTCCCATCACGTGAGTCTTGGACTTCATTGTGCCTGAAATCTGGAGTAGCTACCACTTACTGTATAGATAAGTGAGACCATGACATTGTTCTTTTAGACTTAAGTTTGAGTTTTTGCCAGAATCTAAAAGTTCCCCATGACTAATTATTTCATTTAAATCCCTCTCTGAATTCTAGATTGTGCATATTCACCAAGCTTTGTAGCACATTGCCAGGCATTTGTTCAAAGTTCTTCCTTCCAAGGATACTTGTATCTAAACATCCCAACCATGCTATGCCTATGACCCATGCTCTCAGCATTGACAATGCCCTTGGGAATCAGAAACACACTTCACTCATGTTTCTGAAACAGTTGGTCTTTCATGTGTAAGAATTCACGATGCACAGCTGGAATTCTGAAAACATGTGGGTTGATACGGAGGTTCATTATCCTACAACATCAGCAGTTCTCAGTTTAGGATGAATTTATGCATTTCACCAAGGAAACAATACTATATGGGAAGGGAATAGATTTCTAGGTAAGCCCACAAGACTAAACTAACCCACAAAATAGGTAAATAGCAGTGCAAACCTTTCTCTTCTTCAGAATCAGTCACCCTACTGGATTCCCAGGGCATCTTAGCTAATTTTCTATTGTTATGACAAAACTTCATGACCAAGGCAAACTATAAAAGAAAACATATAATTTAGGGCTCATGATCGCAGAGGTTAGAGTCCATGACCATCATGGCAGGGAGCATGGCAGTAGAAAGGCAGGCATGGTGCCAAGAATTTTTGTCATGAAATACAACCACGAGGCACAGAGAAGGCTATCTGGGAATAGTATGAATCTTTTGAAACCTCAAAGCCCACCCTCATGACACACCTCTTCTAATAAAGTCACACTTCCTAATCCTTCCCAAGCAGTTCCACCAACTAGGAACCAAGCATTCAAATCTATGAGTCTATGGGGGGCCATTCTCATTCAGACCACCACACTGGGTAACCCAGTCTAAGCTCTACCTGGATGCAGAAGGAGAGGAAGAGGGAGAAGCAGAAGGGGGAGGTGAAAATGAGGAAGGAGACAAACAGGGAGAAGGTAAAACTCTTTCCCATCTGCATTCCTATCAATCTGAGTATGTCTTCTGCCTACCACTTTCGACTTCAGAATGCCACAGAAAGCCCTGCATTAAATCGTGAGGACTTAGGGATTAAGGAGATGACTTACCCAGTGAAGCTGATTAGATTTAAAGCACACTTTACAATAGATAAACTCTGTGTTGTAAACCCAGTCAATACTCCATGGTTAGGAATAGATCCTAGGTGGAACTATTAGTTTATTTTGCTGTTCTGATGTGTTGACAAACTTCCTTTAACTATTTATGTTCACATCCACAGATTAGTGCTATTCTCAGCTGTGGTCAGAGAAGTTTTTGCTTTTTTTTTTTTNTTTTAGACAGGGTCTCTCTATGACACTTGGCTGGTATGGAATCCAGTATGTAGATCAGGCTGGCCTTGAGCTCACAGATTTACACCTGCTTCTGCTGCCTAAATTCTGAGATTAAAGACTGTGCCACCATGCTTGGCTGAGAAGTTTCTTTTTTACAATGGGCAGGAGTCAATACAGAGATTTGTAACTAGGCAAAATACTGAGAAGAAGTAACCAGTGAGTGCTCAGTCCTAAAGTGCACACACACACATATCACCCTCTCCACAGCTCATGGAACACCACAGAAGAGGCAGCAGAAAGAATGTAGAGGCTGAAGGATGGAAGGAGTATTATAGAACATTGTCTTCTAGACATGACATGGCGACCATACTCGTGAGCAAACAGCCCCCCTGGTTTCCTGCATAAGACCTGCACAAGTTTGGGTCCTTCAACATTCCATAGTGAATAGGGAGATGGATTTGGGAGGCCCTATCACTCCCTGAGGATCCCATTTGGCAGTTACTGGGTCCTCAGGAAAGAGTAGCCATTTTCTTCAGTGGTATAGCCCTGTTACCTGCCCATCCAGCAAACAGTCACATAAACATGCTCATGCAAGAACCCTCATTAAAGCCTGTAAATCATGTATGCACACATATGCATAATATTACCGTAGGAAGAGAACTTGTCGGGAAGAGAGGTCAATGGGAATGGGAAAAGAGTGAGAGTTATGGGGTGTATATGATCAAAACCCATTTGTAACATTGTCAAAGATTAAATAGGGAAAAGGGTGAGAGAGTTACAGGGGTGTATTGTCAAAATGCAATTATAACACTGTCAAAGATTAAAAAATTATTAAAAATATCATGGAGAATGATTGAGGAAGGCAACCAAAGTTGGCCTCCAACCTCTGTGTGTATTTGTACATACATCTCCCATCACACATCCCAGGACCTACAATTTTAGCACTGTCTTCTGCTACAATGATACCATTCACAAGTTCTCCACTGAACATCACACATATCCATCCACATCTATACAGGAACATGAAAATCAACATATAAAAATACTTATGCCCCTTCCCCTCCTCTGCCATTCACATTCTCTATTAGACAGTACATTGGCCCATTTGTGCAGGATAGAAACCAATGAACCTCTCCTCTTTATACTTCAGCTAGACAGATCATCCCAGGGCATGAAGTAGGATCAGACCATGTACTGACCAGGTCTTTGTGGTTCTTCTCAGATTTACTCTGAGGTTCTATCACCTTATCTTAGTACACACAACTCCTTGCAATCTCTCTCGGCAGTGTCTCTTTTGCTTTAAATATTTCATGAGCGAATTCCCCCGTTCAACATTTATCAAGTGGGAGGTACTATTCTTCCTTGACACCAGGAGAGTAATAGTAAATAGAAGGCAAAGTCTGACCTCATCTGTATCAGAAGACAGTACATTCAGTGCATTGAAATAAATTCAGAAGGGAGAAGACGGCGCTGCAATTGAAAAGATATAAACAGGATAGTTCATTAAGGAGGCGCTATTTGAACCCAGAATGGCAGAGGCAATGGAGCAAGCCATGTGGATAGAGACAGGAGAAGCAGATGTAAGGGTCCTAAGATTATATCAAAGGCTATCAGGCTAGAATGACTGGAGCAGAGTTGGGAGGAGAAAGAAAACGGGTCAAGGGAAAATACATGGGGACTTTGCAGATAATACAGTGACCAGTTTCTGTCTTCAGCAAGATGGAAAACTGTTGGATTGTTCTGAGCATAAGTTATGTGTGGCCGTATTTTGTTTGTGCTGTAACAAATAAAGTTTGTCTGAAGATCGGAGTGCAGAGCTGAGCCACTAGTTAGCCATCGCGGCCAGGCAATGGTGGCACACACCTTTAATCCCAGCACTCGGTAGGCAGAGGCAGAGGGATCTCTGTGAGTTCAAGGCCAACCTAGGCTAAACTAGATTGATCCAGTCTCAAAGAGAAACAGAGCCAGGTGGTGATGTCTCACACCTTTAATCTCAGTACTTGGGAGACACAAACCTTTAGTCCCAGCACTAGGGAGGTGGAGACAGGAAGGGATGTGGCTGGGCAGAGAGGAGACAGGAGCTCGAGGCATTCATTCTGAGGATCTGTGGGGACACGATTGTCCCTTTGGTCTGAGGATTCAGTAGAGGTAAAAACTCGTGTCTGACTGTTCTGTTTCTCTGGTCTTTCAGCATTAACCCCTATATTCGACTCCAGGTTTTTTTTATTATTAAGACCAATTAGAATTCGTGCAGCTGTTATATACTTTGACTTGGCTTTAAAAATGAGCTACCCATCCCTTAGATTGTGTTGTATATAACTCCTTCTGCATTCTTCTCTTAATCCACATCTGTCTTCTCTCTGCCAATGCACCCCTTCTTCCTTCATCTCTTTAAGGACTGCGGTAGCACCCTCTCTAACCTCCGTGTTTCAGCAATGTTGTCACTATGAGTGTTTGTGGGGGAAGTGAAGGTGACCGAGGCCCCTCTGTCAGAAGGCAGGGAAGCGTGTCCCTCCCTAATAACTCCTGGTTTTCAAGTGTGCATTGTCTGCTAGGTCTTTCATTAAGTGCTTCTGGTGGGTGATGGTGTTGATGGTGTTCAGTCCTGCGAAGAACACTGTGATGCTGATTCTGTATAAATTTGTTTTACAGAGGAGGAGACTGATCACAGGGAGGGGCAGGGAAAATCTAAGGATAAATAGCCGGGGTGAAGGCAGGACTTGAACCAGGCAGGCAGAGTCTATGGGCTTGAACCTGAATGTGAGGGAACAACTAATTTCCCATGTGTCAGACTTGGGTTATAATCGCAATCCTACTTATTTGCCAGCCTTGGAGCTTGGGAAAGTAACCAAGTCTTGTGTACTCAGTTTTCTTATTTGAAGAATGAGATTGTGATCATGTGTAAAGAGGAAATGTTGTTTGGTTCAGCTCTTAAGTCTCGCAGTGAGAAAGCTATCAGATCCTAGCCATTCCACATCTGTCTATATTTTGAAATAAAATAAGGAGCATCAAATATGTCACATGGGAAGTTCTCCCTCCCCCTCCCCATCCCTCTCTCATTTCATCCCTTCACATCCTCTGTTTATATGTTCACATGTATGTGCACATGAGTGCACAGGGTGGAGGTCAGTATCAGGTATCTTCAATTCTCTTCACCTTAGTTTTTGAGATAGATCCTCCCACTGAACCTGAAGCTCATGGATTTGGTTAGACATTGTACTGGTTGGTACTTTTCAACACAAGAGCTATCTGGGAAGAAGAACAATTGAGAAAATGCCTCCATTCGATTGCCTGTAGGAAGTCTGTAGGGCATTTTCTTGATTAGTGATTGATGTTTGAGGGCCAAGTCTACTGTGAGAAGTACCATCCCTAAATGGGGGTTCTGGGATGAATAAGGAAGCTGTAGAACAGCCATAGAGGCCAGGCCAGTAAGCAGAATTCCTCCAGAGCATCTGCTTCAGTTTCTGCCTTGGGTTCTTTCTCTGACCTCACTTTGTGATGAACTGTAAGCTGTGAAATAAGATAAGACCTTTCCTTCCCAAGTCATGGTGTTTATCACAACGGAGACCTAAAACAGTGTGAGCGGCCACTGAAGTCTTCCTGCCTCTGCCTTCCCAGTTCTGGAAGTATACGTGGTGTGTGCCTTGGTGCCTGGCTTTTTTTTTTTTCAGATTATGGAAACTAAATTGAGGTTATTATGCTTTTGTGGCAAGCTTGTTACCAAGCAGTCTAGCTCTCCATCCCCTAGTGGTTTCTTTTCTCTTTTTCTTTCTTTCTTTCTTTCTTTCTTTCTTTCTTTCTTTCT
>LOEQ01001616.1:125258-137815 GCA_001685075.1 Bramus lutescens
TATTTCGGGGTATAAGCTAGCCGTGTGGGAGCTGGGCGGGACAAAAAGCAGGCCAGCCCGCTGCTCCCATCACTACATCAGGTGTCACGAATGAGAAAGAAAGCGATGGGGTAGATGACCGAAGAGAAAGAGAAGGGCTGCATCCTTAGAGCCTTCTTGTTCTTGCTAAAGGTGTTGAATCCTATCTAAAAGTCATGCAAACAATTGGAAGTATTTAAACATGGACATTTGCATATCAGTTTACTTAAAGAAGATCCAGAGTAATGGGTAGATGGGTAGAAGAAAAAAAAGCAAGACACAGAGCAGTTAAAGCTGCTCCGATAAGTTACAATGGTTTAGGCAGGTGGTAGCAGAACAGAGGTTCACTGCTTTGAGGTGTGTTTTCAGTGCGGTTTTGTTTGTTCAGGAGTTGAACATGAGTCTGAGAAGGTTTGAAGGATGACCTTGGACCCCCAACACCTGTGGCAGATGAATTGGGGTGGGAGGATCCGGCAAAGGGACTTATTTGAAGAAGTGGATTAAAAGTTTGGTTTGAGAATTCCGAACTCTATATGTGTATGGGACAATACTCATAAAACATCTTCAGATAAGCCTAACAGGCAACATGCCAGGTCTATATGAACGAAACTATAAACCTCTACTGAGGGTTGTAAAAGGAGATTTGAATCAATGGGGTGTCAAACTTTGCACCTGGGCGAGAAGACGCCAGCTGTAAAGACATCAGCTCTTGCTAAATAAATCTATACATTCAATGTGGTTTCAACTCAAACCTCAATACCGCTTTGTCCTTAAGACTTGGAGCAATTACCGGGAATGTTCTCTGAAATAAGAATGATGAGAACTTATCCTGCATCATATATTACGGTGAGTTATAAAACAATGAAATTTATAGCAGCCGCAGCTGGAGGGATAGACAGATAGATCAATGGCACGGAACAACGTGTAGCAGTCCACCCAAGGATGGATGAGGATTTAGTACATAACAAAGAGAGCACAGGGATGTGGGAGAAGAGGCAGATTATTCAGTAAGTGGTTTAAGGACCGTTTGGAGAAGCATTTGTACATCATTTGTGGGGCATTGCCCCTCCCTTTATGTCAGCTGTATACTGCTCTGTAGTTTCATTCTAGAGTAGTTCAATAAGCTATGTTCATATTAAGAGGCCAGTAAGTTGGCTCAGTGGAAAAGGCAGCTTGCTGCCAAGATGATGACCTGAGTTTCATCCCTAGGACCCACATGATAGAAAAAGAACTGACTCCTATGTGTTCTATTATGACCTCTACAGACATGCTTGTGTACATGTTCACATGCACACACACACATACATACAAATAAACAGACTTTTAAATGTTATGTTCACCTTGAGATATTTTTAGGGCTTTCTGGGTTTGTTACAAACAATAGCTTTAGAAGATGTTTAGTTGCTGGAGAGATGGGTGTGTGACTAAGACCACTGGCTGCTCTTCTAGAGGACTGGTGTCTGATTCCCAGTACCTACACGGAAGCTCATAGCCATGTGCAACTCCAGTTCCAGAGGATGTGATGCCCTCTGTTGGCCTCTATGGTGCAATACACACAAGCAGACAAAACTGCCAAACACATATACCCGTAATAAAAAAATTTAGAAAAGAAAACGTTTACATAACATCCTTAGGCAAATGTGTGAATTCTTTTCTAGGATAGATTCCGAAGAATGGGTTTGTTCAGAAAGTATATACTTACAAAATGTTTCTAAATGTCCCTTTGAAATTGTATACTACACCACAGCTTCAGTGAACAAGGAAAGAAAGAAAAATCAAACTCAGATAAAATAGATCAAGTTAATAAAAATGAAAGAAGAAATAAGCAAAAGAAATGAATCTTGAGTTCAATAAAAGCCGGAGTTGGATTTTTGATAGAATGTCAAAACACATAAATTGTTTGTTAGGATGGTCATGGCAAGGACAGAGCGTCTGGAATACAGAGGCAAATTCAAAGAGCTGGGAGCTGTTTTGCCCAGCACTCAGCTGAAGTCAGAAGGTAAGACAAACCCCCTGGGATGGGAATGTCCTCAGGGAGGTCTTTGGAGGCGTGTGTGTGCTGAGGGTGGAGCAGACGCTCTGGAAACCCTGGCTTCTGTTCAGCTTGGACTCTCATCACTGCTTCTTAAACTAGAGTAGTTTACGTGAGAAATGCCTTTAAACTACACTGTCACCCGGGGTTGGGATCAGCCAGTTCACGTTGTTCTAGTGAAACCCAGTGCCTCTAATTGGAATATCAGGAGGGATGGCCCACATGCTTTAAAATGCTAGCCTCCCTCTCCCCTTTAAAGAAATATATAAAACATTTAATGGAGCATGTATAGTTGAAAATCCACATATAATAAATGTATGGATGATGTGATTCAACTATATAACTTTATATCCATCCATTTGAAAACCGTAGATGAAATGGACAAAAATGTCAAGGAAAATATAAATTTCCAAAATTGGCCCAAGAAAAACCAATAGAAAACACTCATAAAAAATAGAGACGGCAGTTAAAGGACCATCTACCAATCTGCCTTTCCTTTCTGTCGTCCACAGCACAAGCCCTTGGTAGTTATAGGCGGGTTCTCTCTGATCCCAGGAAAGAACCTGGTTCATCTTATATTGTAGAGCAGAGAAAAATGTAGGAACTACCTCTCTTATTTTATAAGGCCAGTTTATTTCTGATACCAAGACAAGAAAATAAAATTACAGGCTAATACAGGAGGAAACAATTTGATAAAATACTAAGTAATTGAATCTAGCGGCACATTAAAAGCATAGTATGTCTCATTCAAGTAGGATTTGTGTGAGTAACTCAAGCTTTGGGACCAATATGGACTACCTGTGAGCATCACGTGACTTAGACTGAAGGGAGGAGAACACTGCCTGCGATGCTACAGAGTGAGACCCAGACTCAAAAGAGAAAACAGATAAAAAAGTATCCACCCTAAAAATATACAACCAATGTCACACAATCCAGGGAGCATATTAGAACTATTGTCTTAAGTAGAAAGCATCATTTTGCCACCTGCTTTGATTACCTGGGGTTGCAGTTCCAGGGACACCTAGCCAGCGCCATGAGAAGAAGTATAAGGCAACATGTTGGGCAGGAGTGTAAACCTCCCAGAACAGTCCAAGTGGGAGCCGTATTCTCTGTGTCTACCTGGCAGTCTTCACACTCCTCAAACGCAGAAGGCGCCCACTCTAGTTCCTCTACTGTAATTCAGTCATAAACATGAAGTAACCTCCCCTAGCTACACGTGTTATGAGTTCAGTAGCTGGTTTTAACCTGGTCTCCCACGGTGAGCCTTGGGTTTTTCCGGATCTTGAACTTAGATTAGAAAGAGCCCAGCTTTCCAGCAAATGGGCAGTTAAGAATATTATAGTTTGATTTGAACTCCGAAGCACAGAATACACCCTGGCAAAGGAAAGCGATTGTTACTCATACATGCACAACTTGGATGCATCTAGGTAGTTATACTCAATGAAAAAAATATGTGATGAAATTATGAATGGTACGATTTCATTTATGCAGCAGTTAAATTGTTCTTTTTTCCCCCAATTTTTTTGGAGTACAATTGACAAATAACACACACACACACTTTTAAAAAAAATCTTTTAAAATTATTTATTTATTTATAATCCTTCTCATTTTAATTGTCTGGATAGAAATGTGCTATACATTTATCTCCACCCCTACCTTTCTTCCTTCCCCCTTTACCCTTCCACTCTACCCCCCCTCCCCAGACTCCCAGTTTACTCAGGAGATCTTGTCTTTTTCCCCCTTTCCTAGGACTCTCTCAGGGTCCTCTTTGTTACCTAGTTTCTCTGGGATTATGGCCTGTAGGCTGGTTGTCCTTTGTTTTATGTCTAATATCTACTTATGAGTGAGTAAAATTATGTTTGTCTTTCTGGGTCTGGGTTACCTCACTCAGGATGACTTTTTCTAGTTCTGTCTGTTAGCCTGCCAATTTCAACATGTCATTTTTTTTTTACCACTGAATAGTACTCCATTGTGTAAATACATTTTCCTTATCCATTCTTCAATTGAGGGGCATCTAGATTGTTTCCAGGTTCTGGCTATTATGAATAATGCTGCTATGAACATAGTTGAGCAAGTGTCCTTGCGGTATGAATGTGCATCTTTTGGGTATACGCCCAAAAGTGGTATTGCTGGGTCTTGAGGTAGATTGATTCCCAATTTTTTGAGAAATCACCATATTGGTTTGCAAAGTGGCTGTACAAGTTTTCACTCCTACCAGCAATGGAGCAGTGTTCCCCTTACTCCATATCCTCTCTAGCATAAGCTGCTATCAGAGTTTTACACACCCTCTTGAAGCACACAGTGTGACGTCTTAATATGTATGTAGTATGTATTATGAGATGATTATGAACTGTGGCCTCTTGATTTGTTGATCATCTTTTACAGGGACCTTTTTTGGGGGTGAGTATACAAGACTGACTTCCGTTAGTAAATCTGTAGTATAGATACGTATGTGCTAACTGTACTTTAAGGTCATAAGAAAGCATAACTGAAACTTCATGCCATCTCCTCAAGAGTTCCCCACTCCACCATCCCAGGCCTTGCCAGCAGTTATTCTGCTTGTGTCTGTGAACTCAGCCTGCTTTGATTCCACATGTGAGGTCACACAGCATTTCTTTCTGTTTCTGGCTTATTTAACTTAAGTGTATTTGCACATTACAAAGCACTTGTCTTTTTAAAAGTAGCCTAGTACTCCATCATGTGTTGATGTCTATCTTACATATGACTATCTCAATCTGCCCATTACATTTTCATCATCCGCCCATCCATCTATTCCTGGATCATTAGCTGATTCCTCATCTTGGCGACTCTGAAAATCACTGCAGTGAACTCTGTGGTATAGCCCTCTCTGAGATGCTATTCTTGTTCTTTGGACTCGTACTCAGAAACAGAATTCTGGTTTACATGGTAAGGCTCTCTAAACTTTTGAGGAGCCCCTCTGTCATTTTGCATTCCTAAATTTATGCTCCCAGCAGAAGTGAGCAATGGTTTGTCCACAACCTTACCAACATTAGTTGCTGCTTGTCTTTTTGCTGGGTTACTGATTTTGACAGGTATGCAGAGGTCACCTTAAGGTTGTGTGTAATTAGCATCTCTTTCAGCAGCTTTGACCAGTCATCCCACCCAGATATTTTAGGCAGAATGGCCAGTGAAGTCTGCAGGGGGCCTTGCCTGTTTCCTGTGTGTGCAGAGAGGGGCACGAACCCCAGGTTCCTGGGACAGACCTGCTGCTTGGATTTTAGGAGATGGGACCTGGATCTACAGAGGTTGGTCTCAGGAAAGGTCTGTGGGATCTGATCTGGAGTTTGCATCCACTGGAGCATAACTGGACTCTGAAATGCTACCTTTCACACACTAAGTGAATCCTCTTGTGAATTTAATACATAATTCATCATTATTTTTACATTTCTAAAAAAATCTACTTGTGACTTATTCTTTTATGTTTCATTGAACATGACTTATTAATATTTTATTCAGGAATTTTGCATCTATTTTAAACCATGAAAATGGCCACTGGCTTTTACTTTATCTTGTTTCAATCTTAAGGCTTTGTATAGTGGAAAAGATTTGAGAACTCTGGATAAAACTGAAGGACACATTTTTAAGGTATGTGCATGGGTGTATACATCTAAGTGTGCACTTGTGCATATGATCATATGTACGAGAATGTATACATGGGGGTGTTCATGTGTATGTACCATGAAGAAACATTCCAAGTAACCAGTGGGTATAGAGACACGTGTAACAGCCAAGAAGCAGGGAATCTATCTACAGGTGACACACAGTGTATTAGTGATTAAAAATATAAGCAGTTTAAGACAACGCATATCTATTATCCCAGTTTGTGTGGTGATAAGCCTTAGGCAAGTCTTTTGCTTAGGGTCTCACAAAGCTGCAATAGAGATGTCTACAAGGGTTTGGTACATGTGTGCACGTGTGTATGTGTGACATGTGTATGTGTGTGTACACATGCGTGTGCAGAGGCTAGCTAGAGGAGGACGTGGAATGTCTTGCTTTATTGACATCTGCCTCATTCTCTTAGCTCAGGACTTCTCACTCTGCCGGGTAAATAGAAATCCAGTCTACCACCACCAAATATTTGCCCACAAAACTTGTTATTTTTATAAAGTATAAGAAAAAACCCAAATGTTCTGGTTTGCTTTCTCTTGCTGTGATAAAACACTGATGAAAGCTGACTTAGAGAAGAAAGGGCTTATTTTCTCTTACAGGTTACGGTACAGTCATCAAGGGAAGCCAGAGCAGGAACCTGGAGGCAGTAACTGAAACAGAAACAATGGAAGAATGCTGCTCACTCGTTTGCTCCCCTGGCTTGCTCAGCTACCTTTCTTATACATCCTACAGCCACCTGCCCAGGGATGGCACTGGTCACAATAGGCTGGGCCCTCCGCTATTTACTTTTTTAAATTAAATTTTTATTTTTTTTTTACATATCAACTACAGTTTCCCCTCCCTCCTCTCCTCAGGCTCCCTCTCTCCACCTCCTTTCTACCCTCTCACCCAATCCACTCCTCGGAAAGGGTAAGTAAGGTCTCACATGGGAGTCAACAAAGCCTGGCATACCAAGTTGAGGCAGGACCAAGCCCCTCCCTGCCTGCATCAAGGCTGAGCAAGGCATCCCGTCCCACCAAAAAGTCAGCTCGAGTGCCAGGGACAGATCCTAGTCTCACTGCTACGGGCCCCACACAACTGTCACCCACATGCAAAGGGCCTAGGCTGGTTCCGCGCAGTCTCCCTAGTTGGTCTAGAGTCCATGAGTTCCCACGAGCTCGGGTTAGCTGTCTCTGTGGGTTTCCCTGTCATGATATTGACCCCTTTGCTCATTTAACCCCTCCTCCCTCTCTTCAACTGGTCTCCTGGATCTCAGCCCAGTGCTTAGGTGTGGATCTCTGCATCTGCTTTGGTCAGTTACTGGATGAAGGCTCTTTGATGATAATTAGGGTAGTCACCAATCTGATTACAGGAGAGGGCCAGTTCAGACACACTTTCCACTATTGCTAGGAGTCTTAGATGGGCTCATTCTTGTGGATTCCCGGGAGTTTCCCTAGCACCAGGTTTCTTCTTAGCCCCATAATGGTCCCCTTTATCAAGACACCTCTTTCGTTGTCTATTTACAATTAATAAGATACCCCAAAGACATGTCTATAGACCAATCTGATGAAGGTAAAATTTCCATGGAAGGTCCTTTTTCTTTTTTTCAGGTAAATCAAGTTGACAACCACAATTATCCATCACACCAAACTCTTGAAAAAAAAAAGCCCAAATCAGAAGAGAAATTTCCAAGTCACTAAATGCAAAAATTACCAACTGAAAATTGAGCTCAAGAGAATATCATTACTCAGTGGTATTCAGAGATCAAAGACGCCATCAGAACTCTAAAAACCTGCTAAGCAAAATAGAACTCCATAGCCTATGATGTTGGAGTATTATCACAGGACATGAATCACCCAGTAAGAGGCATGAGGAGGGGAAAACCAAATTAGAAAACTTAGTACAAAGAGCTCTTCCAGAGTGCAGAACAAAAAGATGGAGAAATGTAAACTCTAAGTCATGGGCTAGAATATGGGAGGAAGGACTGTTTGCTGTGTTACAAAATCAGTCTCATGGCAGAGAAGGAGGTAGCAGAGACCAGAGGGAACAAGGACAGAAGTGATAGGAGACTTCCAGAGCTGGAGATGGACTCCCGGAATGCTGGGCAGTGTCCACAGTACCATGCTGGTGGACTAGTTAAACTCTAAGAATAAGGAAAGCATTCTGAACTTTTCAGAGGGAAGAAACAGGGTCTCATGACTATAAAGAGGATGCGATTGGCACCAGACTTCTCAGCAGCAATAATGAAAACGAGGAGAAAAATATAACTCAAAATTCTAAGAAAAAAACTTATTTTCTACCTGAATTTCTGTCAGTTAAACCATCAATCAAGTGTGGGGAATGGAAAGTTTTCATATACATGAGTGTTTAAGGATTTTATTGCTCAGGGCTCTTCTCTAGGAGCATTAATTAAGGATGTATTCCCACAAAATGGAAACAAATGAAAGAAAAAAAATCTGAGACACAACAAACAAAAACAAAACCCAGTGTTGACTCTACAAATCAATAAGTTAAAAACATAGGGGAGCAACTGGGAATGAAAACCCAGCTGCTTCCAGTAAGGAAGTATGAGTTCAAACTACGAGGCAAGAGGAAATAGACAAGAGCTATCAAGGTCTCGATGTTGATTAACTACCATCAAGGAGAGAAGAATATATAATTTGGGGTCAACTTAAGGATAACACTAGAAGGAAAGTGTGTGTGTGTGTCTTAATAACTAAGAAAAACGGAACAAAGAAGATGTCAAAAGGGAGGGTTCATGGGACCTGACCCCTCCCTGCTGATAGTCTGGGAGTTGAGGGGTGTCACTGTTTTTAGATGTGTCCCTGTTAGCGAGCCCACCAAGCTCCAATGTACGGAGGCAAACTTGTGGTCACACAGACGGCCCTGGTTAAACTCAGTGGGTTACAAACCCAACAAAAAAGACATGAATATGGGAAAGGACCTGTGAGGAGGAGGGCAATGGGAGGGGTGATCAGAATATATTATACATACATGAAATTGTCAAAGAACAACTTACTATTAAAAGAAAATATCATCAGTCCCACAGAAGTTAGAAAAAGTATATAACAGCAAATATGAATCATGATTCCTAGTGGAAAATTAAATGAAATATTAGTATTTTGAGTAAATGTAAGCGAGTTAAACTTGCTTTAAAATGTGGACAATGCAGCCACAATTTACTGAGTGTTAACCTTGATTTAAATGCTGTACAAGCCACTTTAAGTGGATAATTTCATTTAGAGCCAACAATAGACTCTGAAAGCTTCTCTTTTCAGTTTTATAAGAAAGACACAAAGCTGAAGGCTGGGAGGGGTTGAGTCATTTGCTCAAATGCAGAAGTCAGCCGCAAATCAGGCTTTTCAGAGCTAGCTCCGGGCCTTGCTCATTGGCACTCGATTAGCATGTTACGTGTAAGATGTAATGGCAAAGCCACGTTAAAGCTGGAAAATAAAGCAGTGGAGAAAAGACCCACCAGGTGAATGCTCAAAACTGAGAGGCAGGGCAGTTGTTAATGCCCATGTCCTGGTGGGTCTTGCTATGGTGTAATTCTGCCTGTCTTAAACATGTGAGTGAGTATGTCCATTGTGGTAAGAACGACTGTGTATGTAGATTATTCAAGTTGCTGTTTAAGGCTGTTTCAGTTCTGCAATTTAAAAAGATTTAAAAGATAAGGCACAAATGCCATTCCCGGCCTATAGAAAGTTATACATTAAGCTGGGAGTCGATAGGCGCTCCGGAGTCTAATGCAAATCAAGAGCGGGAAGGAGGATGCTGTGAACTATGTTAGGGGAATACGAAACTCAGCCCTAAGAGTGGAAATAAAATGGGGAATGCTTTTCAATAGAGGTGTCACCAAGCATCTTCTCTCATCACACTTTGACAATTTCCCCTTTCTGTGGGAGGGATGAGGGTGGGGGACCAGGAGGCCCTGTTCAAGACTGACAGTGTCAGTCACATGCCTCCTGTTCAAAGCGGTGAGATGTTTTCAGCCAGAAAGGAAAAGCAAAAAAGAACCCTCAACTTTTCTTATTTCATCCTAGCTGGGTTGTCTGTCCCTTTGCAGTTGCTATGACAACAGCTGCTCGCCTCCTTCTTCATTTGGATCTATTTCCAAATGGAGAAGAATGAATGCAAAAGATCAGAAGATGGGAAAGGCAAGTAGGCATTAAAGGCATTAGAATTATTTACCCTGGAGAGGAGAATGCTAAGAGGTGGCAATTACAGTGTTCTGGGCTATTAAAGGTTACTACTACAGAAGTAGTTCCCTGCTTGGGCCCAAGATAAAATCAGATTTATGATAACTGTAGGAAAATAACTTTAGGGAGAAAAAGTCCCTTAGCCAAAGTTCTGTGGGTCTTTCTGCCTCGGCTGGGGTACACACGTATACACAGGTATGTGCAGGGTAGAGATCAACCTTAGGAATTTTTTTTAAGATAGGATCTTTCCCTGGCATTAGAGGCTTGTCAGTTAGGCTAGGCTGCTGGGCAGTGACTACCAAGCAGTCTCCTGTTTGTCTTCCCAGGGCTGAGGTTAAGGGTGCATCACCAAACCTGGATTTTTACATGAACGCTGCTAGGGAATCAAACTCAGGTCCTTATGCTTGTGAGACAATCACCTTGTCTGTGGAGATATGTCCACAGCACTCAAGAGGATTATGATCTCACTCTCTGCAGAGACCCTGTAAGGGGGACATTACCATTATCTCCATTTTACAGATGAGAACACTGAGGGTCAGAGAGGTTAGTTACTTGCCCAAGGTCACACAGCTAGTGAAATCAGAGCTTGGACTTGGGCCAAGTAAGCCTGTATTTCCTGCTCAACAGCAGCTTCTCTCTTGGCTCCTATTTCACTGGGGCCTCAAAAAGGATCCTGGGTAAGGCCTTGGCCAACAGGAGTTCTAATCTTATCTATTCACCAAGCCATCATTTAACATCTATTTATTTATTGACTTTATTGAGCACCAACACAGTGGAAGGGGCCATGGCACAGTGGCTGTGCTTTCAGAGAAGTCTGACTGAGGGAAGGCAAAATGACTCAACTCATTGACTGAGGTTTTGGCCAAACCACAGAATAAGCCACAAACTGCAGGACAAGATGAAAATGATGCAGTCTGTCTGTGCCTCAGTGTCCTCACCCATAAAATAACCAGGATAAGGGTTACAGGAAATATCAAATGAGTCCTTAAGTAAAGGCTCTCAGGACAATGTCTGGCTTATAAGGGCTAAGTGATAGGTTTAGTCAGGCCCTTGTTTCTTCCTTAATAACAATCAGGAATCTAGGGGTAGGAGCTATTTATTGAATGCCTACCGTATGTAGCCAGGCCTGGAGAAAACATCGGAGATCAGGAAGTACAAGGTCTCCAAAAGCTTGCTGTCTCATGCGGGACCACTGACAACAAGAAATAAATCAGAGAGTAGGTTCCGGTGCCCATTAAGGCTATGAAGAGGAAAGACCCGACAATCAAACAAGAATGTGATGGAGGGGTGTGGCGGAGGATAAAGGACGCACTTCAGTCAGGAGGGTTGCGACCACCACTGTTGAGGAAAGAACTGGCAACGGGTGGGTTTAGGAGAAGGGTCATCATGAGCAGGAGGGCAGAAAAGGTAAGTTTGGAGTGAGCTTGGTGGTGAGGTAATGGGTTTGGAACGCGGACGTTGTTGTAATTAATCTGGCTGTAACTTGACTGGACAGAGAGACGCCCCAGGAGATTATATAGTGCTGGATTACACATTGCTGGATGTGGGGATTTTGAACTAATGAATGGATCCCTTGACTGACTCATAGTGTGATAGCATATTGGATGGTAGTGCAAGGTAGGAGATGGAACCTTTGGAGGAAGTACGCCAGTGGAGGGTGCACTTGGGGCTATGCCTTGCCCTGGCTCCTTCCTGTGTCTCCTGCCAGTTCTTCCTGTCAGGTGAGATGTGAAGAACAATCTTGCCATACCCTCCCACCATGATATTACTCTGCCCAAGCGTGTGAGGCCTATCTACCATGGACTGAACTCTCTGAAACCATGAACCAAAATAAATCCTTCCTTTTAAAAGTTAATTCAGTATTTGGTCACAGCAGAGAGAACGGCAATTAGTAGTGTCGGAGGTAGAGGCTGAGGGTGCGCTTAGAATTTGGAGTGAGACACAGCATCACACTCACACTGGCTTGCTGCTGACATCCAGTGGTCCAGGTCATGGATGCTGCTAAGCATATTACAATGCATGGAATGCTGCAACACACATGATGATCCATCTCCAGGAGTCCAGGTACCAGACTGAGAAACCCTGACACCCCCACCCCCTGCACCAGAACTAGAGCTGATAGATAAAAGAAAGGGGACCTGGGCTTTGCTCGGCAGGAGAATCTGTCAATGGTTTGAAACAGTGTAGTATCTTGATGGAACTTCCATTCCAGAAGACAAGTGGCTGCTGGGAGGAAAATGGATAGCAGTGCATCAAGAGTGAGAAGCAGGGTGACTGATGGTGATTTAATTTTTTTTTGTGGTAATGGGGATTGAACCCTATGCAGATGCGAGCCAATCACTCTAATGCTGATTTTTATTTTATTTCTTATTTTGAAACAGAATCCCACTACATTTCTCAGTGTGGCCTTGAGCTTGCAGTATTCCTACCTTAGCCTCTGAGTAACTGGAATTACAGTCCTGGGCCACCAGGACTCGCTATGGTGGCACGTGTAGACCAGATGGATGGAGATGGTAGTTTGGGTTAGTGAAACAGTGGTGGAGTTGAGTACAGTTGACAAGACATGAAAGGCCAGCTTTTTGAGTCTCAGGAAAGGATAGGATGTGGGGACCTGGGTGGAAGACAAGAGTGATGATGTAGGAGGGCCATCTGCCTATGTGTTACTTTCATTGGTTAATAAAGAAACTGCCTTGGCCTTT
>LOEQ01001616.1:148354-159106 GCA_001685075.1 Bramus lutescens
ACACACACACACACACACACACACACTGCCTAGCTTCACACGGATGCAGGGGATCCAAACTCAGCTCTTCAGGCTTGTGCAGCAAACACATTACTGACTGAGCCTTCTTTCCAGCTTCAAATAAAAAAAACTTTAATCAATATAAAGGAAATATAAATAATCTTTCTATTGCTCCATAGAAAATTATGTTTAATTATGTTTTCAAAGTTGAGAAGATATGAGGAGGCAACCAAAGCATATGCAGACAAACAATCAGGTAAAGAAACAAATAATAATTTTTTCTGTATTTTGTGATTGATGGTATTTAAAAATATGTAATTAGTTATGATGTGCTTATTTCTTATTTTTATCATGGTAAGAACATCTTAACTTGAACTTTTTCCTCTTGACAAAATTGCAAGTGTCCAGAACAACGCTGTGACTGTAGACACGAAGAGGCCAGGAGTTAACTTGTGTTACTGGAATTTTGTATCTGTTAAATGGATTGGATGGCAAGAACACCCAAAGCTTGCAGTTTGAAGTCTTGGTCCCAGAGTGTTACTACTGGGAGGAAGCGGGACCTTTAATAGGTGGAGCCTAGGAGAAGGCCTTTCAATTCGTGTATTATTAAAGGAGATTGTAGGACTCCAGTCAAGTCCTCTTAACTGTTGAGCCATCTCTTTTAGTCCCAGCATTTTTGGGGGGTATTTTGAACAGGACTTCTCTTTGTGTAGTCCTGGCTGTTCCGGAACTAGTTCTGTAGACTAGGCTCGCCTCAAACTCACAGAGATCTGCCTGCCTCTACCTCTAGAGTGCTGGGATTCAAGGCGTGCACCACTATTTCCCGGCTCCCAGCATTGTTTTAAAAGCTGAGTAATTTCACTGTTTATATGCACACAATATTGTCTTTATTCATTTAGCTATAGACGGATATTTAGTGTAATTTCTATAGCTCAGATCGTGTGAAAGATGTTGTAATGAGTGTGGAGTAAAGCTAGCTTTGGGAAGAGGGTGGAATTGTTGATGCAGAAGAGGAACTGTGGTGTTGTGTGGCAGCACTGCCTTCAGTTTCCTTTGGAACCTCTGTCAAGTTTACCAGTGTGCACTCCCGCTACTATGCACAAGGGCTCCTTTCACCTGAGCTCCAATGTCTACTTCACCTGTTTAGCAATAGAAGATACAATTAACGCTCTTAGTACACTTTTATTGTGTGCATGTACTTAAAACAAAGGTTATCATCGACTCTACAGATCTTTCAGTCTACATGGGGAAAGAGGGAAGAAAAGGAGGAGGAGGATGAAGAGAAGAGAGAATGAGAATAAGAGAATGGGACACGAAGAAATCAACAAAGCAGACAAGGGAGATAATTGCAAATTATGGCAAATGCTGTAAAGATAATTAATAACCATGAGTCTGAGATTAAAGAATAACCATATGGAAATAAAGTGGAAAAGATGAAAAAAAAGAATGATTTGGGGAGATGAAAGGGGTGCCATCTCGGATAATGTGGTCAGTAATACTGGAGAGAAAACTGGAGCTGAGACCCAAAGAATGAGAAGTCAGTAATGTGTCCAGTGGGAAAAGCATTTTCTGGTGAGTGAACAAGTTTCACGAAGACCTGGGTGGCATGTCTCTGTGGGTCTGAGCAACTGAATCATCACATGATTGGTGAGTTATCAAGGGAGGTGTCAGGGGGTCAGACCCTGGTAAGGACTTGGCTGTTCCTCTGGGTACCCCTCCAAAACTCCTGTTGAATTGTAACTGACATTGGGACAGTTTTTAGAGATGAGTCATTAAAGAGGTGAACAGGTCATGAGAATGTTTCTGTATTAATGTCCTCACCTCCAGAGTGGGTTCCTGACAGAAGGAATGACCCTCATTTCCTCCCTCAGACTCATGTGTGCTTGCTTGCTCCTTCAACACATGGAGAAGTCCCTTACCAAATGCCAGCACCATACTCATGAGTTCCTCACTTTCAGAACCATCACAAGTGAATCTTTCTGCTCATAAATCAAAGTCTGTGGTATTATCTTATAATAACAGAAAATGGACCAGGACACAGCTTTAAGTAGGGGAGAGACAAGATAGCATTTATGTTTTGAGAATATTCTCCCTCCTGCTGTGTGAGGAAAATGTATCTGGGCAGCTTTACCCCAGTGTAAGTCCCTAAGGACCTTCAACCGGCATCTTCACTGATGTAACTGCTGTATGAATGGTAGCTTAGGGGTGGTTCCTTGAAAGCATCCTTATAGACAGGCAGAGTGGGAGGGGATGAGCATGTCAGACAGTGATTCTGGGTACACACTTAACATTTCATTATTACTA
Source organism: Bramus lutescens (assembly GCA_001685075.1). Lineage (NCBI taxonomy): Eukaryota > Metazoa > Chordata > Mammalia > Rodentia > Cricetidae > Bramus > Bramus lutescens. The sequence goes on from LOEQ01001616.1 coordinate 150,659, forward strand.
TTATTTTATTTATCTGTTTATTTATTTAACGTATTTATTGTGTGTGTATGCATGTACACACACACACACGTACACACACATACACACACCACTGTGCCTATGTGGAGATCAGAGGACAATTTGTAAGAGTCAGTTCTCTCATTCCACCACATGGTAGTCAGGGATTGAATTTAGGTCATAAGGCTTGGCATCAGGTGTCTTTACTTAGTGAATGAGTCTTACCCCTGATCTTGGGTTACACTTTTTATTCCTTGGTGTAGTTTCTAAAGAACTCAGGTGTCCAGCTGTGTCTGCCATTCACTTAGTAACCCTGAACAGCAGCCAGGCTTTTGCATGTGACTACTTCCAGAACATCTAGTTAGTGCTGGACTACTCAGGAAGAGAGAATGGTAGTAGCAAGAATAATAACAAGAGAAGGTTATGTGTGTGTGTTGGGGGTGAATGTGAACCAAATGTGATGATGTATATGATGGCAGCATCCAAGGGAAACCCATTATCTTACATACTGACTAGAAAAGGAACATCTGTTTTGAGATGTTGTCATAATACCTCAGGAAAGAAACCATTACCACTTGCTCTAGGATAGTGACAGAGAGAAAAGGAAGACATGGGAGATTTTGAAGCAGACTAGACAGGTTTAAGTGGAGATGTCTGGTATAACACAAGCATGAAGAACCAGGAATCATTCTCAGGCTTCTGGAGAGGCGCTATATGAACAGTGTTTCGCAAGCTCTAGCACGTTTTAGAGGCATGCAGGAAATTTGATAAATTGCTCTGTCGAGGCCCCACCCAAATGTCTCTGATGCGTGCACGCTGCCATTCTGGAAATCTCCCGGGTGCTGCTGTTGTTCTAGGGCCAGCTTGCTACTGTTAAAAGTCACCAGACTACCGCTTGAATTCCTAGCGGTCTCTATAAACTCCCGGTGAGGCCGCAGAGAGAAGAGTTAAATGACAGTCTCCGAGGTAGAGTCCAGGAACACAAACTGGGACCTTGTTCTATATCTTCCATATCTGGCCAGTCCTCATATTCTGAGTTGTCTGGTCTGGTTTATTCCAATTCACATGTCAATAGCTTTGAGAAGATGTCATCTACTAAGATGGGTACAAATGTCTTTTATGGGGGTTTCAGAGTAACCTACTTCAGAGGAGTTTGCTGGCACACTGCTTTGGCATGTGAGGCTTTTATAACATATAGAACTTTGTTGTTGCAAATACAATGGTGCAAAGCTTCCAACGATCTAGCTTCCAGCTCCAAACTACAGTTTTGTTTATGCAGGCAATGGGAAAGGGCAGGACATATATATATATATATATATGACAGGACGCACACACACACACACACACACACAAACAAACACACATATACATGCTTCCTCTGGCATCAGCAGAGCCTAGCACAATGCCTAGCTAGCACTAGATACCTATTTGTTAGCTAAATAAATTACATCAGTCTATGAAAACATCAGAAGTTTGAAACCTTACTATTCTACTTGTAAAAAAGAGTTGGCCAGTCTTACCCATCTATGACACCTGTGTACCACAACAATGATGACATGTAAAGATAACCCAAAGGGTGTGCTGGTGACATGCATCCCTTGGACCTGCACTCTCTAATTGGACTTAAGACCAACTCAACAAGAGGGTCTTGCCTGGTACTGGAAACCTAAGCCAAGTACCCAAGGCCAGTGAAGTCATGGATCTTAGAGGCAAACCTACCACCATTTCTTACTAAGCCAGCATAATCCCTGACAACACTCTAAACATTTGTCCTTCTCCTCACAGACAAGTGTAATCTTCACCCCTCATTCAGGAAAGTTCTCTTTGCAACAGCTGGAGACCCTTATAGAAAACCATAACCGATCAAAATGCAGAGTTGCGGAGCTCAGTCCTAATGGATACATTTATAAAAAAAAAAAACCCTGTACCTATGACTCAGGGAAGACTTCAGAAGAAGGAGGGAAAGATTGCAAGAGCCAGAGATCAGGCTGTGTGACTGTGTCTCCTAGGAATGCCAGCAGCTACACCCATAAAGTCTCACCAACATGACTCCTTAACCATGAGCTGAACAAGGACAACAACACTGGACATGCCAAAGTGGACAGAGGAAGTCCATGAGACCTCGGCCCTACACAAAGAACTGTAAATAACAAAGGGTTGCCGAGAGTGGGAGAAATGGACTTTCCCAGTTTGTTACTCAATACCGACGGTTAGCCCCAGACACATGCACTGAAGTAACATTATGCAGACTGGATTCCTTCTGTAACATGCTCAAGTGAGCTTGGGTTTTGATTCCCCAGTTTCCAAGCCTTGAGATGTTGTAGGGAAGTTTCTTCAGAAAGAGAATGTCCTGGGAGCATTTCAGTGGAAGATGTCAGGTTCCCCATCGGTGTCTTTACTTACCATCAAAGCCTTCTAATGACATAACCATGTGTTCACAGCCAACATGCAGGGTATGCAGGAAATGTCATTTTTTTTATGAACTCCACACTGAATCCTCTGCTAGTCAGCTGGTAAACACTCTGTACTGTCTGTTTGTACATGCGTGCATGCATGTGCATGCATGCAATTCTGCTCCCCTAGTTTACACCAGTGAAATGAATTATTTTGGGATGTACCTTCTCATCTTGTTTTAATTTCTTTTAAGTAATAAATTACTTGGTACCTAGTACTGTGGAAGCTCAGGTATTACTCCATGTCTAGGGATACACATTTTAGCTGGGGCTGAAGGTCTGGTGTGCTGGTAGTTCAGCCTCTCTGGGATCACTACAGTCATTCTCCAAAGTCCTGATAGTTTTGTTGGGCTGTGGGTTAACAATTGTGTTAATTCTACCACTGGAAATTCCACTTTTCTCTTTGAGCACGTGCCAATCTCCCATCATCCTTCAGGAAGCTTAGCATTACTTTCAGCATTATCTTCTTGGTGATCCTAAGTTTTTATAAAAGATGGCAATAAGAGATGTTGTCATTCACAAATGTTGACTTTGAAAATGCTTTGAAGAAAGAGAAAATAAAGGCTTGGATATGCACACACACAGAGGGAGAGAGGGGGGAGGGAGAGAGAGAGGGGGGGAGAGAGAGAATATCAAAATCAAAAGAACAAAAGTACCCTTATTGTTGTAATTCCTCAACATGTTAAAATCTCAAAATGTTACCCTGCCACAAGTGAGAACTGGAGTAGAATCTATTGCCAGCATCAAATCATCCTGAAAGCTAATGTGGTGTAACTGCCCAGGGCTTCTGTGGCTGTCAAGGGGGACAATGCCTGAATCTCCTTGACTGTGAGTAATAAGATCTCTGTTGTTTAAGAAGATTTCTTAGAAAATCACCAGTCATAACCCTTTGCAGGTGAAATGTTCCAGAACCTTCTCTTAGCATTAAATTGGCATTTCACCAAAGCCTCTCTTGCCAACTTTAAGTGTTTCTAGGCAAAGAAAACACAATCTAATTCTATTTACAAAATAGGCTAGATTGCATGAAGAAATCTTTCCAGAGGAAAGATTTAGACCAGTTTGGGAATTATTAGTAAAGTTGGCTCCCCAAAACATTTGCTGGGTATCTTCTGGGCATCAGGATCTCAGAAGTTCAGATAAAAATCAGCTTCTCTTTATGTAATGGGGGAAATAGCAACAAACTCTGATATAATGTGAGGTGATAAAATATGGATAAAAGGCTCTGGGAGCCTGGCAGCAGAGCCAATAGAAAATTCATAGAGGGAATGACATTAGTTTGGGTTCTGAAGGACACATAAATATTTTCCAGGTGACGGCGGCAGGAGAGGCAGAGGCGGAACAAGGCTCAAGGGCATGTGTGCACACCAGTGTGAGCCCTGCAAAGTGAGCAGAACTGGTCAGAACTGAATTTGGAAGATGCAAGGAATGAGTCGGGGTCTAAAGGGCTAGCCTAGTCTCCTGACTAATGCACAACTCCTCCTCCGTTTCTCTAGCCCTCCTGCCGTTTCTGACATCCAGCACAGCTACTATTTGTTGTGTTCCTGCTGTGCCCAGAGCTGAGGACCTTGGAAGGATTTTCTCTTTTGTTCCTCACAGTGGTCCTTGGGATAAATTCTGCTGTGGTAATCGTTTTATGGAGGTCATTTCCCCTCTTTCCTTGACTCTGTTTTTGCTAATATTCCAAGTGCTTGGACAATTCATATATCCTAGAACAACTGGCTTACTTCTATAGAATCACTTAGTTCTTATTTCTTTTAGAAGTTAAAAGGCAAACTGATGTGACCTAGCATGGTGTCCACATCTGCCATGTTACAGGGCATTTTAACCTCAGCATGTTGACCCTTCCTTTTTGACTTTGAGAACATTTTCTCCTGATCTTTTCGCTCTGAGAACATTTTGAATTTAACAGTTTTAATTAGAAATATATCAACTTAGATGGACTTTCCAACCAGACAATATTTGTCGGAGTGATTCCATTAAGTCAATTTAATCTCTTGATCAATTTTCTACATAGCACAGTTAGACCATTTCTAAAAATGTTAACTCTCCTGCAATCATTTTCAGTTGGGCACATTCTTTTCCACTTAAACCCAGAAACAAAATTTGATGTATTGATTAGATATTGTCCATATCAAATTTTATTGATCCTGAATTTTACTTTATGTAATATTCATTATGTCAAGTCTGTGCTTTATTTCTGAATCAAAAACTGTAGATCCTATATATTTTTAAAAATAAGTTAGATCTTTTGTCAGTTTATAACAAATAGCAGTTTTGCTGGATGCAGCAGTCTTAGATACTGATCATTTAGGCTAATAATCTTCATGTACATTATGGTATTAAAATAATGATGCTTTTCGTATATTTTTATTAATGAGAAATGGGTCCGTTTTTTGTGTACAAAATTTTACAAGAGGAAGAAAGAATAAAAAAGAGTGAAGGAGAGAGAAAGAGGGGGAGAGAAGGAAGAATTGGTGAAGGAGACAGGGAGCGAGTGACAGATGTTTAGAGAAGTGCATGTTATTTTCCAATCTCTCAAATGTATTGCAGAGGCTGTATCGGGGGAAGGATGGACAGGATGGTTTCAGTTAAGCATGGGAAGGTTGTTCTGAAAACAGACAGAAGCTGAGAATCTCATTAGTCTTAGTCTTAGGAATGAGCCTGGAGGAGTGTTATGGAGGTTCTGAGCTCTGCTGTGGGTTTGGAGACCTGATGTGTGTCTGTAAGCAGCCACAGGCATGGCTTGACAGATACNGGCTCCCTGGTATGCTGGGGGAGTAGAGGCCACTAGGCAGTATTCTGAGTGCCTGAGCAATATGTCTTGTAGAAATCTGCAGAAGAAGGGCTGGGATCTCCAACATCTTCTGGGTTTTGAAGACAGGAGGTAGTCATATGTCTTCCTGATGTATCTTCCACATTAGTGGAGAAAAGGGCTAGCTTTTCCCGCTGCATCTTTTTAAATTAATGTATTACTCATTGGTCATGCCCAATTCCCTGTGGTGTAGAATACTGGATCCTTTGCAGTCCCGCTGTGTTCACATCTCAAGCCTCTACTCTCTTTACTCCTGTCCCAAGCACATTTTCACTTCAGCACCCAGGCTTCACTGCTTGCAGAATATTTCAAGGCCTCTCTGGTTCTCAAGCTGGTCTTGCCTGGAGTTATAAAGACACACGCTCCAAAGAGGCTGTCTGTTTTCTGATTTATGCAGGGGACTGAAGAGAGGCGAGGGGAGCTGTTTGGAATGTGGAGCATGAGGGAGTGACTAGTGGAAATGGTGTGAACTGGGTGAACTGGACAGACAGAGCCTTGGAAGGGATAAGGACTAGCGGGAAGACGAAGAGCAGCAGTCCTTTGAGAGGGGTTGGGGAAGGGCTGGGGATGTGGTTCAGGGGCAGTGTTTGCCAACAAGCACAAGTTCCAGAGTTCAAACCACAGCATTGCCCCCCCCAAAAGAATATTGAAGAACAGAAGAGGCTGGGGAGCCTTAGCTGTGGAGGATGCTATCGGAGATGGAGAAAGCCCATCTTATCCTGCTAGGCTTTGAGGATGGTTTGAGTGTGTCCCCTGAAAACCTGGTGTCCAGTGTGGTGACTGTCAGAGGCAGTGGGACTTTTCAAGTGCAAGATGAATAGGTAATGAAGGCATTTCACTTGCGACGGATTGCTGTTGTCCTCGTGGAGTGAGCTAGTTCTTGTGAGAGCAGCTGTTATCAGAAGAGCAAGACTGGCCCTTGAATCTGTCAATGCGTTACTGCTTTATCCTTCTCTCATGCTTCTGAGATGATGCCAACACCACGTTGTGGTAGAAGGTGGAACAGAAATAGCCATCTGCCTTTGGACTTTCGGTCTCTAAGCCTGTGAGCAACTAGAACCATTTTCTTTATACAGGACCTGGCCTCATGTATCTTATTATGGTACCATCAAATGAACCACCACATGCCTTCCTGTGTTCTTTACAGCACTTCTACTGTAGGCGCACATGCAGAAGCTCAGTATGTGTTAAATCCCTGGCAGTCCTTGTTGAGAAAAACATGCAGTGACTGAGTTTTCACTGTTCTAAGGGGAAACTCCTTGAAAGGAAGAGGTGGAGTTGGTAGCCAGGGTCCAAGCGGCCTTTTTGGGAAGCACCTACTAATTTTTTTGTGTGACAAGCGCTATTATGCAACAACTCATGTAGTTCTGATGGCACGAGTCTCTTCTCTATAGCATTGTTCAAAAATGGATGCCTCTTGCTGAGGGTTCAGGTTGTGAGACTGGAGGTTTTTGTGTGAGTTTTATTTTGAACTTAGAGTAGTTTCCTGGAGTCTGGGCTGTGCTCCAGGCAGGCAGGGATGTATATTTGTTAAGAGTTGATAGCTGGGTTGAGTAGACACACATAGTGTTCATTCACCTATTTCTAGAACACAAAGTGCTTATGGGTGTCTTCTGAACTCTCTCTATAGGGTCTTGTGTGACCTCAGGTAAGCTATATAGTCTTTCTGAGACTCAACATCTATATCTTCAAAAGTTAAAATAGTTATCTCCTGAGATGTTGTAATAGATAAATGTGTTATGGTACATTTAGTACTTTTTTTTTCTATTTAGATTTCAATTAAGTTTCAATTGATTTTTGTCTGTGGTATAGGATTGGAATTTACCCTAATTTTTTTCTGAATGAATAGACACTTGTACCATAACACCACTTATTGACCTATACACTCTTGCTCTTACCAATGAGAAATTCCACTTTCCCCTGAAGATTTTAAGTTTATTTAATTTTATGAACTACCCAGATATTGGGCACTCCTAGAAAAAAGGATTTTTCTTTTATCAGATGTTAAGTTTTGACATCTATTTCTAGTTCTTTTCTGTCCCTTACAGACACATTATTTATAATACTCCCAAATTGGATAGCTAAATTTTCATCAAAAAGAATGGATTTTCTTTGAAACTATACCTGTACAATGAGATAACACAGCACAATAGGAAGGAGATAAGTGTTGAGAATGAATGCATTCCAAGGGCATAATGTTGAGTTAAAGAAGCTAAATGCAGAGGAATACGTAATGCACTATAGTTGCGAGATTCTGTTTATATAGTTTTCAAAAATGGGCAAAATGAGTGTGCGATTTTAGAAATCATTATTGCCATTATTTCTGGAGAGACAGGAAAAGGCTGACACTCAGCAGGGGGCAGGAGGAGACTCTGTACTGTGCCCTGAGCAGTGTGTTCACTCAAGAATAATTAACTTGCTATAGGGTTCATACAGAAAAATAATTCACTTAAAAATTTCCAGGACCTCTTACTGTGGTCCTAGTTCTGACATGGAGGAGTGGACATGTGCTTCCATCCCTAACCAAGAAGCTATCTCCAACTGATATAAACTTTCTAAAGAAAACTTAGTTTTCTTCAATAGAGACTTACTTAACTATACTTAAGGTAGACTCCATGCCCACAGTAGATGGCCAACACAAAATGAACTAAGAAACAACTTTATAGACCCTTTGTCTCACAGTGTTGGGCATTTTTGTCTTACTGTTCTTTTGCTAATGTGAGAAACAATCCCACACCAGTTTGGATTCAAAGGGGTATTTATTTGAGGGGAAAAACTTACAGAACACCGACAGCCAGGAAAGGAGTCTAGTTGCTGGAGCTGGAAGCAAGAGCGCAAACAGAGGGCTGCTGCTCTTTTTTAAAGAGAAATAGACCACGCCCAGTGGACTGGTATTCCAGTGGCTATTGGCTGAAGGAGCGGAAGGAGCTCCTGCAGCACCTCCCCCTTTTGTTTAAGTAAGAGAGTTCTAAACCTACTACAAAATTATATACAATAAGAACAAAATCCTATCCTAACTAGCTTAAGTCTTGCATAATAAATAACTTGGTCAAGTCATGAGAAGAAAGTAGCTACATTTATCTAGACTTCAACACCATCAAAGATCTGAGAAGGGAAATAATGTTACCTGACTAATTAGGAAGTGCAATCAAACAACTTCCAAAACATGCAACAAATCACAGAGAC
>LOEQ01001616.1:164276-179853 GCA_001685075.1 Bramus lutescens
AATAAAAGCAATATACAACAAGCCAACAGCCAACATCAAATTAAATGGAGAGAAACTCAAAGCAATTCCACTGAGATCAGAACAAGACAAGGCTTTCCACTCTCTCCATATCTCTTCAACATAGTTCTTGAAGTTCTGGCTATAGCAATAAGACAACAAAAGAAGATCAAGGGGATTCAAATAGGAAAGGAAGAAGTCAAACATTCGTCATTTGCAGATGATATGATAGCATATATAAGCAACCTCAAAAACTCTACCCGAGTACTCCTACAGCTGATAAATACCTTCATTGATGTGGCAGGATACAAGATCAACTAAAAAAAAAATCAGTAGCCCTTCTATATATAAATGATAAAGAAGCTGAGAGGGAAATAGAGGAACATCACCTTTCACAATAGCCACAAATAACATCAAATATCGTGGGGTAACACTAACCAAAGAAGTGAAAGACCTATTCAACAAGAACTTTAAGTCTTTGAAGAAAATTACCAGAAAATGGGAAGATCTCCCATGCTCTTCGACAGGTAGGATCAACAGTAAAAATGGCAATCCTACCAAAAACAATCTATACATTCAATGTAATCCTCTTCAAAATCCCAACACAATTCTTCACAGACCTTGAAAGAACAATAATCAATTTCATATGGAAAAACAAAACTGGTTCCTGGGTAAAATATTTTTCTAGTTGTCTTAGTCAGGGTTTCTATTGCTGTAAAGAGACACCATGACCACAGGAACTCTTATAAAGGAAAACATTTAACTGGGGCGACCGGCTTACAGTTTCAGGGGTTTAGTCCATTATCACATGACAATGTGTAGGCAGACATGGTGCTGGAGAAGGAGCTGAGAGAGTTCTATATCTTGATCCAGAGGCAGCAGCAATGAATGACTTGAGCTTCAGAGACTCGAAACCCACCCCTTAGTGACATACTTCCTGTAACAAAGTCACACGTACTCCAACAAGGCTATACCCCCTAATAGTATCACTCCCTACAGACCAAGTATTCAAACTCAGGAGTCTGCGGAGGGTACTCGTATTCAAACCGCCACAGTAGGTACTGGGAGCTGACATGAAGGAATGGGGTTGGAACTAGAAGGGGTCGGAGGTGGAGGAATTCCATAGGAGGGAGGAAAGCAGAGTGTGCCACCAGGATCTGCTTAGTTCCCCAGGAATGGGGTTAGAGAGGGAGGAAAGGCCACAGCAGGTAGTCTACTACAGAGCTGGGGATGAGATCAAGGGAGTGGATTTGGGGGAGAGAAGGAAGAATGAAGATCTGAAGATAGCCTACTACTTCTCTTGGCCTATCTGCTGTGATGGCACGACCAGAGTTTCCAGGGAACTGTGGAAATTGGAGGCCGAGGCAAAGGGATGGGATAGTGAGAAAGGATCTGCTGGAGGGGGGAGAAAGGAAGGGGAAGCCTCAGCAGGTGGTCTGCTCTAGCGCTGGGGCTGAGACCAGGGGATTGGATTTGAAGGAGAAGAAACGAGTGTGAAGATCACTTAGTTGCTTCTTTGCATTTCTGGATTCTTAAATTGTGTTCTATTTATCTATTGGCTGATATCTGGGCTGGTGCCATATTGTTTTATTATTATATCTTTATTATATATTATGGTATGTGATCCTTTATCACCATTCTTCTCTCTTAAGATCTTGGCTGTTCGTGTGTGTGTGTGTGTGTGTGTGTGCGTGCGTGCACGTGCGTTATTGTATTCATATGTATAATCAAATTATTAAGTTCCAAAATTATTGGGACTCAATTTTAACCATGTACAATAGGTTTGTTCATGTATGAATTTAAAGAACAATGTCATGTTTTTGAAGTAGCGACTTTTCCTAATTTAGACAACGGTATATGCTTCAAACTTCTAGAGTTCTCATTTTTGTCTTTTGCTTTAAAAAATATAATTCATTCATATTTCAAATTAGGCACTTTCATGGCTAGAAATATTATGATTAGTGTCTCTTTCATTTTGCTTTTCAAGTAGATATTAACCACATTCAGGCTGAGTGGGGATTCTGCCTAGTGCCACTTGCCCCTTCCTCTGCCGTGCTCAGGCGCATTCTTGTTACAGAGGTTGCCATATGAGGATTCCATGACCCTGAGCCCTGCCTACAGTTCATTCCAACAAGAGACCATGCTTTAGTATTCAGACTCCACCGCACTGGGATTGGCTGCTGATGAGGACAGCTGGCCTCTCTGGTATCATGGGCCTCAGAAACAGGGATCACTTAAGGGGTAGAATTAGGGCAAAGTCAGATTTGTATCCTGACTCCATAAGGTGACTTCTAGATACAAGGAATAAGCCTAGGTTTGCAACCACGAAGCCAGGCCTGACAAAATCTTTAACTTAGCCTGTGACATGGGCAAGAACAGTCAAGCATGCAGAAGCAACCAGGGCTGGAATGGGACTGGGGATGACCTGTGGCAGTGTTACAGCGTGGTATGTGTGTGGTGCCTTGTGCCTGTAGGTTCGAGTCCATGTGAATCTAAGGTGATTGGTAAGAGACGTAACAGGCAAGGTTGGCACTGACCTGTGGCTGGCTTGGAGATGCTATCTATCCTTTCTTCTCTGTCTGGTGCCGGCCAGGGATGTCTCCTCAACACCGTGTGCCCACCCAGTCTCCATTTCCTTCCACACCTCCTTCTACTTCTTGTCCTCTGCTTGCTCCTTCTCTATTCAGCTCTAAATCTCTGCCATGCTTCATTTTGGTGGTAATGGCAAACCCTATGGCAGCCTAGCTTTTCCTGGTTTGGGGAGAGTTCTTGACACCAAAGAGGAATAATAACTTCTTCTTTATCAGATTCTCCCCTAGCAGCAAGTAACTTAGAGTAAAGGTTTTGAGCCAACTGCGACAATAGATTGTTCCACATGTGACATATACCGCGAAAATCACCCTCATCCCCTGAAATAACAAGTAGACACACTCCCGTGTATCCTATGCAATGTGCTGCGTGAGCCGGGCCTTTCCATTGTAGTCCAGGCAGATGGTGCAATTTTCTTGTCCGTCCTTCTGACCACAACTTAGCCACAGGAACGAGGTGCTGTCATTTTCCTGTGCTCTTTGTTTCAGGCTGTGATCGTCCAGGTCACACTGACACTTGATGAAACACCTGCTATTAATGCATCACTCAGGGTAAGCACAGGAAAGGAAGTGCAGATGAGCCTTGTTTATTGAGATAGATATTCAACAGCCAGCCCAGAAAACCTTGAGTGCTTACTGTTTGTGCATTGTCACTCAGGACGGGACATCAAACTTGGAAAGGTGATTCTTACCTTAAAAAAGCACGGCTGTTTGCAGGGACAGCAGTCATTGGGCAAGGACAGTGCAATGTGGCAACCGTGATAAGGAAAACGTCTGCAAAACACTCTGCCATCGGTTGGAGTTAGATGGAAAGAGGGTATCTGAAATACGCTTGAAAGGTAGAGCTGGGTGCTAAGTGCTCAGGTGAGCAGCATAGCAATGCCTAGCTGAAAAGTGGAGAGGAACCATGGGCAGAAATCGGTGGCCAGCAAGCAGGCATTAGTTAAAAATGAAGTACTTTTAAGCCTTCAAAGACTGGCAAAAGCTTAAAATGAGGGCGGGCTTCTGAAATGGCAAGAGTGCCCAGAGACGCTCACATTTTCATGTACCACAGTGGAAATGCAAATTGTCACGGGCCTTTTATGCTTCATAATCATGCCGTGTTCAGCTTAAACATACACAATGTTTTTGTTCTGAGCTGTCCTTCTTTTGGCAACTGACCCTATATAATAAATGAAGGTATTTGTTAAGACAATAAACGGAGGAGCTTAAATAAACATGACCCTTTCTTACTACGAAATATTAAGTAGTTAAGGAGAAAAAAGTTAAATCTATGATTTCTCTTTTTTTGATGCCAACAGGACACCTATTATATGTTATTAAGGGACAAAGCAAGTTACTCAGAAGAATGTAGTATAGTTTTGTTCTGGTAAAAATAAACAACAGAATTTCTTCCTTTCTCTCTCTCCCTCTCCCCTTCTACCCCCTCTCTCTTCTTCTTTGTCTTTTTTTCTCCTTCCCTTTCTTCTTCCCTCCCCGCCTCTCTCTGTAAATAGGCATGGAGGAAGAGGAGCCAGGTGAGGCACCATGAGGGTCATAGGAAGGTTGAGGCCGGAGGATCTTGAGTTCTAAGCTACAAACCAAGATCTTGTCACAAAACCAAATTAAATCAAACCAACAAAGCAAAACATACAGAAGTACGGACTCCAAATGGCAAAATAGATGACTTTTATTATCTTTTTGTTTTGGCATAACTGGTTTCAGAGCTCTTGTCTCTGAGAAGTTGCAGGCTATATGCTTTACCTGTTAAGCATGTGGGTTGCAGAAATGTCTCAGTGAATAGAGGTACTTGCCATCAAGTCTGATGACCTAAGTTTGATTCCCAGAACCCAAATGATAGAACGACAGAACAGACCACAGACGTCTGCATGCCTGCTATCACATACACACACGCATGCACACATACAATATAATCTCCTGAGCCCATTTAGTGTTATTTGTGTGTAATATATTTAATGATGACCATTTGGGATGGGATAGCTCATTGGGGGTTCATCCCTGGAGAAGACTGATTCTCCCTCTTTTAGTGGCTATTAATCGCCTGTAGCTTTTCATCTAAGGGTGAGGCCTTGTGAAAACTTTCCCATCCAGAATGACATGTCAACTGATATCATTATGCAGGTCTTGCTTCGACAGTCAATTTGCTGAGAATTCATGTGTGAAACCTCCTTCTCACGTATAGAAGACACTGTTTCACAGAAGACATTCTGGTCCTCTGGCTCTTGCTGTTTCTTCCCACTCTTCTGAGCCTTCGGTGTAGAGGGTGAGTTGTAAATGCATCATTTGGAGATGGGCGCCCTACAGCCAGTTGTCCCACCTTCCCACAAGCTGTGAGTCTCTGCGTTGTCCTCTATGTGCTGCAAAAGCAGCTTCTCTGATGAGGTTGGGAACTGCATTTATCCATGTGTATAAGGATATGCATCACACACAGAGTTGGGACTGAAGAACCTGGCTATAAATACCAGGGGAAGATGGATAAAAAGAGCCCACTAAGTACTCACTCATTCTGTATCCTATGCAGAAACAAACTTCCTTCCAGGAAAAACTTCACACCAAAGCCACTTTACGGCAGCCTAAAGCTCTCAAACACTGTAGCCTGTTTGCCAACTGCTCCAGTAAAGGCTGAGTGAGGAGCAAGACCCTGCTTTATATGACATTAACAGGATGCCTAGGTCCCATTAGCACGGACTTGGAGAAGACTGACGGCAGAGCTGTCATGGAAACAGAGAACAACTGGCTGTGGGCACTCATCTCCAGCGGATGCATCTACAACACACCTCCTACACCAAAGGCTCAGAAGAGTGGGGGGAAAGGTAGTAAGAGCCAGAGGACCAGGATGTCTGCTGTGAGATGGTGTCTTCTATATGTGAGAAGGAAGCTACACCCATGAGTTACACCAGCCAGAAGCAAGATTCCCCATGCCACCCTGGAGTAGTAGTGGAGGCCTCATGAAGAGCCTGGACTCCACTCCCCCCCGGCAGAAATGATTGTTCTTGATTTCATATTTATAAAGATCAGATGTGTCTGATCATATCTCTTGTAAGGGGCAGATCATCTAAGATGAAGGCAGTGACAGGTACAGTTCTCAGAGAGAATACATTGGTCTGCATGCTCCATGGCAGGAGAGCAAGCTAGCAAAATGCTGTATGAAGCATATTCTTAAGGCCTTTATGATACAATGAGGGGGACCCTTCATGATCTAATCATTTCTTGAGGATCTTACATATTGATAACCAATAAATTTTATGACCCATAAGAAGTGGCGATGCTAGACTTCTCCTTGGGTGCCATGGCCTTTACCAGTGGAGATAACAAAGCCAGTCTCAGCAGGGCGCCTGAGGAGACCGCATGAGAAGCAGGAATTTGTACTCTCAACAGTGATGACAGTAAGTAGGAATGGGCTATTAGGATGTCCAAAGAGATTGAATGGGGACCTGCAATCCTTCCTTGGTCTGGTGAAAATGAGGTGGAGTGGCGTCATTCGTGGTCTGAGAGGCAGGGGAAGGATTCAATAAAAGCTACAGGTTTAAATAAGAGCTGAAGCCACCATAACACAAAAGCATTGAGGCTGAAGTCGAAAATCACATGTGGTGCTAAGAACCTTGTAGATTTTAAGCTGAATGAAAAGAACAACCAATCCATACTGGCATCAAATTACAGAGATGTCAGAATTATTAGCTCATAATTAAGGTGTCTCTGATAAAAAAATACTTCAGTAGTAACAAACATGTGAGAAAGGAAACAATGGAAATGATGAAGGGCAGGTCACAGGAAGAACTCCAGAGTCACAAAGCCAAGGAAGAGAAAATCTCGGTGGAGAGCTGGAGGCAGGATGGGAGGGAAAGGCAGAGGAATCAGTGAATCCACATGGAGAAATAAGAGCCTCAAGGTTCCTGTGGAAGGGTTATTAAAACAAACCCTCTGACATTTATGTGGTGTCACAGAAAGACAGGGAATGACTAAAAAGTAGGTTTTTTTTTCCTGTTTTTCTTTGGAGGGTGTGTGGGTGGGTATTGAACTAAGGGCCTTGTACATGCTAAAAAGCCCATGATGAATGAGCCAGGCCCCAAAATGTTTTGAAAGAAAGAACAATGAGGCCAGAAATGGGGGCATAGGCCTGTAACTCCAGATTTCAGATGGTTGAGGTAAGTGGATCATAAGTTCAAGGTTGGCCCCCTACTTCAGAATGAATTCAAAGACACCTTAGTAATTTAGTAAGGGTCTGTCTCAGAATCATAAATGAGCAAGGGCTGGTGCTACAGCTCCGTGGTGGAGTGCATTCTTAGAATGCAGGAGGCTCTGGGTTTAGTTTTCTGTACTACCTAAAACAAGACAAGATAACAACAACCAAGGTAACAGAAAGGCAGAGTGGCTACAGAAATACCAGGTGAAGCCAACTTCACAGTATCCCCAGAGTCTGACCTTATGCAGTGCTAAATGGGTCAACCCGAAAGACAGCAATCTTCGATGTTCTACCATCAAACAACAGAATGCCAAAATATGTGCATAAACAACTGAGTGACCTCAAAGGAGCAGCAAAGGAGGTTCTGTTAGCCCTGAAGTCTTCTCTAGCCACTGCTTCAACAACTAGCTAGAAAATCAGAAGTATGTGCATAAAGTCAAGAGCATCACCAACTAGTGTGCTTTGATCAACATTTATAGATGTCTCTTTGAAGCGTAGACTTCTCAAGTGCTCATGGAACCAAGGTGGACCATATCCTGGCCCATAAAACAAACCTAAGAGATGGAAAGAATAGTGTGTCTTCCAGCCAGGATGGAATCAAACTAGAAACCCGAATAATGACAAAAATTTTAACTAGAGCAAAGGCAGGAAAAAGGAATAAATACAGGTCAGAAAGTGTGATGTCTTGATTATGAGATCTCACTCATAGGGTCATGTGTTGAAGGCATGGTCCCCTACTGGTGGCACTGTGCTGGGTGATGACAGAGACTGGAGGGATGGGTGTAATTGGAGACTTTCCTCTGTCTCACCTGGTCCCACTGAACTGGGTTCTTCTTCTGCCCACATGTCCCCGCAGCTGCTTAATCACCCAGAGGCTTAATATTACAAATATTACATCGTCCAGCTGGGCCCACGTAATGTGGGATGACCCTCTGTATTCTATGAGTATGTTTTATTACCATTGGTTAATCAAAAGCTACTTTGGCCTATGGCAGGGCAGAAAATATATCTGGGCAGTAAATCCAAACAGAGATACAGGGAGAAAGAAGGCAGAGTCAGAAAAACACCAGCAGTTGCCTGAGGAGTAGGCTGCCAGAGCATCACTTACGGTAAGCCACGGGGCATGTGGCAATACACAGATTATTAGAAACGGGTTAATTTATATGCAAAAGCTAGCCAGTAAGGTGCCTGCATGTTACAGTACAGTGTTGGATCAGTCACAGTAGAGTAGAGCCACTATGGGGGAGCCACTACTATATTACCAACTGTGTATTACAGTACAGTGCTGGATCAGTCACAGTAGAGTAGAGCCACAATGGAGGAGCCACTACTATATTACCAACTGTGTATTACAGTACAGTGCTGGATCAGTCACAGTAGAGTAGAGCCACTATGGAGGAACCACTACTATATTACCAACTGTGTATTACAGTACAATGTTGGATCAATCACAGTAGAGTAGAGCCACTATGGGGGAGCCACTACTATATTGCCAACTGTGAATTACAGTACAGTGTTGGATCAGTTACATCAGTGCCATTATGGTGAAGAGAAGCCACTGCCATATTATATAATATATACTATAATATGTTACTGCATTAATCACAGTGTGGCAGACTAGTGGGTCTCAGAATATGGAAGGCTGACCCCAGGGTATCCCTGGGACCTGCTCGGTGCCTCAGTGTTTCTCACTGTTGTCATCAAGCATCTGACTGGGGCACTCGTGGGATGAAAGCATTGGTTCACAGGTTTCAGGAACCAAGTCCCTCATGGTAGGGAAGTGAGGGTTCATTCTGAGTTAAGAAAAATCAGGTTTGATCAAGGAAGACCACCTGAGAAATCTCCAGCCTGGATATCTGAGTTCTACATCCAAAGCAGATTCAAGATGCTGCCTGAGATGATCAAGCTTCACAGGATACTTCAGTCAAGACTTGATCATAACTCTAAATTTTTGTTAGGTCCCCATAAGATTATCAGCGCCCCCAACCAGCCAGAAGTAGCCCGGAATACTACACCCACATTCCCCCCAAAATGTACTATGGATATTTTCCTTGGTTTAAAAAAAAGAGGGGGAAGTGGTGCAGGAGAATTGTCTGTATTCTGTCAATCATATTTTAAATAAATGCTGATTGGCCAGGCAGAAAGTATAGGCATGCCAACTAGACAGGAAGTAGAGGAGGGGCGATGAGAACAGGAGAATGCTGGGAAGGAGGAAGCCCATTTCTCCACAGTCCTGCCCAGATCACCAAAGAAGCAGGATGTGACCTGTCCCGCTGAAAAAGGTACTGAGCCATGTGGCTAACATAGACTAGAAAAACGGGCTAATGTAAGTTATAAGAATCTGAAGCCTGAATGGATGGGCCAATCAGTTTATCATTAATGCAGACTCTCTGTGTGATTTTCTTTGGGGCTTGCCAGCTGTGGGGAACTGGGCAGGATATAAACCCCCAACGAGCAGACCCTCATGTTACAGGGAAGCATGGCCACAGAGGGAATCAGGAGCTTCCATGCTCACATCTCTGGATCAGAAAACAGAATGCTCAGCCTGGAGCCAGTCATGCGTTCTGTTTCAAACCTTGTTCTCAGAGACTTGCTTCTGCTTGCCAGACCTTTATGATCTCTCCATAGAATACCACCAGGTGACCACATGCCCAAACCGTGAGCCTGTGGGGAGCATTCCTGATTCAAGCAAAAACAACCAAAGAGATAAAGAAGACATTGACAATGGAACAAAAGCTATCTGACAGTAAGACTGACACTTGTCATGCATCCAGGCTTGGCCCCTCTCTGTTAGCAGTCACTCTGGAGCAGTAAAATTATTGCTAAAAACCTCAATGCTTGAGTATAACTGTCTTTTGCTATCCTGTGTGATGAAATGGTGTGTGTCTAGCTGCCTGCTGCAAGCCCAGTGTTATGGTTGCCTTGAGAAGAGGCACTTAAGCAGGGGAATGCCAAGCCAAGGGCTAAGAACTTTCAAAATGCTCAGCACTGCTGTCCTTCTTACTCAAACATTTGTTTGGAAAATGTAGTTATTTTTGATAAACTACGTGCTTTTTATTGAGGCCCCACCCCTATCTGTAGAGTTATTGGCAGCCAATGGCTGCTAGGGAGGGTTGGTAATTTTTCTTTGTGGGTGTGGCCAGTGGTGGGTTGCCATGTTCCAGTAGATGGCCCCACATATGGACAGCACTAACTGGACTCAGCAGAGTCTAAAAAACAACATCTGACAACACTTTAACTTGAAAACACAACTGAGAGACAGACAATGGTTCTTGACATAAGTATTTGGTGTACAACTTTCTTTTGGAGAATGGCTGAAAAGAGCCTGGCACTTTAAGAAAATGAAGCAGTGTTTATTGTAAAATCTGTCTTCCAGGGCAAAGCTGCAGTTTTGAAGCATGTCTGCTGCAGTTAATGTAACAACCTCCTCATTTGTAGAGATGTTTTGGATAAAAATAGGTCACTGATTGTTGTGATTTAAAAAAAAATATATTTCATATATATATGAAAATGTGTCAGCATTTGGAAGCTCTTCATAACTCAGTGAATCAGCATTCCCCAGATGACCAATGAATGACGTTGCCAATCATGTAGTTTAAACATCTATCAGGTTGCAAGACAGTTCAACATCTTTTATATAACAGAACGTTAAAGTTCATTTTCAGGACCTAATATTCTACACTGAAAATAGCCTTTAAGAAAATAAGCACTTGTCAAATTCTAGTAGAGTTTCAAAGAGGAAATAGCCGCAGCCAACTGAAAACATTAATTATAACACTCTTCTCTTTTAATTACACATCTCTGTGAGGCCGAATCTTTTTCATTCTCTTCAACTAAAGAAACATATCACAACAAAATGACTGTAAAAGCAACACAAAAATCTAGCTCTTTCTATTAAGTTATATGTTTGCAAAGGATATAAAATAATTTCATTGTTTTCTCACCAAATTTTGTCTGGGGTCCATTTGTTATATAACCTAGTCTAACTTAGTATGCCTAATACAGACCTGTGTTTCAGGGGGATAATTGTGATACTAATGTAAAGGGTTGGACATGGATATGTGGATTTAAGCTGAGAGAGAAAACAGGAAAATGTATTCTTGAACTCTTTCAGTGGTCTAGATCAGGAAGGGTCTGCAGAAGCTGTGGTGTATGGAGAATGAGGAGGAGGAAGAGAAGAAGGAGGAGGAGGAAGAAGAGGAGGAGGAGGAAGAGGAGGAGGAGGAGAAAGAAGAAGAAGAAGAAGAAGAAGAAGAAGAAATAAGAAGAAGATGCCACCAACCCAGAAACATCTGCTTTTGGTTTTTCAGACTGTGGAGAAAAGGAGAAGTGAGAGAGAAGGCTTAAGAAATTGCATTTTGCTCCCTGGGAAAATGCCGAAATGGTTAATAGAATCAGTACCTAAGTGTGAGGAGCAGAAAAAGATACAAGGGATTGCATTTAGACCAGTTAGCTGTGAGTTCTTTGTTAATCAAGATAAGAATGATAGCAACAGATGTTCACACAGCTCTTGCTGTATGCTGCTTATCATTCTAGTCTCCAAACATGACAAGTCATTTATTATACAAACATCTTAATAATGAAAGTGTGTTAAGACAGGGAAACTGAGATATGGGCATGGAATGGTTTGTCTAAAGGTCACCTTTAGAAAGTGACAGACTAGGCATGAGGCTATAGACTCTAAACTTTCAGTTAGCTATTCTACATGTTGGTGCTCAGTAGCTGGTCAATAATCTGAATCTAGGGATGGAGAGGGCTCAGGGTGGGAGTGGGTGTAGACAAAGGCTGCTCCTATGTTTCCTGGCCACCCAGACACAAATAATCACACAAAACTATATTAATTACAACACTGTTTGGCCGATGGCTTAGACATATTTATAGCTCTTACATCTTAAGTCAACCCATTCCTATTAATCTGTCTATTGCCATGAGGCTGTGGTTTACCAGTAAGGTTCTGGTGCCTTTCTCCTTCAACAGCTACATGGTGTCTCTCTGACTCTGCCTTCTTTCTCTCTGCATTCAGTTTAATTTTTTCCACCTACCTATATTCTGTTCTACCATAGGCCAAAGTAGCTTCTTTATTAACCATTGGTAATAAAACCTTATTCAGGTTTCCCCCATTGTGATAGACACATGAGACAAATAATTTAAGAGGAAAGATTTAATTTGGCACAGAGTTTCAGAGCTTTACGTCTATGGCAACTGGCCCAAGGTTTCATGAATGAAGGCTGTGAAGAAGCAAAGTTGCTGTCCCACAGTGTTCAGGAAACTGATACAGAAGAAGGGACACATGATAGGACAGTACCCCAAGAATAAGCCTCCCAGAGACACCCTCAATCCAGGTAGGTTCTAGCTCTGAATGTTTTCACCCTGACTCAATAATGACATCAAATTCTGATTCCATCAATGGACTAACCCACTGATTGGGTCAGAGTCCTCAGAATTCACCTGACAGTGATTGGATCTTCTAGCTGATGACCCAGCCTTCACTACATGGTTCTTTTGGGGGAAATACTTCATGTTCACATTGTATTCATTAATTTTCCATTGCTATGATAAAACACCATGACCAAGGCAACTTATAGAAGGAAGAGTTGATTTAGCATGTGATTCTGGAGGGACAAAAGAGTCCATCATGGCTAGAAGATGACAGGCCTGGTAGCTGGAACAGGAAGCTGATGCCTCACATTTTGAACCACAAACACAAGGCAGAGAGCAAACTCAGATAACACAAGTCTTAAATCTCAAAGCCTAGCTCCAGTGACACACTTCCACTACAAGGTCACACCTCCTGAGCCACATCAAAGAGTGCTAACATCTCAGGACCAAGCATTCAAATGCCTGAGACTATGGGAGAATCTCATTTGAACTGCCAAACACATCGTATCTGTGGGAATTTTTTCTTCTCTTTTCTTTTTTTTTCTGTTTGGACACATTGGGTGCTACAATGTTGAGCACACTCTATTGAACATTCTCTGTAGATGGCCATATGAGGATGTGGCAGAGCCTCTTTGGATCACTCTTCATGGTAGGAGAGTCCAATCTGTAACAGGTCTGCACTCAAGAACCATAAACTTCAAAACTGACAGGGAAATGCCTGCAAAGAGCTAGCTGGTAGATGTGAGACCTTCCAAAGAACTGCAAGAATGTCCCACCCTGGTGACCTGTCTGTCACTGTGATCACAGTACCAGGTAGGAAACGTTTAAGGTGGGAAAGATTTGTTATGGGTTCATGGCTTCAGTTCATCATGGCAGGAGGGTGTGGAGCAGCAGCTCAGATCATGGCGGTGGAAACATACGGAAGGTTGTTCATATCATGACAGACCAAGAAGTAGAGCGAGCCTGGAAATGGGCAAGAACAGTGTCTTCCCAAGGCCTTGCCCTGGTGATCTGCTTTCTCCAGTTAGACCCTATCTCCTAAGAGCGCCAGCTTTTTCACATAATACCAGGCGCTTGGGAACAAGCATCCTGAATGTGACTCTATGGGGGTCATTTCAGGTTTCAAGCGTAACACACACTTCTCTAAAATCCTTGAGACAGATGAAGGTGTGTAACGCCCTGCACACTAATCTTCAGGGAGCAGCACTCATGCACCATTCAGCTTGAGTGGTGCACTCTTGAGATGCCTCATGAAGGACAGACATTTTTCTTTATCCATTAACATGCTTCTGTGTCCTAGTACCCTGTGTCCATTTTGAGGTTCTGTTCCATGTCAACATTCAGCTTTACTTCTTGGGTTAACTTGGAAATAATGAAGTTCCTTCTCAGTTTTTCTCTTATCTCATCAATCACAATTTGGAATTTAGCTCATGCTGACCAGACATGTCACAGTGTTTTGGTTTTGTCACCTCTATACGGTGCTGACAATAAAGTGCAGCTTCCTGACTCAGCATCTGGGAGGGGTGAAGACGAAGGAAGAAAAGAGTGCTCTTAGAGTCTATGTGAGGCTTCATAGGTATCTGGGAGGGAGCCTTGGATGTGCCTTTCTTTTATGAGCCCCCTTGGAGACATAGACAGTAGGTCCTCAGGAGTTGAATGTGGCCTCAGGTTCCTGCCTACCACATCCTGAGAAGTTTCTATTACAACCAGGATGAAATCCCCAAGAGGTTTATTTCAAGATGTACTCTAGAGTCCTTGATTTATGGCCCAATTCAACTAAAGACAGTCAGCTCCATCAAAATAAGCATAAAATGGACAGATGTGAAATGCCAGGGTGTCTCATTGAAACCAAGGCGTTATTTCTTTGAGACTTGGATCCATATGTATAGTGTACTTTTTATTTCCAGACTTTTACATGACACATTTTTTGAAGTAATGTATTCCAGATGTTTTAACCACCTGGATGTTCCTAAGATCTTCAGCATACAGGATTCATTTTGTTATTTGAAATTTAAATAAAATCGGTGTTAGTCTGATAAACCTGTGTCCCAATGGGAAAAGAATGGCAGGATTAGGAAGCTAATGCAACTTTCTGAAGCACCTGAGGAGAGCCACAGTGCTGAGCTGTTTGCTCCTGTGGAGAAGGGAAGGAGGGGAAAACCAGTGTTGCCAACAGCTTAATTAGCTGTAGAAGTGGGAGAGGCAGCAGTGGGTAGGCCAACCAGGGCTCTTCTGGGCAACCAGCTGAGGGCCAGGGAAAAGTACCTGGCTTTCCTTTCTGATTTCTGTATGAATTGCTGATGTCTCCCAATGACTAATCCCTTCCGCCAGTAGAGGACACACTAGGACCTGGCAATTCAGACCGTGGATGTGCTTTCCCTCCTGGGGCACAGGGCAGAGCAGTGAAGGTGGTAGAGAGAGCCAGTGCAAGCGCCAATCTCATCCACAGTAGACTTAAGCTAGAAGTCAGTAAGAAGCCTAGAAGGAAATAGCTTCTATAAAGAGGCTGGTATAACACACAGCCTCTGTATCTTGTAATGCCTTAGACAGAGAGTTTATTTATTGCTGTCATGTAACAATTAAGGATGAAGGGTTGACATGAGACAGTCACTCAGGTGCCATAGCTGACAGTACTGTATGTTTCCCTGTTTCAGAGGCATAATGACACGTTAGTGCTGAGGATGAGAGGAAATTGTGCATGTACCTTTGGCTGCTTCATCCCAGAAGCGACAGCCATCCTTTCCATCCCATTGGCTGCCCCGGCTCTCTTGCTTTTGTTCCTTATCCTACTTGAGATTTCCTTCCCCTTTGGCTGATTTTCTTCTCTTCACTTCTAGTTAGTTTAATAACATGTTTCTGCTCATTTCTTGTTGAGAGCAGCATTATTTTTCTTACCCCAGACTACTCTAGTGATGATCAGTTTGTCAACTTAGAACAACCTACAAACACATGGGAAGAGGGTCTCATTGGGAGGCTTTCCTCTTTAGTTTAGTCTATAGGGACTATTTTAAGTAATTCATCTGGGAAGACTCAGCCCACTGTGGGTGGCACCATTCTCTAGGTAGGTAGATGAAAGTCAAACTGGGCACAAGCAAGCAATAAAGAAAGCATAAATTTATTCATGTGTCTCTACTCTTCATGGTAGATGTGATGTGACCAGCTTGTTGCAGTTTTTGCCTTGTCTTATTGAGATGATGTACTATAATATAGAATTGGAGAATTAATAAACCCTTTATACCCTATGATAATTTTTGTCAGGGTATTTTATCACAGCAACAGAATGAAAATGAAAGACTAGGTTAGTTTAAGATGCTTCATTCACTCTCACTGTCTTCTCTCTTGGCGTGCGCGTCTCTCTTCTCTTCTCTCTCTCTGATTTCCCCCTTCTCTGTCTCTTTCTCCTCCTCTCTCTCTCTCTCTCTCTCTCTCT
>LOEQ01001616.1:187297-204282 GCA_001685075.1 Bramus lutescens
TCACAGAGATCCGCCTGCCTCTGCCTCCCAAGTGCTGGGATTAAAGGCATGCCCTATCACCACCCGGCCCTAATAGTTTTTTTATGACAGGAAATGGATGTAACATTAGACATTATTTAAAATAAAAATCAGGGGCTGGGGAGGTGATGCAGAAGCTAAGAGCACTGGCTGCTCTTCTAGAGGACCTGGACTTGTCCAGCAACTGTCTGAAACTCCAGGTTCAGGGGATTTCACATCCTCTTTTGACTTTCGGGGACACTAGGCTGGCATGTGATACAGACATTTATGCAAACAAAACACTCACTCATGCACATAAAATCAGTGAAAAGGAAAGAATAAAATCAGGTAAATAGATATATTGAAGGAGATAAGTTATTAGAGACATGAAATAGGAATATGAGCTATTTGAAGATTTGGGGCACGAAACATATTGTTAAAAAGAACATTATCTTGCCTGTGGAGATATCAGATGATGGAATGAATAGAGCCCAAGAACAAACTAATGAATGGGAGGAATCTGCCCATGAACTGTCCCAGAAAATATCTGAGAGTAAGAAATCTGCAGAAGAAAAAAGGGGGAAATCTAGGGACTAGAATTCTACCAGGAATCTCAGAAGGAGAAAGAAAAGTGGTCGGAGCATAGGTGGTAATTTTCCAGAATGAAAATGGGAGAGGGTATAGGCAAACAGGACCATGGAGCCCCAGGTTCCTGCAGGGTCACCAAGAGCCCTAATCCAGACTGTCACTGCAAGCCACAGAGGGATCTTACAAATATTCAAACATGGTAATTTATTATTATTTATTTACAAGAAACAGCTTGTCCTTTGGCCTCTCCTTCCTGCAGGGCCAATTCCAAGCTATTGCTGAAACAGCTTCCAGCACAGACCAAGAATGTAAATTGTGCAGCAATTTCCAGTCCCGAGCTTCCTGGTCAGGGTTTGATGGATAAAGGATTGCAAATGAGGTCCAAGACCCTTGTTAAGCACTGTCACCCTGAGTCTCCCTGAGTGGATCTGGACTATCAAGGTAGCAGCTGTTGCTTTTAACCCATTTATTCCCCAGTGCATGCATTCGCCTTGAGAGTTTTTAAATATATATATATATATATTCTCCATTTAAGTGTGACCCAGTATTGCTTCTCTCTGCTACCTCTCTCACATCTTTTGTTTTTCTGCTCCTTCTGGTATCACCACTGTCTCCCCTTCTTCACATCCATCCACTCCACAGTTACACTGAGCCCTCGTCATGTTTCAGGCACCTTTGAAGACATCACTGCATGAGTCCTTTCTAGTGAGAAGGGCTGATAATGAAAATTGTGGTAAAGAAATAGGAAAAGTAGGGCCGTCTATAGTTACTAACAAATTTAACGACGCTAACTTTGTGTTATGCCACAACCTGAGTTGGGTAGGGGAAGCCTGGGATGAGCAGAGGTGTCTGGGTAAGTTTGAGGAGGCAGTAGTCTAACTAGAGCTGAAAGTTAGGGAGGGAGTCGTCAGCTCTGTGAAGACCTGGTAGGCAAAGCATGTGCAAACGCCCTGAGGTTTTTTCTTCTGCCCTTTCTTCTTTGGTCCACCTCATTTGCAATAAAGTTCAGAAAAACACATCCACACTGTATCAAAGCATATTTTCACATTCTTCATTTCCTTCAACATAGTTTCTGTTCCTGTTTGTTGCTTATAATTTCTCTCTTGATGGCCACTATGTCACCGTAGGTGTGATGATGACTTGAGAACACAGAGAAAAGGCACAGAGAGCATGTGGGGTACTCTTGTCCAGTTGGTGTACATCCATAACTCAGCCTTATTCTGTGTGATAGTGAGCTTTTACCCAGTAGAGACTACAAGAGGGTCCTTTATAATGTGTGCAAGCTGTTGGTGACCTCCGTAGGCTTGGTGCCCGTCTTTTTATCTACCACTTACTAAGCCCCTGCTTGTGGAATACTCTTTGCTTGTGAGCTTTGCAGGCGTCCTATATCCCATTATTCATGCTGTGACTGATTGTGCCACTACCCCATGCTCTCCTTTGTAACGATATTATACGTTCACTGTCATGGCCTCAGGGTGGGTGGAATTTATTCTCTGCCTCTTGGTGGTGCTTTGGTCATTGGATGTGAGTAAAGCTGATGTACACAGAGGTTTGGGATGTCCTTGGTAGGTGGACTGGCTCTCTTGCATTCTTGCAATTACTGTAGGTGCCTTGGACCGCCCTGAGAAATGACAGATAAGTGTAGCTACATGAATCCAACCCAGCTGATGTGGTTTGAATCTGCAATGTGCCTTATAGGCTCATGTTTCGTATGCCATATCCTGAATGGTGGCACCACATTGGAGGTCTCTAGGAGGCAGGATCCCATTGGTGGAAATAGGTCACAGGGGTGTGCCTGTACGGCCAGCTCTGGGTTCTGGATGCAGACTCTGCTTCCAGGTTTGTGAATAGTTGTGCCACATACTTCAAAGGCCATGGATGGAACCAACTCACAGGATTTCCCTGCCACGATGGACCCAAATCCCCTGCAACTGTGAGTTCAAACAAGCATGTACGCCCTTCAGGTATTTTTTCACAATGGGCAAAAGTGATTAACCTAAGAGATGAGAGCAGCTCTCACATGCAAGAACTTGATACAGCTTTCACAGAAACCAGCTCAGTGCGTGTTTATGAATGACCAAACACGGCTCCCACAGATGTCCCTGATAGCTGCAGTGGTTGACTGTAGGATCCCCCAGGTGTCAGTCTGCAGATGATCAAGCCCTTCATATGAAATAGCATATTTTCCTACAGCCCATGCATATCCTCTCGAGCTTTCAATCTCTCACCGCTGGATCACCTATGGACATAATGCAATGTAAATGCTATGTTAATAGTTATTATGCTGTATTGTTTAGGGAACAACGACAGGAGAAAAAAGTCTGCAAATAATCAGTCCAGACACAACCACCATAGGCGGAACTGCAGATTACAGGAGCAAGATGCATGCGGAACAATACCAGGCCAAGAAGGCTGGGGAGCCGCCCGGCATCTTTGTCGTGATGTGGGCTGCAGCAGGGTGCACCTACAAATTATTTCAATTTGTTATCATTCAGCCTAGCACTTCAAATATAACAAGTTTTGGATTTGGGGACTTTTTAATATTTACCTTTTCCCAAGGTTTTTAACCTGTGGTTGGTTGACTTAAAGAGGCAGAACCTGCAGGGGAGGGGGCCTGCTAAACCAGGGTTACTTGTTTATTCAGTCTGTGAACCTTTGGAGCCTGTGCCATTAGCATTTCTGCAATATTGAGGGCCAGGTGAGCAGAAGGCACTGGAGTTCTTTAGGCTTGGATTGGACGTTTCTTCAGGGGACTCTCTGGTAGTTTGGGTTCCCATGCCTTGAATATTCAGGCAGAAGCAGGGCAGACTCACTGAATCCTTGGGATTTCAGAGCTTGGTTCCTTGAGCTCAGATTTTATGGGCCTGCTCTCTCATTGGCATGGACTATTTTGTTCGTTCGGTTCTGTGAGAGGCCTGTCTCAGGCTGCTTGGTACCCAGGACACACCCCGGAGCGGTCTGAGATCTGCATGGTGATGAACAATTTGATGTCTGCTCTTCATGGAGCATGAGAGGGACAAATCCATTCTACCTGTTCCTTGGCAGTGGTAATGCCACCTGATCAACAACTGTCCATGACCCTCCCACTGTATATTAAAGTGCCTTTCAGATTTGACTTCAGGGTCTTGCTCTGGCCTTGAGGATTTAGGAGAGGAATTGATTCGCATTGACTTTGTTGGCCAGACAAAACTGGGTGATGATTCTGAAGCATGCTGTCTTCACAGAGAAAGCTAAGACCTCCCCAAATCAGGTGAAAACCCTTTTCTTCCTTTGTCAAACCTATTTCCTCTTTTTTTTCCCCCTGGAAATAATATCCTGCATTTTCTTTTGGACAAAGAACCTTGGCCAGTGGATGTTGTCTTCCTTGGTGGGGCTGACTAGTATGCATTTGTTTTGATTTGTTGCTGCATTGTGTGTGTGTGTGTGTGTGTGTGTGTGTGTGTAGTGTCACAACAAAATACTGTAGGTTGGCGTGATGGTTGCATCTGGAGTCAACTGAAACACAAACAACTGGGCACTCTCGAGAGAGATTGTCTTGATAAGATGGTATGAAGCAGGAAGACCCACCCTAAATCAGGAAACCTTGTTTTCTGTTTGCTTGACCCTCTCTTTCTGGAAAGTTAATCTATTCTCTTAAAAATTGATGCAAAAGCCAAGTGTGGTGGCACATGACCTTAACCCCAGCACCGGG
Source organism: Bramus lutescens (assembly GCA_001685075.1). NCBI lineage: Eukaryota > Metazoa > Chordata > Mammalia > Rodentia > Cricetidae > Bramus > Bramus lutescens. Next base: position 191,574 of record LOEQ01001616.1, read on the forward strand.
AGGCAGAGACAAGTAGATCCCTGTGAATTTGAGGCTAGCCTGGTCTATACAATGAGTTCCAGGTAAGCCAAAAACTACAGAGTAAGGCCTTGTCTCAACAAAAAAAAATCAAAGCAGGGAAACAAAACAAACCCAAGGAGTCAGAGTCAAACTGGGGATAGTTTTGCAACACCCAAGTAAGGAAAAAAAAATGTCAGTGTTCCTAATATGCCAAGATTTTACATGAAACAAATAACAACAGAGCAGAACAGGGGTGACATCTCCGGGCTGGTCCCCCAAGCTGTCATCCACATGGCTGATGGGTTCGAGGATGCTCAGAAAGTAGCACATTGCATCTGGGTGAGAAACCAGTATCTAACTGGAAAGAGAAGAGTAGACAGAAGTCACCTCAAGCTGACAAAATGTTAGGAAAGAAATACATCCATATATTGCTAGTATGAAGATAAAATGCAACAAATAATACTGGGAGTATTTAAGTAGCTGTTTAAAATAAGTCACACAGACGTCTTGCCTAGCAACCCTGCCTTATGGATCAGTTTATGTAAATAAAAGCATCTCGCTTTGAAAAGGATAAACTTCAAGGATGTTTGTGATAAACATTTCTTTGGTGGTGGGGAAACGGAACCAGCTTGAATGTTCTTCAGAGGAGGCAGTCCTCTGCGTGCTCCATGGAAGACACTGCACTCATTGATTTTTATATGAGCAAGCAGGGCTACACTCATATGAGGGAAGACTACTTAGCCATAGAAAGGAGCATATAATACAGTCCCACTTTTGTAAGCACAAATTGCCAAAACAGCCTTTCCTTATGGGATTATATGTGTGTAAAATGTTTCTGTGACTATTGACAAGAGGTGGAAGCACACTCCAGGTAGTTGTAGTAGATGGCGGTTCTACCAGAGAGGTAGGGATGGGAGAGGAAACTCAGAGGCATTTCTTAGTATATTTTTTTTGCATTATTCCACTGGTTATAATGAATAAGTAATGTTTTTAATTAAGAAAGAAAAGGATGCAAAATTAATAAAGGAAACCTAAGAGGTAAAAGAAAACCAGAAAGGAGGCGTATAGGCAGGAAGATGAAGGTCTGGAATGTGACTGGCAGAAACGTGACCTTTGGATTGCAGGGCCCAGGGGTCAAAAAGCCTGTATGGTGCCCATCAGACGTGGAAGTCAGGAAAGTTGGTGCTGCAGAACTGAGGGAGAGCCGCAGACCTAAGAATGAGGACCAGCTGTCATTTGGGGATGCAAGGCAGTTTCTTTGGCTTTTCTAATCTTTTTTTTTTAAAGGTGGCTCTAATTTTATTTCCCACACACTTAAAGAAAGCTCTGTCTCCCTCTGCTCACAGTTATCAGTGATCGATAACTCCTCACTTAGTGGTGAGACCTCATGCCCATCTGACTTCTCAGTGATGGGATCTGGTCTGGCTTGAACTTGAGCAGGCCTGTGTATTGTGTCATAACTTCTGTGAGTTCATGTATGCAACTGCCCTGCTATGTCCAAAACACACTTTTCACTATAGGCATCCACTGCCTCTGTCTCTTATGATTTTTTCTCTGCCCTTTTCTGAAATGATCCCTGAGCCTTGGGAGGAAGAGGTGTGCTGCAAATGTCCCATTTATCTCTGTTAATGCAACCTACTTAAGAAAGACACAATTGCAAGAATAAGCCTCTCTGCTGAGGTTGAAGAGCTACACTATCTGTGGTAGAATGTTAATCCATTAGGATTGCTTTAGCACTATGCCCCTTCAGCAGAGTAATAGTAGGATGTTTCCCCAAACAGCCTATGACCTGTCTAGCTTAATGACATGTCCAGTTCTTGGCCTGATACCTATATCCAAGTAGAGTTTCTATCTCATTTAGCTGTCCTTAAGTTTAATCAGAGGGGTTGGCTACTCCCATAATGCATGTGCCATTGTCGAACCAGTGGGCATATCTTTCTAGCCTGGTTGCTATTGTAGTTCCTAGAGTTCACAAATGATTACTTTTTTTCCTTAATAATGTGCATAGCATCTTCCAGCACTACGAAAACTCTCCAGAAGGGATGAAGCTTCTATGTGAGTACCAGCTTGATTTCTCCATGTTCTGTGACTCAAATACATAGCATCTTTAGCAACAAAGTCTTGCCATTGAGTTCTGAAAGGTAACCAGCAGTGTTGGCAATGGCCTGTAATGTTTTGGGGTCTATGGAACCTCAGTGGTCAACAAGTCCAAAGGTGATAACCCATTCCTGGTCTGTGGTGCCTAACAGTGATATGGTTGCCACATTATAGGATAACTTCATTTAAACACACACACACACACACGTACACACACACACACACACACACACACACACACACACATTTTAGGAAGGTAATAACTCCAGGGGTCATGAATTTGATGTATGGGCCATGTAGCTCACCTTCTCATCATTCATCTTGTCGGTTGTTCATCCCTGCTTCCCTGCATCAAGGAATCTATCATCCATCCTCCATCATTTGTTGAAGGGCAACTGTGTTTGTAATTAAAAGACTAAAATACGTTTATTTCATTTTTTTTAAGAATTTCAGACGAACACTGTATTTACACCATTTTTATATCATTATCTATCCCTACCAACTTTTCCCATGTCCGCCTTTGACAACTTTAGTTACTATATCCTCTTTAATTACTATAATTTCATATATATGTAACAATGATGTATATAATTATAGTAATAATGTGATGATAAGATGGAAAGAGGTGATCTTTATGACACATACAGAGATCAAACCCACAACCTCAGCATTCCAACACCATTCTCCAGTCAACTGAGCTAACTGGGTGGTGATATAAAGGGGGAAGGGAGACTAATGACTCTGGATTTGTTAAGTGGGGTAGAGGATAATAGGGCAGGGTAGAGGAGGAAATACCAAGAAATATATATATTCATATATGCATGTGTGTGTGAAATATGCTGGGTCCATTTAGTGTTGCTTATATGTATGTGTGTTTAGGGATTGGATAACTTATTAGGACACTCATCCTAGGAGAAGACTGATTATCCCCCTCTTTTTTTTTTTAGCAGTTGTTAACTACTTTTACCTCTTCATAAAGGGGTGAGGCTTGATGAAATCTTCTCCATCCATGCACACAACTGGTGTTGTCATTGTGCAGGTCATGTTTAGGTGACCATATTGTTAAGATTTCATGAGTGCAGCTCCCTGTCATGTATAGAAGACACTGTCTTGTGACAGAAGTCTTGCTCTTCTGCCTCTTACTGTCTTTCCCTGCCCTGCTCTTCACTTGTCCCGGAGCCTCAGGTGTAGAGCTTGTGTTGTAATGCATGCTGGGGCTTAGTCACCATATGTCAGCTGGTTTCCTCATTTTGACTAGTTGTGGTTTTCTGTAATGTTCTCTGTATGGTGTAAAAAGGAGCTTCTTGGAATGGGTAAAAGCCATGCTTGTGCATGGATATAGGGATAGATGTTTAGAATGCCATTGAGAATTATGCTGGCTTAGAAAAATGACAGTAGTAGGTTCTCCTTTAGAGTCCATGACCTCACCAACCATTGGTACCTGCCTGGGTTTACAGTATCAGGTATGAATTCCCCATCGAATGGGTTTTAAGTGCAGTTAGGTGGCTGTTGGTTACTGCTGAGATGTAGATGCATCTTTGGATATTATCCCTAAGATGTAAATGCCATGACTGCATCTTTGGATATTATCCCCAAGATATAAACACCATGACTGCATCTTTGGATGTTATCCCTGAGATGTAGATGCCATAACTGCATCTTTGGATATTACTACTGAGATGTGAATGCCATGACTGCATCTTTGGATGTTACCACCGAGATGTAGATGCCATGACTACATCTTTGGATATTACTACTGAGATGTGAATGCCATGACTGCATCTTTGGATGTTACCACCGAGATGTAGATGCCATGACTACATCTTTGGATATTACTACTGAGATGTGAATGCCATGACTGCATCTTTGGATGTTACCACCGAGATATAAATGTTGTGACTACATGTTTGGACGTCTTATCATGCTGGTCACTGTTTCTGCTCATAGACTTTTTAGCTGTGTAGGGCTTTGATTGTGTTTTCTCCTCGACAGCTTACAAAACACTTTTGGATACTATGAGGGCTAGTCCTCAGGGAGGAAGCTTCCAGACCAGCTGTCACTTAACTCTTCCATGTCCTGTGTCCAAATTAAATGATGTCTTCAGCAATACGGTCTTATCTTCAAGATCTTGGAGGCAACCAAAGGCAATGGCAACAGCCTTTTGAGAGTTTTTTGAACTCCCCGACCAACAACTCACAGTGAAGTTTCTCATGCTTGGTACTGGGGTGTTCATTAATAAAATATTATGTATGAATTTTAAAGTAAACATAAAATAATGTTTTCCTGTGGTGCGTTCAATCATTCTTAATGCTCATTGTCCTTCCTCCCTGTATAAAGTCCTTCCTCATTGTCCCTTCCTAGCACCTTTGTCATATTATTCCCCTCTCTAGAGCTTCTTCCCTGCCTCCATACCACGGTCCCTCTTATATAGTAGTTTCCTCCAAGATCCATCCTGCAGGGAAGCTCCTTAAGACAGAAGGTAAACAAATAAAACCAGCTTCAGGAAGTCCCTAAATCTGACCAGATTCACTAGGCTCCTCCCCTTCAGAGTAAATAATGAGGGCTACTAAGAGTCACTTTCAGAAAAGCCGCACTGCAGAGTGCTCCTACTGACTAAGCCTGCTCCTTTTCTCAGTTACACAGCCTAAGCCCAACTCCTCCATTCAGATGTTTAAGATAAACACACTGAGGTTCAGGGCTACAGTCAGTGGCCTCCCTCAAAGCAAGCACAGCCCATACGATCCCAGCTTTTCTGTATGTCTGTCTGTCCTTTCTTCATTCCCATTTGCCCCAGTTAGGTCAATCTCTGAAGCCACCCAGAACAGCCTAAATCCACTTCTGGAGATCTCAGGAACTGGAGACAGACCTACCTTGTAGACTGGTGTCACACTGTCTTAGGAGCTCTCCAGCTCCCAGCTATAACTGGTTACAGCAATGCTCCTCAGCACAGAAGAATCTTTAGATTTCTCAAGTTCAGCTCCAGCATTGTCACTCCTTGTGTGTCATTGAGCATGGAGAATAGCACGTCCAGGGACCCAGCTTTCTGATCTATTAGCCAAGCACAGAGAGGGGGTGTGTTAATAAATAAAAAGCTCTTGAAGCCGTTTGTTGTGTACTTCATTATAGTGTAGGGCAATTACACGGTGGCTTTGGTTGTACATATTACATGAGAAACCAATCCACAATGTACCACTCTACACAATAGAAGATGCTGAGCAGCCCGTATAACACAATCACACTACATAACAACTATGTCCACGTGTGTGTATGAGTGTGCATATCTGAGCATGCATGTGTGTACCAGTGTGCATTTGTGTGTGAGTGTGCTTGTACATGTGAGTGTGGTCGTGTGTATGCATATGTGTATGGCTGTGTTTGTGTGTGTGTGAGTGTGCTTATATATGTGTATGTATGAGTGTGAGTGTACATGTGTGAAAACATGCTTCTATACATGAATGTGCTTGCATGCATGAGGTGTGTGTATGAGTGTGCTTGTGTGCATAGGAATGCTTGTGATTGTGTGAGTGTGCTTATACGTACTAGTGTGTAACTATACATGTGGAGACAGTTCTATGAGGACATGCTCCATATGCTTAAACAGTGATAACACCACAGAGAGGAGGACTCGAGACAGGACTACAAGTAACAATTTAACTGTCTTATCATTTCCTTTCCTTCTGTGGTGTCTGAAAATTTGCTATTGATTTATTCTTTCTGTAATTTAAAAATAAGAATAAATGAAAAATAATCAGTAGATTTTAAAATGGAGGTAAGGCTGCTCAGGCATCCCTTCTTTCCGTGTTCTGTTATATTGGTTCACAAAGGTAGCCATAAAAAGTATATAAATGAAATTCCTGATCCTAATGTGAAGGTGAGATTTGTCTGCTATAGATCCATGAGATTGGTCCAATAAGTCACTCTGCTGGGTATTAGGTTAGAAATGCAAAGCCTGGAGACGCCATTCTCCCTTGATACGCCTGTGGCTCCCCAGACACCACTAGTTCTGATCCGCACAGCTCAGATATCGCTCTCCATTCTGTCCTCTTCTGTTTTATGTCTGCTCCCCAACCTTAGTCTGCCTTTGGTACCCAGAGACAGTTTGCTGTGGTGGATGGCACACACAGGTTTCCTTAGATCGCTCAAAAAGCCGTAAAGCATGTATCGCTATGTGCTAAGCAAACACATGGAAGGAAGTCGTAGTTATTATGAGGATGGCAAGCAGGGTCTCAGGTAAGAGCTCAAAGTGGGGGACAGAAACAATTGTATCCATTACCATAGAATAGGGTTCTTTTAGGGACAGACTCATGTTGTTACAAGTCACAAGAAATTCCTATTACAAGAAACTCATGACTTCTGCCAGAAAGGCAAAAGAACTATTGTAACTGCAAGAATTCTCAGATCTGAGCATCAGGATACCTTGTAGATATAAAGAAACTTGGAAAATGGAAAAAGGTATGGGCCACGTGATTGCCAAAGACTATTTGGGATCAACTTTTGAAAGCAACTCGTCAAATCTGAGCTCCACTATAAGCTCTGGAACTCTATAGATATTGGGGAAAAACTCTCTGGGGGCTTCATTTGGCATCTGGATAGTGAAGGCAATAGAACCACTTTAAACTGGATTCTTAGAACCAAACTTTGAGATGAGTTACAAGCTGAAACGTGCCAGGAAGCTGTGCTTGCAAGGAAAATGAGATTTTCAGGATTAGGTAGAGGGGTAACCTGACCTACAGTGTGGCTTTAATCTAGTCTTTTGGAGCTTGGATGGGAAGTCTGAAGCTGGGATGGCCCATTGGCGATGTCTCTTTTGGGAAAAGAAGGGCTGAGACTGTGAACTCATCTCAATCAATAGTTGGCTGTGTACCGTTCCCCAGGAGTGTATAACACTGAATGATGAAGTTCCCTGTAGCTAAAGGCAGTCTCTAGTGAGAGGTCCAGCTCTGAGCTTCCAGTAGTCTGTGTTCCCGGCCTTCGGGGTGCACTGACTTTGATCTAGGCTATCAGTATCCACTACAAATAACATGTTCTGTAGATGCGTAGACAATATAGAAGTGCTTTGTGTACTGTCAGGGGCACCACAAGACTGTAGATATAAACACAAATAAATACAAATATCAGCTATTTTCTTTCCCACTTGAAACATTTCTCAGTGACTTTGGAAAAGAATAGAGGTGATTTCCTTGCTTTACCCTAAACCTGTCCATTTCAGTGACTCAAAGCCCCACGTCCACCAGAAGCATGTCTTTGCCGTGGAAAGAACAAAACCCACATTGACAAACCACTTAGTATCTAATCACCTTTCTCAGTCATCACAGAACCCACAGCCTCTCTCCACAGGTAAAGTGAGTGGGCAAGGTTTACTCTCTTATTAGCAATACAACTACTACTGTTCCCTCCATCATTACCTTGGTTGGGCCTGGCGACTGCATTATCTCCTGGTCAATGTATTTTATAACGTACTGCCAGGAAGTTGAAGGTAACTGAAGAAGTATACATTTGAGATATGACTAAGGTTACTCATTAAATATTAATTTTTAAAATTAGCTTCAGTAGCAAAGGGTCACCTCTGTATGACCTTAGCTCAATGTTTCAGGGAAATGTGCCAGTTAGAAGTCATGTGCTTTCATTACCCAGTGGGGCAGATGCTTTCAGGAAGCCTTTGCATCCTTACTACATGTTTATGCTTTCTCCTTTAGTACTCAGCCAAGTCCAGAGCAGGTCTAGAGAGAGCAATGACAGGCATAGCACCTATAGCTCTTGCTAGTCTGGGATGGGTGAAATCCTGAGGGGAAGGATAAATGGTGAGGGAGGATCCAGTGCTGAAACTATCATGAGAGTCTCCATCAGTGAGCAGTGTGGCCTAAACAGAGTTACAGAAGTATTGGAATTTTAATGGGATGAACCCATCTTGTGATTTAGATTTTATAGGTTGAGAGTGAGTAAAAATTCAGAATAATTTAGGGGAGACAACATATCCATGCACAAGAAACACACACAAAAAATACAAAACCCACAAAAAATAAAATCAGAAAGCTTAACATACAAAAAACCAGTAAGACAACAAATGCCCAAAACAAAGTAATAAGAGACAAGAAATATCTCCAAAAATAGTATGGAGTTCATTTTGTGTTGATCATCTCTTGCTGGGCATTGGGCTTACCCTTAAGTGTGGTTATTACGCCCAGTGAAACTCCATTAGAAAAAAACAAAGCTTTCCTTTGTAAGTGGGTATCAATTGGAGATAGCTTTTTGGTTAGGGATGGGAGCTTGTAGTCCCTCTCTCATTGCAGGGGCTCTGTCTGGCTTGAACCTGTGCAGACCCTGGGCATACTGCCATAGTCTCTGTGAGTTCAAACGTGTATCACTCCTGTTGTGTCTGGAAGTCATCTATCCCCTCTGACTCTTACTGAGCCATGAGAGGAGGGGTTTGATAAAGATATCCCATTTAAAATTGAGAGCTCCTACATCTCTTTATTCCCATTGTTCAGCTTTGGGTCTCTGTGTTAGTTCCCATCTATAAGCATCTCTGATAATGGTTGAGCAAGATGCTGATCTACAGGTATAGCAGAATACTTTTAGGAGTCATTATATTGCCATGTTCCTTTAGCAGAACAATGTCATGTGGTTTTCAACTATGTCTATGGTCTATCTAGTCTAAGGTTTTTGACTACCTGAGTTGGGTCAGGCATGGGTTCCATCTCAAAGAATGGATCTTAAATCCAACCAGAGAGTGGTTGGTTACTCTCACAACATTTGTGCCACTATTGCACCAGCATATTTTGCAAGCAGGTCACCATCACAGACTGCAGGGTTTGTAGCTGGGTTGGTGGCTAACTTTCTTCTTTGGTAGCATGCAGAGTATCTTCTAGTACCATTAACACTAGTAAGCAGGGGTTAAAGTCTCTAGTTAGGCGACAGCTTGATTTCTCTGTGTTCAATAGAATGGAAGTGCTGTCTGCAACATTAGGGCCTTATCATCAGTTTATGGAGAGCTATCAATAGCCTGAGAGGTTTGGAGATTTCCATGAGGTCCATTTGGCCAATAACTCAATAAGATGTAACCTATTCCTGGCACTGGTTTTACAAAAGATGTCTTGTTAGGCACTGTCTCCTCCATTATTTGGTGACTTCATTTAGATTTTTTTTGATATACATATATATGTATATGTATGTGTGTGTGTGTGTGTATTATCATCATCATTTAAGACTCAGCAATACTTAAGCATGCATGGGAAGCCCATTATGGCGGTTTTCATGTTGTTCCTATCCTGAGCAATCCTAGATGCCTGTGTTATTGTCATACCGAAGGTTCCACAGTCTTCCTTTATGCTGTCTATCCAGAATTTTTTGGGATTTCCTCCTCTTCCCTTCCTCCTCCTCCTCCTCCTCCTCCTCCTCCTCCTCTTCCTCCTCCTCCTCCTCCTCCTCCTCCTCCTCCTCTTCCTCCTCCTCCTCCTCTTTTTGTGGTTCCCTTATACTATTTCCATACAGATGGGTTCATCAGTTGTTTACGATTGATCTTCTGGTTCGTCTTGCCCGGCATGACTCTCCTAAGTTTCAGTTGAATGTTGGCCATAACAAGTTGGTGATCAGAACCTAAGTCAGCACTAGGAAATGATGGACTGTTTTGGATGTTAGATAAGAGTTTCCTGCTGTCCAGAATGTAGTCAATTTAGCTGTATGCACATTTGTCAGGGGGTTTCCACATCCAGCATCTTGATGGTTTGGCCTGCTTGAATTTTGTGCTGGATCTGTACAAATCATTTGCATAGCAGAGGTCAAGCAGTCATTCCCCTCTATTGTTCCTTTGTCTGAATCCGTATGTTCCCATGGCACTATAGTCCATTTTCTCCAGATCCCACTCTGGCCTTGAAGTCACCCATAACAATTAGTATGTCATTCTTATGTGCCCTGCTGACCTCATTCTGTAGATCTGTGTTGAAACCATTGATGACATCCTCTTCTGCTTCCGCTGTTGGCGCATATACCTGTATGATAGTTATTGGATGTGTCGTTGTCTAAAATCTGGCTGATATAATTCGGTCATTTACAGGTCTATACCCCAGCATACATTTTTGGGCCAAACTGCATAGCACGAAAGCTACACCTGCTGCGTGTTTTCCCTCTTCTCCTGAGTTTATATTGTGCATCCATTTGCTACAAGTTCTTGTGTTCCTGTTCAAGGCATTTCTGCCAATCCAATGACATCCCACCTGAAGAGACTGAGCTCATGCATGAGCAAGCCATTTCCCCTGACTGTGTTTAGTGTTCTCACATTCCAGGTCCCTATTGTGGTGAGGAAGTGCCTTTCCTTCCATTTCTATCAGCTTCCCTCCCCACTTTCCGCTCTAAGAGAGAAGCATTATCTGTCATCACTTAGGACACGGAGGTCCTGGGGCACTGTCAGTTCTGGGACTTTAACCCAGGTGTTTCTGTTGAACTTGTCCATACAGGGTTTAATGGTCTGAGTTGATGAGGATGACTGACCAGGTCTCTTGCTCTTCATGTGGTAACCTTTAGCTGACCAGTTAGACCTCTTTACACCCAAGTACTAAATTCCCCAGGTTTCCAGAGGATCTAGCTGATCGTTTCCAGTCTTGCCATCAAAGAGGCAGTTACTGGGAGACCAAACTCTATACCAACCCTTCGTGGTTCTACAGATTATAAAATGTATACTAAAGGCTAAAGAGCTAACATCCACATATAAGAGCAGACAGACAATATTTGTGTTTTTGTGTCTGAGTTACCTCATTCATGATGATTTTTTTTCTAGCTCCACCCACTTAGCTATGAATTTCATAATTTTGTTTTTTAATAGCTGAATAATATTCCACTGTGTAAACATAGCACATGTTTATTATCAATTATTTTCCATTTATCCATTTATAGGTATCTAGGCTATTTCTAATTGCTGGTTGCTATGAGTGGAGTGGTAATGGGCATGGATGGGCAAGTATCTTTGTAGTGGGACATAGAAGCCTTTGGGTATATGCTCAAGTGGCATAGCTGGATCTAGAGGTATATCTATAGCTTCCATAGTGGCTGTACAAGTTTATACTCCCACCAGCAATGGAGGAGTGTTACCCTTTTCCCACATCCTTCCCAGAATGAGGTGTAATTCATTTTATTGATCTTGGCCATTCTGACTAGTATAAGATGAAATCTCAAAGTAGTTCTGATTTGCATTTCCTTGATGACTAAAGAAGTTGGACATTTTAAAAAAGTGTTTCTTAGCCATCTGTGTTTCATATTTTGAGAGCCCTTTTTAGTTCTTTACCCCATTTTAAAATTGGGCTAATTGTTTTTTGGGTGCCCAGTTTTTTTTTCAAATTTATTTTAGATACTAACTCTATGTTTGGTATGTAATTGAGTATCTGGTTTTATGTTGAGATCATTGAGCCATTTAGTGTTGAGTTTGTGCATGGTCATAAATAAGAATATATCTGCATTCTTCTATGTACATCTATCCAGTCTGAACATTACCATTTGTTGAAGATGCTGTCTTTTTTTTTCAGGGTGTATTTTTGATTTCTTCATCAAAAAATGAGGTGTTGATAGATGTATGGACTTACATCTTCAATTCTATTCCATTTATCACTGTGTCATTTTCATGCCAATACTATGTTGAGATAAATGTATTTTTAAGAGTACAATTCTGTTTTGTACACAACCACTCCAGTAGCATGGATGCAACTGGGTCTCACAATTAGATCAAAGCCAAGAAACCCAGGCAGTCTTATCTCACTTACTTCTGTTTCTGTGTATTTGCTTTGATATTGGACATCAAAACACATTCTCAAATTCTTTCACAATATTTATTTTTGAGTCAGAGGCCTGTTGTGGAGTACAAACTGCCCTTGAACTTGGAGCTTTTTGCCTTAGACTCCCAAGTGATAGGATTACAGACATGCACCACCAGGACTCTCTGTGAATTCTTTCTTCAGAAGGCAGAGTCTCACTGCGGGTGGTGGCAGATGCCTGTGATGTTAATTCTTGGAAAGTAGAAGCAGGATGACAAGGGGCTCAAAGTCACCCTTGGCTGGGTTGCAAGTTTGAGATCAGCCCAGGGCATGTTACACCGAACATCAAGCACACAAACAAAAGGTAGACCTGTTTTTCCTCCCACTAGTTGTGGGCTGGACTTAATGACTTACTTCTAATGATTAGGACAAAGGGATGCTTTGTGGCTTCTGAGATGGTACATACAAAACATGGTGGCTTTCACTCTTCCCTCTTGAAATACTTGTTCGGCCAGAAGCTATGCCACGAGGAAGTATTTATGAAGACAGGGCTATGGCCTGAACCTCCTTGCTAGCATTCCAGTTGGAAGAAGATTGTTCAGTCCCTTTCCAACCTTCAGATGCCTGGAGGCCCAGCTTACCTCCTGAGAGAGTTTTGTGTTCACATTGTAATGGACAGCTAGTATTCAGCGGACAGTAATCAGTGCTAATAGCTCCCACTCCCCAGGGAGAGAGGGGAAACCCATTCATATGGTATGTACTCACTTTTTAGTGGATTCTAGTCATAAATAAAGGCCATTCATCCTATAATTCATGATCTTAGAGAAGCTAAATAGGAAGATGAACCCAAAGAAAAACATGTAGTTATCCTC
>LOEQ01001616.1:244929-266291 GCA_001685075.1 Bramus lutescens
TTATTTATTTATTTATTTATTTATTTATTTATTTATTTATTTATTTTTTGCCTTGTGCCCATACCACACTGTCTTAACCATCATGTTTTTATGCTAAATCTTAAAAATAGGTAATATGAGTTATCCTCCAAGTTTATCTTCCATTTTCAGCATTGTTTGGATCATTTTGTGTCATAGAATATGACCACGTAAATTCAAGGATCTGTATGAGCCATTGTCTATACAGTCGGTGCCTACCATTGCCTAACTGCAAAGTCTGAAGAGATTTTGAAAGTGATTACATTGAATCTGTGGATATATTTGGGGTGAATTGATATTTTAAATGTGTTTCATCTTCTGACCCACAAATACTTGGTTTCTTCACTTAGTTTTAAAGGAAACTGGTTTTCTGTGTACAAGTCTGGAACATTTTTTTCAGGTTTACATTTAGCTATATCATGTTTCTTGGCATAAGCCTTTGTATACTACTAGCATATTAGGATACCTAGGCTATTTATTGTTGATCTTATATTCTGAAACTTTACTAAAAGCACCGACCAGTTCTGGTAGGTTTTATGTAGATTTTTCTACATTCTGTCTTTTGTGGAACAAGACAGTTTTCATTCTGATTTGAAAGTCTTTAGTTGATTTCATTTAGGGCAATGCTGAACGGAGGGGTGAGAGTAGATGTTTTTATCTGAAAATATTTCATATTCAATCATTGCAAACAATGTTAGTTATGGATGATTTTTATATAGGCCATTAATCAATCAAACTACAGAAGTTCCATTCTGTCTGAGTTAAAAGGAAGACTACAGAAAGTTTCTCTGAAGTTAGAAGTGGCTGTTGGATTTTATCAAATGTCTTCTCACTGTCTATTGATATGATAATGTTTTTCCTTTATAATTTTTTAACCTTTATCAATTTTTGAATGTTAAACCAACCTTGCATTCCCTAGAAACTGTATTAGCAGGCTGTATTGACTTAAATGTTGAGTCTGATTTGTGAACATTAAAAAGTTTGTGCATGCTCTGTAGATTCTTCTGATACTGCTTTGTAGTTAGGATAATGTTGGCTTCATAAAATCAATCTTGAAATATTCTCTGTTCTTTAATTTTCTAATCAAGTGGGGGTAGACTTGCTATTTTTTTCCTTAAAATTTGAAAGAATTAATCATGACAGCCATTGGAGTCTGGCATTTGGTAAAGTTTCTAACTACACTTACATGGTTTTCCACAGTCTTAAGGATATTAAAATTATATGGGTTTTTTGACTAAGTCCTGGCAGGCAAGTTTTATTTTTAAGAGAATTAATCTGTCTTATCTAAGTTGTCATATTTGTTGGCACAAAGTTGTATAGGGAATTTCTATAATCACTCTTCAAACATTTGCAGCATTTCTGTCTCTCTCTGTCCTGATGTTTGTATCTTTTGTAGTGTGTCGTGTGTGTGTCATGTGTGTGTGTCTGTGTGTGTGTGTGTGTGTGTGTGTGATTCCACCCCTTCCCCACCCCGCCCGGTAGTCTAACTTGAGTTTCATCAATTGTATCAGTCTTTTCAAAGAACAAAGTTTCCTTTCTATTAGCTTTTTGTTTCTCTATCTTGCAGGTCTCCATTTTCATTTTGATCAGTACTTTTTATGCCATTTATTTTGGATTTAGTTTGCTCTGTGCTATTTTTAAAGATGGAAGCTAGCTATCAATTAGAAGTGGCAATGTACATTTTCATTTCTGATTTCTATAGTAATAAAGCCTTTCTTTTTAACTCTGTCTCATAAATGGTGAAAATTAGAGTTTAGAGAACTTAATTTAACTAAATTATAGAATTGTAGCCTAGACTCGTCCAATTTTGAAGTATTCTTTACCTTTCCTGTCAATCAATAAGCAGACTAATATCTGGAATATTTCCTAACTATATATAATAAAAGAGTTTACCCTATTTTCCAATAAGAAAACATGCTTTTACCCCCAGAGGATATAAGTTCAATATTCATATCACTGAAAGAAGATTTAACCTAGTGCATATTTAAACTTTGCCTTATTCATATTTTGTTGCTGTAATGAAGTATCAACGCTTGTTATTGTGTTAAGAAAAGAGGAGTATTTAGCTCATGGTTGTGGAGGCCAAAAGCTTGTCATTGGCATCAGGTCAGACCTGATGATGGCCTGAGGTTTCACGACAGTGTGGCTGGCGTTGGCATCATGGTGCATATACAAGAGGGGGAGGGACAATACACTGAGATTAGAAGCACTCATGTCATGGATTGGAGGTGACTATTTCTATAATGATTAGGATTCACAGGAAGCGAATCAGTCTTTAAGAAATGCACTAACCTCCTCTGAGGATGCTGCTCCCAGCGACCCTATTACCTTCCACTCTTCTGCAATCTCTGACCATCCTGTATTGAGGGTCAAAATCTTCAGGAGGAGGAGGGGGGTCACATCTTCAAACCATGGCACACTTTTTATGTTAGACTCCTGTATTACAGAAAGATAGTAAGACATTTGGAATTATGTGTCTCATTGAAGATACCTTTCTTCCGCCCTGTCTCCTTGAACATGCGCACGCAGACTCACTTCTCCGGCAGTCTGACTAAGCTCCGTAATCTTTAGTTGGAGCAAGGCACCAGCCTTATTTTAAGGCAAAATGGTGTATTGATTGAGCTCTCTTTCCTAAACTCTTCCAACTTTGCTTCCTCCATCAATGTTGCTAACACACAAATATGTTGTCAGGAAAGTACTCATTTAGGGAAGCTGTTTTACCGGCTGCATTTCCTTACTTGAGGCAGAATGATGCCTGATATAGAGGATTCCAATAAGCTGTGCCTCTGTAGTAAAGAATTTGACTGTCGTCCAAATTTGAACAAATTTCCTAAGCTATCCTTGATGCATTGTGAAGTTATAGGATTGAGCTCACACTACCCATATGTCTTTTTTTTTTGGGAACTTCTGTCCCACACCAAAATGACAGATCTAGAGGCTATGCACTCTGCTGCCTGGTGACAGCTAATTGAGCTGGGGTGAGACACTTGGTTTTAAACGGTGCAGTGATATTAAATGGATTGACGAGACTGGAAATTGGCTTTGGAGAACGTGATTTATTTTCTGCTGATTATTTTAAAATAAGAGTATGCAAATTCAGAGTTACTGGGCAGCCACATTTGGCCACCTTTGACTTTGGCTCTTTAAGTAAGCAAGAGCTATTCTGAGAGTAGAATGAAGTAGGCATGTGGAAACAGAGATGAAAGGCCATCTGGCATCAGGAAAGCAGCGCAGAAGAGGAAGAGTGGGAGGTAGGGAGAGGGAGAAAGAGAAGCAGGAGGGTTGGGGGAGAGAAGATGCTGGATGTGGTGAGAAGGGGACACCCACCAGTGTTTCTTACTGCTTTCCAACTTCTGGTTCCAAATCCTTGTTGGGAAGCTTGGCTGTACTATGTAACCTTGAGATTCAAGCCATGCCCCTGTATCACTTTCCTTTTGGTTTAATCCAACAAAATAACCTTGATTAAGACACGTTTGTGTTTGATCACCTCTCCAATTGTGGAATAGCAAATACCCAGAAACAGTGAGTCTGCTGGACAAGGCTGTGTAAGGACTAAGCTACACACAGGCCCTTCCTCTCACCCATCCGGAACTACTGAATCTTTTCTTTATTTTCACGTGCAGATCACATTTTCTGGGGTGTGTTAGAAATTTTTCTGGTCCTGGGCAGAAATACATGGCCTGTATACAGGACACGTCCGCAAAACAGATGGCTGACTCAGTGGAGGGAAAAGCTGGGTATAGCCTCAGACACCACCTCCACCCTTGTGTGTGTGTTCAGAACAGCCAATAGGAAGAACATGAGCTTGGAGTGGTCCTGTGATCTTATATCAGTGTCCTTGTGAGTTGTGGATGCCTTGCTCGGAGCTAAGGAACAAGAAGTTTCACTAGGCAGAGCTGTGGTGATGCTTCAAACCCCACACATTAGGAAGCAGCAGTCACTAATAATGGTGTCTACAGGGAAGCCTTAGGGTAATATGCAAGAAATATCTTGTGTTGCCCCAAAGGCAGATTATATTTTCAGCGTACACCTTCAAACCATAAATCATGTCTTCCTCCAAAATATGTTTGAAATGGCCCCTCTCTCTAGCAGTGTTTCTGAGCACTGTGAGAGAAAGAAGTATTGTATCAAAGCAATGAAGTTCAAAGTGTTTTGTAATAAGAAGTAAAAACACCCAGTAGTGCAAACTACCAATAAACTAACTATAAACACATCTCTCCTCACTCCCATGCCCCTGATGCTTCTTCCTCTTCCTCTTTATTCTGTTCTCTTTCTCTTCTTCTTCAGGAGCTACTGCCAAAGCTTTCGCTACTGCATAGAGTATAGGTCAGACCCTTTACACCTATGGCTTCCCTTATAGAATAAAAAGGAAAGCCCTGACATATTTCTCATCTCCCTAGTCATGCCCTTCAGAATTGACCCCGCAGATATGCTGTCATTTGTTTCTTGACCCTCTGTGGTTTTTCCTGTTAGTAATCCTCTTGTGGTATGCATCCATGAGATCACTGTCACAGAACCAGAATATTTAGATTGGAATAGGCTTTGGGGTATGATCCCATCACTGGAACTAGTATCTCATTAAAGCTCTTGGACAGACCTCTGTCTTTGGACAGCCAAGTCCTCTCAGGCCTGGAGATTCCTCCCCGTGCTGACCACTCACTGCTATATAAACTTTCGATTTGCTCCCCCGGCTTAAATACTGCTTTACTGGAGATTGGAGTCTTGGCCCCTGGAAGCACACGATGTAATTTGGCTCTCTGGCTGATCGCAGATCGGGTATGTTCTACATTTCATGTGGTCTTTGGCCTCTAGTACCTGCTCATTCTTCCCCGAGTGTATTCCACTGTACTCATGTCCCTTTTATAAGACATGCTATTTAAAATTGGACACCGGCTTCCTGGGTTGTTCAAATAGCAAGACAAGTGTGACTGCAACATCCATTAATTGGAACATGACACTATTTCTATTAATGCCATCGAAGCTTGAATTAACTTCTTTTTCCCTTTGAAGTAATGCAACTTGCTGGCTCAGTGGAAACCCTGCCAATCCTTTCACACACACTTTTATTGCATTTTATCTTATTCCTATGAAGTGGATATTTTAAACTCTTGTTCATTAATCTATTTATTTCTATTACAGATTATTTCCTTTGTGTGTCCTCAAAGTATTTAAAGAAAGCTCAGTATTAGTGTACCCTGAAGCTCTGGGCTTCTTGCAGGATAATACGGTACTGTAAGGCCTTTGAAAGCCATAGAAATTCTTTCATGGCTTGAATTTGCATCATAACATTAAGCTCTCTCTCATGCCAGCCATTCTAAACTCCAAGCAGATCACCAAACACCTACTTCATCATGTCTTTGCCTCATAGAACATGCCCATGTTTTCTGTGTGCCTTAGTGTTCTATCGCTATGAAGAGACACCATGACCATGGCGATTCTTTATAAAGAAAAGCATTTAATTAGGTATTGCTTGCAATGTCAGAGGTTTACTCCATTATCAGCATCGTGGAATGCATGGCAGCACACAGGTAAACACGGTGCTGGAGGAGCTGAGAGTTCTACATCTGGATTCACAGGAGGCAGAAGAGAGAGAGAGTGTGTGTGTGTACCGCGGGGCCTAACTTGGGCTTCTGAAACCCAAACCCCACCCCTAGTGACACACTTCTTCCAATAAGGCCACACCTACTCTAACGTTCGTGATTCCTAATCCCTCCAAGTAGTACCACTCTCTGGTAACTAAGCATTTAAGTATATGAGCCTATATATATATTTGGGCTCATTCTTTTTGTTTGTTTACTCTTATTTTTTAAATTTATTTTTCATACCAACTACAGTTTCCCCTCCTTCCTCTCCTCCCACCCTCCAACTCTCCCTCTCCTGCCCCCATCCACTCCTCCTCCGTCTCCATTCAGAAAGACTAAGACCTCCAACAAAGCAGGGCATATCAAGTTGGGGTAGGACCAAGCTTCTCCTCTCTGCATCAAGGCTGAGCAAGGCATCCCACCAAAGGTAATAAATTCCAAAAAGCCTGCTCATGATCCAGGAACATGCTAGGGACTCACTGCTATGGGCCCCACAAACAGACCAAGCTGCACAACTGTCACCACATGCAGAGAGTTCATCCAGTGCAGGCTCCCTAGCTGTTAGTCTAGAGTCCCTGAGCTCCCACAAGCTTGGGTCACTTGTCTCTGTGGTTTTCTCTGTCATGATCTTGACCACCCCCTCGCTCATATAATCCCTCCTCCCTCTTTGCAGCTGGACTCCTGGAACTCAGCCTGGTGCTTGGCTGTGGATCTCTGCATCTGCTTCCATCAGTTACTGGATGAAGGCTCAATGATGACAATTAGGGTAGTCATCAATCTGATTACAGGAGAAGGCCATTTCAGGCACCCTCTCCACTATTGCTAGGAGTCATAGCTGGGGTCATCCTTGTGGATTCCTGGGAATTTTCCTGGCACCAGGTTTTACCTTAACCCCACAATAGCCATTTGGGGCCATTCTTATTCGAACCACCACACCGTGTATGCTGGTGAACACACACTCATCCTTAGAAACCCAGCTCAAGTGTCAGGTCTCCTCCAAGAGACCTTGCATGTCTCCACTCCCTCCAGGACAGCTTACAGCACAGCCTTTTGCTTTCATGTAAAGTTGGGATCACGGCTGGATTCATGTGTAAGAACAGCCATTTTCCTGGATTTGCCTATTTCTCGTGATGATAATGGTATCTGGTATTAAGAACGGCATGCTTTCCTCTGTGTTGGGCAGCACCAAGGACGTCATTCTCACGGTGAAGCTATGCCCTGTGGTGTGTGCTGTCATTGTGCCACCTGTATCCATCTGTCCCTTTCAGCCCGAGGCTTTTCTCAGGCCTCAAAAGAAGGCTCAGCCTGTATTGTTCAGGACAGGCTTAAAGTGCAGAGAACCAATACCTCCACTCAGCTCTCAGCTGGTATTAGACAGCAGTCAGTGGATGGCAGAGGCATGCTCAAGCTCCTGGCTTCTTGGGTAGGACAACTCCGTGACCCTTCCCCTTGTGTTCAGCAGTCCCTGGAGGATGGAGCCCAGTTGGTCACCTTGGTCACCTGCTCACTGCTAGGCTTCTTCCTGTCCCCATACCACAGCCTCACTGTCTTCCTTGTGTTTTGCTGTGCCACCCTCTTGTCAACAAAACAATGGAATGCCAGCCTCCAGAAAGAACCCACAAAAGGCCACCCCTGAGCTGCAGGTAAGGAAGCTAGGCGTACACACAGCATGAGTCATTAAACTAACCCTTCTAACAGAGCTGGGCTTGAAGCCTAGCTGAGATGAGAGCTCACTTATGACCCACCTGAGTCTTGAAATCTGGGCCGCTAGATCTCAGCAATTCCCGAGGGAGAGTATTCACAGAACCCCACCAAGATTACCCATTCCTGCCTTGTCCACCACCATTTGAACACAAGCCAGTGCACAGTCCTCCGAAGGGCGGTAAAGTGACACTGAGTAATTGAATTCTGAACAAGCCAGACTAATGCAAATATCTGACAAATTGATTTAATTGCATTCACATACAATAAGGCTGAGCTCTAAAAGGTCAGCTAGAAAATGGGAAAGGACCCCTGGGAACTACCAGAGAGAGGCTGAGTTTAATACACATTCATCACATTTTATCATCTAATTAGTCCACACAATGCCAAACTGATAGACGTAGGCTTAAAGTGGTGTATTGATTGATTATTTACTTGGCATCTATCATATTACCTTAAGGCTGTCCCTGTCACGGCAGGCAGAAGTTATTTAGTGGCTCAGCAGAAATGGTTGTGCATTTGGAGAAATTGTTTTTCTATGAGGGATCTGAAGCTCCAAAAACATTTTATCCAGGCATGGAGGCATCCTCTGGGAGCTACTATTGAATAGTTTGCTACAAAGGCAGACACCAGAGCCAACTTTCTCTTACCTCCTCCTTTCTGCAGAAGGGGTATTTATAAATGGTGTGGTACAATGTTCCCTGTTAAACTGCAAAATAATTCAAGTAATTTGCTAGTCCCAGCTTTGCATGGAAGTACCAAGGCAGAGAAAATGTTTTGGAGAAGTTAATAAGGAAGCCAAATAGATCCTGCAAATTTATCCCATTGGAAATGAAAATGTAGGTTTCAATTTAACAGTTTACGCGGTAGGTTTGGTCTCAGTTAAAATGCTGTTACTACCTTGCTCTCTTCAAGGATGCTGAAAAAAAGAAGGACGTTAGTGGTGGGGCTGTGCCTAAGCACGTTGTGGTCAAAACGATATGGTAATTATTTTCTTCCATTCATCCCTTGGAAACCTCTTTCTTTCTTATCTCTCTGGGCTTTCTCATCAGTAACATTGAAATGGCCTACTGAGGTGAATTTGAAATGAGCCTATGTAGGCAAAAATCCCCTTGAATTAAATTTCCATAGAAATCTGAGTTATCATTGCTATAGGATGTCTATAGCTTCTATATATGGTGGATCACTGTTTGAGAGATTTTCTTTAAAATGATCCTCTCTCCTACTTTTTTTTTATTAGTCTTTCTATTAATAGCCAGTCATCTTTAAGATTTTCTCCATTTGTCAACCAGACTTGGAAATGTTCTATTCACATTCCATCCATCTGATATCGAGACTCCTTCCTTCTAGTTTCTGAAACCACTCTCATTAGGGTTATCAGTGACTCCCATGTTATTTAATTCAATGCCAGCTTTTGGACCTTATCACACACCACTTTTCACTGGGCCATGCTAATTAGCTCCCCTTAGAGAACCCTCTTTGTCTTTTAACCATTGCTTCGTTTATTTCCTTCTCACTTCTCCTCTCTCCTCTTCATTAACCATTACAGGATCATATCTGGCTTTTCCTTCTGTATTAGTCAGTGTTCTGGTGTTGTGATAAAATGGGAGCTAAATCCCTTAAAAGGAGGGCATGCTTGGTTTGGCCCAGGATTTCAGAATTCTCAATCCATGGTTCTATGCTCTGAGGTCCCTGGGTGAGGAGTGAGGAAGAACCGTGTGGAGGGGAGGGCTGAGAATGAAGCAGAGTAGAGCTGCTCACTGTGGTTGCTAGGAAGGAGAGAGAGGGAGAGGAAGACCGAGGACAAGAAGCTGGAGGGGGTAGGGGCAGGGGGAGAGGGAGTGAGAGGACTTAGCTTTAAGTCCAACCTGGCCCCACCTCTTCAGCCTCTGTAAGAGCACATTCACTTTTGAATCCACCAATTTCATAAAGCCTCGGTGAAATCAGAGCTTTAGTGATAGAATTACACCCCAAAGGCTGCACCTTCAAACACTGCTGCACCTGGGACCAAGCCTAAATCGAGTTTTGGAAGGAACATTTCAAATCAGTATTCCTGACTTGGGGTTCCCACACGCTTCCATCCAGTCTTATCGCTTGACTTGTCAGTGGGCCTGCCTCTGGCTCTGAAGCCCTAGGTCTTTCTCCACCTTATTTCCCTGCCTATCCTAGTCCTCACCAGCGGACTCAGCAGGCTGTCCTGTCTGTCCTCAGCTTGAGCAGCTTCTTTTCTCTAAGGTCTTCTTTTTACCCGATCCTCCTGATAGTTCTTGTTCATCCAAATCTAGATGTTAGTAGAGTAAAAGCGTTTTAACTTATCTGCTTTCCCTGAAACCAATGGAAAACAAACATTCTTAAATCAACCAATGCAATTCTACATTCAACAAAGCTAAGAAGGAAACAAAGTTTCGACTATAGTCTACGATGAGTATCTGCTAAATACAGTTAAGTCTGACCAAACTGAGTCATCCCATCCAGAGGAGATGTAGCACCACAGATTTCAATCAGCATGTTGAGCTCTCCAAATATAAGCACTGCATATGGTCTCTGAAAATCCAGGGGTATGAGTGGGCTTGAGAACCATCCCCGAGTCCATTATAATGCTACACAGTGGTTGGAGGTGATGTAGGAACTGTGTAGGCTTGCAATATCAACAAGAAGCAAGTCATGGGTGTAGCGGAGAGGAGGGAAGGAAGGAGGCGGAAGGAAAATAAATACTATGTTACAGATTAAAGCGGGGAATATACACTATTTTATGGCAAACTAAGACAGTCTTCCCAAATGTATATAAGTAGAGATACCCTTCGAAAAATGAATAAGATGCAGATAAGATGTAAAGAAGGCCAGAAACCAAAGTTGGGAAGAATGTTCTGAGACAGAACACCTAATTCTGAATGGCCAACCGTCCTAGCTCACTCTCCCAGCCTGACCCTCAGTCCGCCCATTAGCTCACATCATCTCCAAAAAAAATATAGCTTCCTTCCAAAGATAATAAAATCTGGAAAGGAAAGTAATGTGAAACATAGGCCTGGAAAAATGTAGTTATTCAGAGAAAAAATATATTTCCTCCACAAAATCAGATTAATTAATGAAAGTCAAATAAAAGAAATGATGGTTCAGAGAAGACGTGTCACAATAGGAGAGGAATGGAGCTTGAGAGATGACAGTAGTTAGGAGTGTGTGTTACTCTTCTGAAGAACCTGAATTTGGTTCTCAGCACCCATGTTGAGCTGCTCACAATCACCTGTAGCTCCAGTTCCAGGGATGTAATACCCTCTTCTGGTGTCTGTGGGTTCCTGCACTCACTTGCACCTGCCCTAGCCCCCATCACATACATATAATTAAAAGAAAGATAGGTGTAGAAGTTTTACCACTCTTGGGTGTGTGCTCAAAGGAGTATAATTCCAACCACAGAAACACTTGCACATCCATATTTATTGTTGCACTGCTCCCGATAGCGAGAAATAGAACCAGCTTCAAAGTCCATCAACAGTAGATAAAGAAAATGTGGCATGCACACACACACACACACACACACACACACATGCACATACACACAGAGATAGAGAAAATTCTATTTAGTCGTAAAGAAAAGATGAAATTGTGATATTTGCATGAAAATATATGTAACTGGAAATTATTATATTAAAAAAGTAATATTCAGAAAAAGAGATACCAGTATTTTTCTCACATATGGATGCCACCTTTTATTTTTTATGTATGTATAGCATGTATATGGGAGGTAGGTATAGACCGTGAAACTAGAAGGGGACAATGAAAGGGGAAAGAGAATTATTTAGGTGGGTGGGGAAGGTGACATGAAGAGGGTAATAGGATGTACGTGACATGAGAGGAAAGGGAACTGTTGGGGGCAGCAAGGCCTGGGAGGGCCATAGGGGACAGAGCAGCACAAACAAATGATGCTTTGAGATGCTATGCTGAAACCCAGTGGTCCTAGATGCTACGCTGAAACCCAGTGGTCCTAGATGCTACGCTGAAACCCAGTGGTTCTGAGATGCTACGCTGAAACCCAGTGGCTCCGAGATGCTATTTAAAAAAATAAATAAATTGTAAAATAATTTTTAAAAGATAGAAGCAGAAGAAAAATATAGAAGTAAAGACGAAAGAAGGAAGTGGGAAACCAAATCATGGAAGGCGAGGTGAAAGCTTCCAGAGAGAAGAGCTAGCACTAACCTTTAATACGAACAGTCATGATAGAGTGCTCAAAGCCAAGCACAAAAGGAAGAGAGATGATTGGAGGAGGACGGAGCTGCAACATACATAACATTGACATCCCCAGATAAAGTTTACTGAATACACGGAAGGAAAAAAAACCTCAACAATTTCATAGACAAATTTTTCCTGATTTAGGAAGAATTGGCCATTCGTCTTAGCAGTGTGAATTCTGCCATTCTACCAGAATGCTGACAGGGGCTGGCATTTGGAACTGCAAAGGCACAGTATTTGTTAGGAAATGTCAATGGTAAACAGTCAGGATGCCTTCAGACACAGTTACTAGGGAGCAAGTAAGAAAAAAAAATCCTCAGGACCCCTGTGAACACTAGGAAAACCCCTAGGACTGAGAAAGGACAGGAAGGAGATTCAACTTCCTGTATAAGACTTAATGGGTGTGGTTTAGAAGCATCCGACTGGAATGATGTGGAACCCTAGAGAAACAGAGTTGTGATATTTAGTCATAAAACCCAGTTCTCCTTAGAGCTTTCACCACACAAAGTTGATTAAAAAAAAAACCAAATAAGCAAAAAGTGTGAACACATGATATAAAATAAAGAAAGGCAAACTATAAATTTTATAAAGTTTCTATGCTTTCACACCAAATTAAAAATTTGCATTGTATGAAATACTAGAGTATAAATTACAGGAAGATTTAGTGAAAATGTATCTTGTTATGAGAAAATCAGAAATAAAAATTCTGCACAAAGTGAGAGATCTTAGGGAACAACCTAATTGTCCTACAACTGGTGAATGGGTAATGAAAATGTTATATCTATATCTATATCTATATCTATATCTATATCTATATCTATATCTATATCTATTACTATTGAATACTATCTCAGCTATAAAGAAAATGAAATCATGAACTTTGCAGGTAAATGATGAAATTAGAAACGATTATACTGAGTGAGATAACCCAGATACCCAGATCCAGAAATATAAGCACCACACGTTCTCTCTCGTTGGAGTTAAGAACTCTAAATCTTCAGATGTGAGTGCGTAGCTTGTACTAACTACAGAAACCAGGCAAATAAAACAGGACCCTTGCCAGGATGAGGGGACTGGGGAGGAGTGGAGAGAGGCATAGCAGGGATTAAGTCATCTGATCAGGGCAATGGGAAAGAAGGGGCTTTTTAGGAGAGAAAGAAAGGTAAATACAAAAGAATATGAGAGGAGGGTAAGGAGGAATGGGAGGACACAGGTAAGCTGATGAGGGAGATGGGGCAGGAGATTTCTTAGGGAGGCAGGAGAGAGATGGAGATAATACAGAAGAAAAAGGGACGTGGGCAAAATAACCATAAGAGTGGCTGAAAAAAGCACAAGAACTCTTACTATTAACTATTTGCCTAAAAACTTCTATAATATACATAATTCCATGTGTAAATATACATGCGCAGTTTTAATAAACTTATCTCATTTGTGCTGAGGTTGCTCCCACCAATAACCAAAGATCACCTAAACTTTCCAATACCAGACATAAGACGTTGGCAGGGGCTGTCCAAACATATAGTCTATTGTTGTTTCCTTTGCTTGTCCTGAAAGGTGGAAGGAAAGCTGGTGTGTTTTGTTTCTTTGTTTGCTAAAGACACTATGAACTTTAGAAACGGGGTTCAGAGACAGAACTGACCTGAATGCCTCTCTCTGAAGACTAGATTTCATGGTACTGAAGGCACCATGCAAGCTTCAAAAGGAGGGAGTCAGCCAACGGTCCCACCCAGTTAAAATGTCTATGAGCCACATCAATGGTCAGCATGGCACTATAACCCTAAGGGTTGCAGTGGTGGCACACATTCCTTAGCAGTAACCAACAGCTCTCTAATTGGACTTAAGAACTGATCACCAAGAGGAAAACCATGCCTGATCCTGGAAACCTAGATAACTGCTTGTGAAGTCATGGTTATTGGAGCAGAATCTACAACCACTAACATATTAAACCAACATAATCCCTGACAACAATCTATAAACATTTGTTCTTCTACCCACAAATAAGTGTAGTCTTCACTCTTCATCAAGGAAACTTCTCTTTGTAACAGAGACCATTATAGAAAATTATAAGCAACCAAAATGCAGAGTTGTGGAGCCCAGTCCCAATGGATGCATCTACAAACCACTCCTACAACTAAAACGCAAGGAATGTTGTGTAAGAGTAGGCATGAAGATTATAAGAGCTAGAGGGTCAGTGAATTTGCTCTGAGATTGTGTCTCCTAGTAATATCAGAAGCTAAGTCCCCAAAGTCTCACCAATATGACTGCTGAAATGTGGGCTGAACAAGGATGACTCCAAACGGCACACCAAAGGGCAGGACTAAAACTCCACAAATCCGCAGCCCTACACAAAGTACTATAGGCAACTGAAGAAAGCGGTTAGCAGGAGAGGTGGTCCTTCCCGGGGAGAGCACATCAATTGTTCGTCCAGTGCCAAATGGTCAACCCTGAAAACATACAGATAGGAAACATCATATGAACTGAACAGGTTATATTTAGAAATATATACTGTGTACACACATATGACTGCAGTAGCAGTCAGTGAAAAAAGAGGCTATGAATTTGAAGGAGGAATAGGAGAAGTATTTCAGAGGGCTTAGAGGGAGGAAAGGGAAGAAAGAGATGTAACTATAGTCTCAAAAATAAAATTAAAAAGTGAGAAATTTTGATGGTCAAAATACTTTGTATGTAATTCTCAAGGAATAAAAATTCCATTTTACAAAGTGAGAACTTTCAATAGAATACATTTAAAAGTTGTATCTTAGCAATATTAATGTACAGAACTGACAGGGAAATTGAACTAAAAATGAAGATGACATATTTTAGAAGATTTCTTGTTTACAGAAGAAAATGGCAAGGAATAAGAGCTAAAAATAGAATAAAATAATAAGAAGAATTTAAAAGTCAGGGCTATGTAGGACAAAGGAGTTTTTCAAACTGCTGAAATTTCCTAGTTTCCTAAGAAAGCTCAAACAAGTTTAGGAGATTCTCTAATTTTAAAAATTAGAGAAGATTGAGTTGAGAGAAATCAAGACGTCAGACGTTAAAAGGCTTGTCAAAGTGAGGACACTGGAACCATGTGCTGCTGGGACAGCCATTGAGAACCCGTCAGTGACACATTGTCAAGCTAAGTATATATGTCACATGACCCACCGTTCAAATTTCTGGGTGCTTTTGCAGAGATTATCACGTCAGTTTTCAAGGTGACCGCTCTGAAGCTACCCAACAGAGCATTGTTTGTGGTAGTGACTATTTAAATGTGATCTAGTATAAATAATAAGTAAACAGCCTGGTATACTTTCCAGGCAAGAGTATTCAGGTTAGAATTCAGACTAAATGCTCTCAGACTGATGTGCTGCCAAGTCCGAAAATGTGAACAATAAAAGAGGTCCATGCTACGGTACCATTTATGCAAATGAAATGTATGTGTACATAAAACACACTGTCAGTTTTACAAGGACACACAGAAATGAAGGACCACACCTCCAACATATCTGAATGTTGCCGAAGGGAAGGAGAAGGAGAGGGGAGTTACAGGGGATATAAACATAAAAGAATAAGCAAATATGTTATGCGAAAGAAGGGACCCAGCAGACTGATGACGAAGATGCGTCAGATAATGAAGAATATGCGCAGTCTGTACCTAAATTCTGCTAGCAAAAATAGAGGACCCGGCAGACGTTAGAAAACAAAGCAGTTGAGTTCTAAAGATAAAGAATACAGCGGCTGTCAAACAGAAAGGAGGAGGAACCTGTTCAGATTGAGAAAATAAAGGCGGACTTTAGATTGAGCAAGGGTGATAGGGATAACCCTACTTGCCTTCCGCAGCCTTCTTGCATGACAAGGGGCTTTCAAACTGACTTCAACATTTACTACCCCACATTCCAAATCCCCTCTTCCTCCTAGACCTCTGATTCTCTTCAATGGGAAAGGAGACCCCAACCTGGGTACCAGGGGTACTCAATACTCCTGAGTTAACCATGGCTTCTAGACTATTTTTTGGATAGTGCTGGGATCTAGGTATTTTTAGAGATGAACTATATCCTAAGTTTATTACGAAGTCAGACCTACATGGGTTTTTGTCTGGTCTCATGTTGTCTGACACTTTTCCTTGACTGATAGTGCACAAATATTTGTTTAACCCAGAGAGAGAGAGAGCGATGATAGAATGAGGAGCAAATTGGCAAGCCAATGGGTTTATTGGTATTACTTACAGGAGTATGAGTGAGGGGCTTTTGCTGGAGCATGGACCACTCAAAGGCTGATATGGCACTGAAAAGCCCACCTCCCTCCATGCAGGTCACAGCTGTGCTCCTAGAGACTGGAATCCTGATTGCCAGTGACTTCCAGGCAGCTCCACGAATGACTTCCTGACAGTTCAGGGGGTGGAGCACCTCCTCCAAGCTTCTGGTCCTCTTCTTTTCTCTCCAGGAGTTGTTTACTGCTCTGTTGATTTGGGGAGGAGCCTCTTGTATATCTTGCTAATTTCTAGGCATTCTGGAGTCTAGAGGAGGCTCCCTCCAGGATGGAAATTGCTGCATGAACATAAACCTCGAATACCTGTACAGCTTCTGAATCAGTCCCAATTGTCAATCTGCGGTGAGGCTGATCATTCACTCCCCTGATCCAGCGTCTTACTGGAACAATGGCACCAATGAAAACTACCTCAATGCTACGTGAAAACAGTTGGAGACCTTTCTTTTCTCATCTTTTTGTTCTTTGGATCTGCTCAGCTAGGGATGCAGAGTCAATTTAGTGGGCTGGAGAATGTTGGGATGCTCCCTTTGTGTTGAGATTAGCTTGCCCACTGAGTACTCACCTAGCTAGGTTCACTTGCTTAAATGTTCCTACAGAGTCAAGCACTGTATTTTTCTTTGTTTAGTTTTCTCATTATGTACATTATGAACAGGGCTTCAAACATGGGTCTAATACGTGGTGTATTCAAAGAAGTCTATTTCAGTTCCTCATTTTTCCCAACACATTTTATCTCTGTCTTGTTTTAACAATTTCAGGTTTCCTATGTTTTTCACATGAAAATTGTAATTCAATATATTTAGCATATAATGGCATAGATAAATGAACTGTGTAAAACATTAATATGGTATGATAATATTAAGTAGTATGTAAATTGACATAATCTGACATAATATATAATATAGTAAAGGAGTTGAATATATTATAATGTATTTAATACATGTTAATGAGTAAGTGAGAGAGAGTATGTGTGTGTGTGTGTGTGTCCTCTTTCCTTACATACATGGTAGCAAACTTCACCTATATTCCACTAAATAGTGTATTTATTTAACAGCAATGCGAGTTACCCCATAAATATGGTCACTCTATAATGATGGCCACTCCAGAACATACAGTTTTGAGTGGGTGGGTGCAGTCTCAATGTGGATCCATTACTTAAATTAGAGTGCAATAGAAAGAACATTTCTAGATGCACAGTGTCCTTGAAGTATCTTATTATAAGAAAGCCAACAGATGAACAAGCCTTGCAAGGAATTTTCCCATTTAGTATGTGGATGAATTAAAATGAATAAATCTTAGAAAAGGAAATCTGAAGCCTGAAAGGATGGGCAGAAAATGATGGAATCAATTGAACACAGAGTTAATGGACAAATTGTTGTCAATTAGCAAGATGCAAACATGAATAAATCTATAATGAAACAATAAACTTTAGAGGATAGGAACGTGAGCTTAAAACTTCAGATAACAAACTGGGGGAAGTAAAGGAGAATAATAAAAACGAAGTATGCTATTTTCTCATCTACAGATATGAGTGTTTTTGATTTTAATAAGTGAAGCAATAGATACCCAGTTCTTAAAGCCAAGCTGTGCATGCTAAGCCAATAGAGTGTGGGCTGCAGAGGGTTTCTGGGGGCACTGTGGTGATGGAGCTGGACTATCAACTGTTTTTCAACTCAAAGGTTGCAGTCTGTCTGCTGGTGTATCTCTACAGCTCTGGGTGGTGTCTGCCTCTTCCGGATCTTTCTTCGATGCTTTTGATTCCTGGGGTACACTTGAACTCTAGTTTGTGATCTATCTGGAATGGGTTTCTGTGTACGGTGCTGTTGGGAGATGGTAGAATCCTTAGGATGTGGAACCCAAAGGGAGGAGGTTAGGTCATCATCTGAGAGTGCTTACCGGACCTTGGCCCCTTGCTGACGCTCGCTGCTTCCTGGTTCACATGTGGTGGGCAGCTTTGCTCCACCGTGCAGTTCCTACCCCAGAGACTGAAAAGCAACAGAACCAAATGTCCAAGTACTGAGGCCTCTAAAGTAGCGTTCTTCCTTTTAAGTTGATGCTCTTCAAGTGTTATGGCACAAAGACAGAAAGCCTATTAACACCGGCATATACTACTGATAAATGACAACGTACCTCTTTCACCCACTAGAGCACCTTCCTAAATTGTGGGTTTGCAACCTAATCTGGGATCATGTGACTGGATGCTGTGAAAATTTAAGAACAGTGAAAGGGTTTTGAATGTGCAATGAACAAAGACAAATCAAACACGTAACAGATCTGAGGTGTTTCTGGCTCTGCTTGCTCTTGCTGCTCTGTGTTAGTTTCCTGCAGCCTTGGTTCTGAACACACAACACACGTGCTTCACTGTGCCTGATGTTACGTCACATGGTGTCACTGGATGTATTCTGAAATGCCTCAGCTCAGATTGGAGACTGTTGGATTAAATCTTGAATAAACTCTGCAAGACCCAGACCAATGAACTTCCTGTCCCCCTAAGGTTTTCTGTGTTGACACTTCAGGTCCTTTGGCCTCACTGCCCTTGCCTGACTCAGTCACCCACTATCATCCACTTCCTGATAGCCCAGCCATGGCATTTCTAAAGAGATATCTCCTCTGGATGAGCAACTCCAGGAAGTAGAGACTGTAGACTCCCACATAGGACTCCTGAAGTTGTATTTAACGTGCCCAGTCCCACAACCCCCCTAAATAAACTTCAAATATTTCCTCTTGGCCAACACCCATTCCGCAGGTGAAGGAAAGTGCCCTTCACTGTTCAAATAAACAGTCCCATCTCCTATAACTCAAACTTTAGCCCCTTTCTGCCTTCTGTCTCTTCTGCTGCCTCAGAAATCTAAGGGAGCACAGTATGAGTTCCAGTGCTTTTGTTGTATGTAGGAACTTTTCTGGTTTTATAGAAACAAAGTTTAATTATGAAAAACAAAGACTTCTCATATTTTCTTAGTGTCATTCCTCAACATAGAAGTATCAAGTTAGCATATCTCTGGAATGTATTATGCTAGAATGCTTGGTTTTAGAGATTTGCTATTTGAGATGATGCCTTGAATTTCATAAACATCTTTAAATGAATTTTGGCTTCAGATTAGGACAGAATTTCCAGCAATTTCTGAAATAGTCCCAAACCGACAACTACTATTTTGTACTACATGTTTATTTGAAGCAGTATGTGTTCTCAGGATTGATGCTTATAAAATTAAAACATTGCTGAACTTGAAAGGGCTGAGGATGTGGATCATCCTATAGTATCAAATATTCAACCCAAATTGAATTCTGTATAAAATTAAGCATGCAGATCCCTCTCATTGGTAAGCAAATTTGTTTTTACCTTTCTTAAATGAAGTTATGTGTAAGGAAAAGATTATTTTTCTTTTTTTAAATTTAATTGGTGTATTGTGTTTGAGTCTTTTGCCTGTGTTTATGTCTGTGCACCACATGTGTGCCTGGTGCTAGCAGAGGCCAGAGGAGGGCATCGGATGCCCTGGGACTGGAGTCACAGGCGTTGTAAGCTGCCATGTGGACGCTGGAAACTGAAGCCAGATCCTACGCAAGTCACCAAGGGCTTCTAACTGTTCAGCTATCTCTCCATTCTCGCAAACATTATTTTAAAATAAACGTCTTTATGATTTATTGTCAGTGAATGCTTGATTTGCATATTTACATCA
Source organism: Bramus lutescens (assembly GCA_001685075.1). Taxonomy (NCBI): domain Eukaryota; kingdom Metazoa; phylum Chordata; class Mammalia; order Rodentia; family Cricetidae; genus Bramus; species Bramus lutescens. The sequence goes on from LOEQ01001616.1 coordinate 264,383, forward strand.
TAGGCCTACACACCTGGGGCTACTAGTGGAAAAGGTTTGAGGAGCCCTGCACAAGTCAGGCCAGTGGGGCAGCCCTGTGACTTCAGCTACTCAGGAGACTGCGGCAGGATGGTATTCAAGACCATTCTGGGTAGCTTAGTGAGACTCTATCAAAATAAGATGTGAAAGGTGGCCTAGCATATACCTTAGTGGTAGAACTCTAAGTTCAATTCCCAGCAACAGCCCCCATCCCCCAGCACACACCCACATCCATGCTGTAGGACATTTATGCCTCACTGCAGTCAGACATGACAATAACATGCGTGGCTTCAGTCCATCCTTGTGCTCTTCAGTGTTTCGAAGATGACAACCTTCATGCGACACTTGATTCTGTAATTAGATGTATCGTGTATGTGTGCGCATGATGCACATGTATGTGCATGTTTGGATTTGCTACACAGTGGAATGAGGACATGAATATATGCATATGCGTTTATTCGAGTGACTATCTTTGACTGAATTCTGATATATACGTGCTCTATGTACTTTATGTTTATAAATCCATTAGGGATGGCTTTGACTTGATAATTTTAGTTAGGCTTGCTGTTTGTCTGGTGAAAAATGAACAAATCCCGGTACTCCGTGACCGTCAGCTTCCTCGCCTGTCCTATGAGGGATTGGTTTGACTAAGTTTCCAGTTCGTAGGTTTTCTCTGTACCCTGTCTTGAAATCCACAGATGGGCTGTAAAAACACAACCGTGGGCAGCTGCCAGTGCCATGAAATTAAGCGGGGTAGAATACAAACATTAAGTGCTTCTTACTTAGTAAGGGGGGCTATTGATTTGCTTTTGTTCATTTAATCTTTTGACTTACTTACTAGATTATCTTTATTAGTATGCTTCCATTGTACAGCATGAGGGGTGTCCTCATGATGTTCCCCATGTGCATGTCATTGCTTATATCATTTTCACCCCCCTTGTCTTCCCCTCCCTCTGGTTTCTAGTCCCCAAAATTTCTATTCTGTTCCTTCCTTTCTCATGTTGTTTTATTTTTAGAATAAACTCTACAGGCGAGAGTTGATATGGTGTTGTCTTTCTGAGTCAAGCTTATTTCACTTAGCATAGCAGTCTCCACACTCATCCATTTCCCCGCAAATGTCATGACTTCATTCTCCTTTGTGCCTGAGTAAAACCCTGTTTTTTTTAAATTGCTTTTATTGTGCTGTACATTTTTTTCCTGCTCCTCTCCCTTCCTCCCCTTCTACCCTCTCTCATGACCCCTATGCTCCCAATTCACTCAGGAGATCTTGTCTTTTTTTCCTTCCTATGTAAATCCATGTATGTCTCTATTAGGGTTCTCTTTGTTGTCTAGGTTCTCTGGGGTTGTGGCCTGTAGGCTGGTTTTTCTTTGCTTTATGTCTAAAAGCCACTTATGAATGAAGACATATTATATTTGTCTTTATGGGTCTGGGTTACCTCACTCAATAGGGATTTGTTTCTAGATGAATCAATTTTCCTGCAAATTTCAAGATGTCTTTTTTTACCACTGTATAGTACTCCATTGTATAAATGTACCACATTTTCTTCATTCATTCTTCAGTTGAGGGGCATCTACATTGTTTCCAGGTTCTGGCTATTACACATTACATATGTTGTTATGAACATAGTTGAGCAAATGTCCTTGTGGTATGATTGAGCATCCTTTAGATATATGCCCAAAAGTGGTATTGCTGGGTCTTGAGGTAGATGTTTTCCTAATTTTCTAAGAAATCACCATATTGATTTCCAAAGTGGTTGTACAAGTTTGCACTCCCACCAGAAATTGAGGTGTGTTCCCTTTACCCCACATCTTCTCCAGCATGAGCTGTCATCAGTGTTTTTGATCTTAGCCATTCTTACAGGTGTAAGATGGAATCTCAGAGTTGTTTTGA
>LOEQ01001616.1:288333-299745 GCA_001685075.1 Bramus lutescens
TTTATAGTATCTACCTCCACTTCCCCTCTCTGACTCTTCGTGTAGCTACCCCCATCATGCCGTCTCCCAACTTTACGTGCTCTTTAAAAAAAATAAAGCCCACTAAACCTAATTAGGGTGAATGGTACATACATTGGTATAGAGTAGTGCATGGGTGTGGGGCTGTCCACCAGAGCATGGCAACCTTCTAGGGGTGGTGAGCCTCCCTCCCTCTGCAGCCCAGGTTGGCCTAGCTCTGGGACTCTAGGTATATGCTGCTGCTCTGGACAACATGTATTATTTTCTTCTTGGACTCTACAAATAAAATGTAAACTTCTTTTCATCTTCAAGGGTGTTCTTCCAAAGCAGAGTACAGGCATCCAGGGAGAGCGGGAGAAATTATATTGACTGGTCGGCACGTTAGTATCCATATTGATTTTTCTCACTTTAAATGTATGTTTTTGTGTGTTTAATAATGTCCATACTACATTAATAGTTCTGACTGTGTAGAATTAATAAATATATGCATTTATACTAGAAAAGCAATATCTATATTCTTACATATGATTTAAAATTCTTTATTAACTATAAATTTGCATCAATGAAATACTAGCAAATGCCACCTTTGCCTATATTGCCAGTCTTCTAGAAGGTTCTTTCTCGACCACATGAATTCACTCCAGTCACCTGTCAGCTTTGTCTTCTCTCTGGATTTGCTGATCACAGAATTGGCAGGTTCCTTCCAGTTTTCCTTTCTTTCCAGAGTCTCAGTTTCTAATCTGAGAAAAGGCCCTATTCACTAATGCTGCACACTAAAGATGTCTCTCCATTTGCCTTATACCTAGGACTGCCCTTTTGACCTTCTTCAGTGGGGCCATGTGACATGTGGATATGATATGATATGAGTTGTAGTGCACATCACTCCTAGTTTATGCCCTTGCTTCTTGTGGGATTCCACTTTCCATCAGTGTGACTAGCAATCCTTGATGTTGTGGGGTCTCCATCAGCCGAGATGGTAGAAGGGATGGATAATGATGAGACAGGTGAGGTAACCACAGTCTTAGAACTCAAGAAGCACAGGCGGGAGGGTCTTGAGTTCAAGGCCAGCCTGAGCTATGTAGTAAGACCTTGTCTCATAATGAACAAACAAACTTTCTCAAGCAGACAGACAAACAAACAAATAACAACAACAGAGTATAATTCCCCATGGAGTGAGTAGAAAATAAGCCCTGATTTGTTTAAATACCTGAAGTTTGGGCTTGTTACTACAGTACAATTCATTATATGTCACATGGAGGAGAGAATTCAACAGTAATGCCATGAATATTTCTGTGAATAAAATCAATCCAATATTAAGGCCCTTCTCTTGTTTCTTATGAGTAAGTAGCAAATAGTTATATATACAAGCTTAAATTACTTAAATATTTATTTGTGACTAGAAGTAGTTAGTATCTAAAAAATTCTACATACCACAGCAGAATTGACAAGATTCCTTCCCTGCAACTATTCTAATTCATTACTTTGCTAAGAAATCTCCTTTTGTTCCATGAGCTTCTACCATGGATTCCTAGATGACTTCCCCGGTCTTGTCAGATTGGTTTGGGATTCCACAGGAGTCTTAGGCAAGAGTGAAGTTTTCACATCAGTGAGCAGAAAACTGCCTGTAAATAGTTCATTCTCAAAAAATTTCCATGGAGTGTAGTGATTAGGAGAAAAGCATGAGTTATGTGTAGTTATAAGGCATTATAACCCTTGACATTTTCCCAAGATGTTTTTAAAGAGCAGCACACTTGATTTTGTATGTACAAACCTCATGCCTGAGTCAATATCTAGATATTTTTGGGAAATGTCATCACCCATGAGACATAACTCCATTGAAATGCAGGTACATACATGCACATAGATGTATAATGCCTATATGTATGTACACATTATGTATGTATGTATATATACTTTTTGTTGTTTTTATTGAGCTTTACATTTTTCTCCACTTCCCTCCCTTCATCCCCTGTCCATTTCTACCCTCTCCTGTAACCCCCATGCTCCTGATTCACTCAGGACATCTTGTCTTTTTCTCCTTCCTATGTAGATTCATGCATTCTCTATTAGGGTTCTCTTTGTTGTCTAGGTTCTCTGGGGTTGTGGCTTGTAGGCTGGTTTTTCTTCGTTTATGTCTAAAAGCACTTATGAATGAAGACTTATTATATTTGTCTTTTTGGCCTGGGTTACCTCACTCAATATGTTTTTTTCTAGATCTATCAATTTGCCTGCAAATTTCAAGATGCCATTATTTTTTACCGCTGTATAGTACTCCATTGTATAAATGTACCACATTTTCTTTATCCATTTTTCAGGTAAGGAACATCTGGATTGTTTCCAGGTTCTGGCTAATATAAATAATGCTGCTATGAACATAGTTGAGCATATGTCCTTGTGGCATGATTGAGCGTCTTTTGGGTGTATATACCCAACAGCCGTATTACTGGTTCTTGAGGTAGGTTGTTTCCTAATTTTCTGAGAAATCACCATACTGATTTCCAAAGAAGTTGTATGAGTTTGCACTCCTACCAGCAATGCAGGAGTGTTTCTTTTATCCCACATAAGTATCATAAGTATCAGCATAAGTACTCATCAATATTTTTGATCCTGGCCATTTTTACAAGGTAAGATGGAATCTCAGAGTTGTTTTGATTTGCATTTCTCTGATGGCTAAGGATGTTGAACATTTCCCTAAGTGACTTTTAGTCATTTGAGATCCATCTGTTGAGAGTTCTAGGTTTAGGTTTGTACCTCATTTTTTATTAGATTATTTGTTCTTTTGATGTTAAGTTTCTTGAGTTCTTTGTGTATTTTGGAGATCAGTTCTGTGTCAGATGTGGGGTTGCTAAAGATTTTTTCCCAATCTGTCGGCTGCCATTTTGTCGACCACGTCCTTTGTTTTACGGAAACTTCTCAGTTTCAGGAGGTCCCATTTATTAATTGTTGCTCTCAGTGTCTGNTCTTGAGGTAGGTTGTTTCCTAATTTTCTGAGAAATCACCATACTGATTTCCAAAGAAGTTGTATGAGTTTGCACTCCTACCAGCAATGCAGGAGTGTTTCTTTTATCCCACATAAGTATCATAAGTATCAGCATAAGTACTCATCAATATTTTTGATCCTGGCCATTTTTACAAGGTAAGATGGAATCTCAGAGTTGTTTTGATTTGCATTTCTCTGATGGCTAAGGATGTTGAACATTTCCCTAAGTGACTTTTAGTCATTTGAGATCCATCTGTTGAGAGTTCTAGGTTTAGGTTTGTACCTCATTTTTTATTAGATTATTTGTTCTTTTGATGTTAAGTTTCTTGAGTTCTTTGTGTATTTTGGAGATCAGTTCTGTGTCAGATGTGGGGTTGCTAAAGATTTTTTCCCAATCTGTCGGCTGCCATTTTGTCGACCACGTCCTTTGTTTTACGGAAACTTCTCAGTTTCAGGAGGTCCCATTTATTAATTGTTGCTCTCAGTGTCTGTGCTACTGGGGTTATATTTAGGAAGTGGCCTCCCATGACCATGCATTGAAGGTTACCTCCCACTTTCTCTTCTATTAGGTTCAGTAGGATTGTTTTTATGTTAAGGTCTTTGATCCATTTGTACTTGAGTTTTGAACATGGCAATAGATATAGATATATTTGCATTCTTCTACATGTTGATATCCAGATATGCCAGCACTATTTGCTGAATATGCTTTCTTCCATTTTATATTTTTAGCTTCTTTGTCAAAAATCAGGTATTTATAGGTGTGTGGATTTATATTTGTTTCTTTGATTTGATTCCATTGGTCCTTCTGTCTATTTTTATGTCAATACCAGGCTCTTTTCATTACCATAGCTCTATAGCAGAGTTTGAAGTCAGGGACTGTGATGCCTCCAGAAGTTCTTTTATTGTACAGGATTGTTTTGGCTGTCCTGGGTTTTTGTTTTTCCATGTGAAGTTGAGTACTGTTCTTTTGAGTCCTGTGAAGAATTTTTCTGGGATTTTGATGGGGATTACATTGAAACTGTAGATTGCTTTTGGCAAGATTGCCATTTTTACTTGTGTTGATTCTACTTACTGAAGTTCATTCTGTTTCTATTTTCTATTTTCTGGTGTCTTCTTCAATTTCTTTCTTCAAAGATTTAAAGTTCTTGTCATGCAGGTCTTTCACTAGTTTGGTTAGAGTTACCCCAAGATACTTTATGTTATTTGTGGCTATTGTGAAGGGTGATGTTTCTCTGATTTCTTTTTCAGCCCATTTATCATCTGTATAAAGGAGGGTTACTAATTTTTTGAGTTAATCTTATACTCTGCTACATTACTGAAAGTGCTTATGAGTTGTAGAAGTTCCCTGGTAGAATTTTTGGAGTCACTCATGTATACTATCAGAAAATAGTGAGAGTTTGATTTCTTTTCTGATTCATGTTCCCTTGATCTCCTTTTGTTTCCTTATTGCTCTAGTTAGAACTTCAAATACTATATTGAATAGATATGTGGAGTGGACAACATTGTCTAGTTCCTACCTTCAGTGGGATTGTTTCGAGTTTCTTTCCATTTAGTTTCATGCTGGCTATTGTTGGCTTGCTGTATATTGCCTTTATTATATTTAGGTATGTTCCTTGTATCCCTGCTCTCTCTAAGACTTTTGTCAGGAAGGTGGTTAAATTTTTTTGAAGGCTTATTCAGCATCTAATGAGAAGATCATGCATTTTTTCTTTCGATTTGTTTATATGGTGGATTACATTGACAGATTTCCATATACTGAACCATTCCTACATCTCTTGGATGAAGCTTACTTGGTCATGGTGGCTGATTTTTCTGATGTGTTCTTGGATTTGGTTTGCCAGTATTTTATTGAGTATTTTTGTGTTGTTGGGGTTTCTGTCCTGCCTGGTTCCCACAATCATTAAGTCCTAAAGAAATCACACAGAGGTCTACATTAACTATAAACTGATTGGCCCATTAGCTCAGGCTTCTTATTAAACTCTTATAATATATATTAGCCCATTATTCTTGTCTATGTTAGCCACATGGCTCAGTACCTTTTTNGAGGTCTACATTAACTATAAACTGATTGGCCCATTAGCTCAGGCTTCTTATTAAACTCTTATAATATATATTAGCCCATTATTCTTGTCTATGTTAGCCACATGGCTCAGTACCTTTTTTAGCAGGCCAGTCACATCTTGCTTCTTCTGTGGTGGGCTCACAACTGTAGAAAGAGCTTCCTTCTTCCCAGAATACTCCTGTTCTCATTGACCAGCCTCTACTTCCTGTCTGGTTGTCCCACCCATGCTTCCTGCCTGGCTACAGACCAATCAGCATTTATTTAAAATATAATTGACAGAATACAATTGTCCCACACCATTTTTGTGTCAATATTCATGACTGAGATTGGTCTGTAGTTTTCTTTCTTAGTAGAGTCTTTGTGTGGTTTGTATAACTGTAGCTTCATAAAAAGAGTTTGACAATGTTCATTCTGTTTCTATTGTGTGGAACAATTTGAGGAGTATTGGTATTAATTCTCATCTTTGAAAGTCTTGTAGAATTCTGTGCTGAAAGCATCTGATCCTGGACTTTTTTGATTGGGAAACTTTTGATGATTGTTTCTATTTTCTTAGCATTTATAGGTCTATTTAATTTGATTATCTGGTCTTGATTTATTTTGGTAAGTAATATTTATCAAGAAAATTGTTCATTTCCTTTAAGTTTTCCAATTTTGAGGAGTATAGGCTTTTGAAGTATGACCTGATGGTTCTCTGGATTTCCTCCATGTCTGTTGTTATTTCCCCCTTTTCATTTCTGATTTTGTTAATTTGGATAATCTCTCTTTGCCTTTTGGTTAGTTTGGATAAAGGTTTGCCTGTTTTGTTGATTTACCCAAAGGATCAACTCTTTGTCTCATTGATTCTTTGTTTCTATTTTGTTGCTTTCAGTTCTCAATTTGATTATTTCCTGTTGTCTACTCCTCCTGGGTGAGTTTACTTCTTTTTGTTCTAGAGCTTTCAGGTGTTCTGTTAAATCACTAGTGTGGAATTTTTTTCCAGCTACTTTATGTAGGCATTTAGTGCTATGAACATTCCTCTTAATACTGTTTTTACAGCATCCCACAGTTTGGGCATGTTGTGCAGTTATTTTCTTTGGATTTTTAGGAATTCTTTAATTTCTTTCTTTATTTCTTCCCTGACCTATTGGTGATTCAGGTAAACATTGTTCAATTTCCATGTGTTTGTGGGCTTTCTGAAATTAGTATTGCTGTTGAATTCTAGCTTAAAGCCATTTTTTTGTATCAGTTTAGGTTTGCTTTGTTACTGAGAATGTGGTCAGTTTTTGAGAAGGTTCTATGAAGTGCTTGGAAGAAGGTACACTCTTTTATGTTTGGATTGATTGTTCTATATATGTCTGTTAAGTCCATTTGAGTTATAACATCTGTTAGTTCCCTTATTTCTCTGTTAAGCTTCTGTCTGGCAGACTAGTCCATTAGTGAGAGTGGGATGTTGAAGTCTCCTACTATTAGTGTGTGGGCCTTAATATGTGATCTATGCTTTAGTAGTGTTTCTTTTACATACGAGGGTGCCCTTATATTTGGGGCATAGATGTTCAGTATCAAGATTTCCTCTTGATGGATTTTTCCTGTGACAAATATGCAATGCCCTTCTTTGTCTCATTGGTTGATTTTAGTTTGAAGTCTATTTCCTTAGATGTTCGGATAGCTACACCAGCTTGTTTCTTAGGTTCATTTGATTGGAAAGTTTTTATTCCTCAACCATTTATTTGTCTGTCTTTGAGGTTGAGATGTGTTTCTTGTATGTATGAGAAGGATGGATTCTGTTTTTGCATCCAATTTGTTAACCTGAGTCTTGTATATGTGAATTGAGTCTATTTATATAAAGGGATATTACTGACAAGTGATTGCTAGTTCCTGTTATTTTTATTTTTATTGTTGGTAATGTTATTTTGTGTGCTTTTCCTTTCTTTGAGATTTACTGCTATTAGATCATCTATTGTCTGTGTTTTTGTGGGTATTGCTGACTTCCTGGCTTGGAATTTTCCTACTACTACTTTGTGAAGGGCTGGATTTATGGTTAGGTATTGTTTAAATCTGGTTCTGTTGTGGAATATCTTGTTTTATCCATTTATGGTGACTGAAATTTTTGCTGGGTATAGCTGTTTGGGCTAGCATCCGTGGTCTTTTAATGTCTGCATAACGCTTGACCAGGACCTTCTGGCTTTCCATGGTTTCCATTGAGAATTTAGGTGAATTCTGATAGGTCTGCCTTTATATGTTACTTGGCCTTTTTCCTTTGCAGCTATTAATATTCTTTCTTTATTCTGTATGTTTAGTGTATAATATTGATTATTATGTGGCAAGGAAACTTTTTTTTTGGTCCAGTCTATTTGGTGTTCTGTAAGCTCCTTGTACCTTCATAGACATATCCTATTTTAGGGTGGGAAACTTTTCTTCTATGATTTTGTTGAATATATTTTCTGTGCCTTTGAGTTGGTTTATTTTCATGGTGTCCTATATTTCCCGGATATTTTGTGTTAAGGTTTTGTTAGATTTAACATTATCTTTGATCGATTAATCTATTTTCTCTATTGTACCATCAACACCTGATAATCTCTCTTCCATCTCTTGTATTCTGCTTTCATTCTTGTACAAGCTTCTTGATCATTTACCCAAAAGTTATGTTTCTAGAATTCCCTCAGTTTGTGCTTTCTTTATTGTCTCTATTTTGGTTTTAAAGTCTTTCGATTATTTCACCTGTTTGATTGTTTTTTCTTGTTTTTCTTTCGGGGATTTGTTGATTTCTTGTTTTTTTTTTTTGTTTGTTTTTTCCTCTACTTTTAAAAGGGAATTTTCCATTTCCTCTTTAAGGGCCTCAAACATTTTCCTAAAGTTATTTTTAAGCCATTTTCTTCTGCTTCATCTGTGTTGGGATGCTCAAGTCTTCCTGTTGTAGAGCCACTAGTTTTAGTTTCCTTGTTGCTCTTTGTGGTGTTGAGCATGTTCGTTCCTTGTTGTCTACCTATCTTCTCCTCCAGTTGGTATAGTTGGGGCTGTGTTTCTGGTGATCACTTCTCCAGGTGCCAGTGGATCCGAGGCTCAGATGGTCGCTCCTTGTGGTGGAGTTAGGGATATGGTTCTAGTCATGCCGGGGGTGGGGTTGCTCAGGTGCTCTTAGAGGTCTCTTCTTGCTCCTGGAGGTTGGGCCTGCCTGCCTCTCTCCCACCCCTGTGGAGGTTCATCAGGTCTTAACTGTACCACAGAGATAATTGGGCCTCGCGTGATCCTGTGGAGGTTGGTGAGCCTTGCCCCCCCCCNAATTGACTTTTAAAGACATGGTTTCTCTAGCTTTGGAGACTATTCTAAAACTAGCTCTTGCAGACCAGGCTGATCTCAAACTCATAGAGATCCGCCTGCCTCTGCCTCCCAAGTGCTGGGATTAAAGGTGAGCACCACCATTGCTCAGTTCTATATATCTACATATTATTTTTAAATAGTTATATAAAACACTGTTTCCCTACAGCTTCTAAAAGCATCCTTAGTGTTACTTGTCTCTTTCTCTCTGCACAGCTTGTCACTCTTCCTCTCCCCTCCATAGTTAATCCCTCATTTTCTGATTGACCTCTTTGTAACACCTGTCTCCCACTATCCTGTTTTGTTTTTTTAATTTCTTCAGGTTATGTACTCAAATCTAAAGATTTGGAGCTAGGACTTAGGATTTAAGAAAGAACAATCAGTATTTGTCTTTCTGGGTCTGAGTTATCTCCCTCCGTGTAATACTTTCTAGTTTTATCCATTTTCCTATCTATTTTAGTATTTCAACTCTTTCCGCTGTACACTATTCCACAGTGTAAATGTACCACGTCTTCATTATCATTCATCCACTGAAGCATATCTGGGTGGTTTCCCTTTCCTGGCTGTTGTGGATACAGCAGCAGTAAACATGGCTGAGCAAGTATCTGTGGACTAGGAGGTCAGGTTCTTCCAGCATATGCCAAGGAGTGGTATGGCTGTCGTACGGCAATTAGTTTTAGCTTTTTGAGAATTCTCCACACCGATTTTCCCAGTGGCTGCCACAGATAGCAGTCAGAGGAGTGAATAACCTCTTCTTCCCTGCCCACATCCCAGCAGCCTTTGTTTCAGAGTGGTTGCAAAGGTTGACTTTTGTAACAGTGAATGAGGCACCTCCTCCCCCACCCAGCCTTGCACACTTAACTGATTCCTTCCTTAGCTGTACAGAAGAACTTTAGTTTTATGAGGTCCCATTTGTCACTTGTTGGCCTTAAATTCCTGGGCAAATGAAGTTCCATGTAGATAGTCCTTTGCTGCCCGTATGTGGGGCACTGCCTATGCTTTCTCCTAGAAGTTTCAGTGTGAGAGATGGGTTTGATTTCAGTCTTCCACTTGTGGACACAGTTTTCTTAGCACTGTTGTTAAAGATGCTCTTTCCTCCAGTGTGTAGTTTTGGCATCTTTGTCTGACAGTTGTCTCTGTGTTGTTTAACTGTGGTTGACTATTTTTCTGAAATAGAATATAAACTCCTTGTCTCTCTGGTATATTACTCCAGTGCTTAGGAAATTGTCAGCCATACAGTAAGCTTTCAATAAGTATTCAATTAGTCAGTTAACGATTTTTACATTACTATAACAAAATAACTGAGGTAGTGAATTTACAAAAAGAAAGGGTTTATCTTGGCTTTATGTCTATGATTGAGACAGTATCCCATGATGAGAGTGTATGGTCAAGAAAACTTGCTTGCTTTATGGGACAGGAAGCAAAGAGGAAGGGGAAGAGAATGAGGGTCTCAGAGGCCTTTATAAGAGCTTGCCTTGGTGACCTAAGGTTCAACCACCTCCCAATGATATCCCCTTTGGGGACCACATGTTTGATACATGGGCATTTGGGATGCAGACTCAAGTCACAGCAGAGGTGTGAAGTTCTTGCACTCACTGAAGACCGCAAGACGTCATCTCACCCTTTTCTCCCGACTCCCTCACAGCGGTGATTTAAATACACTTTTATGGGCAGGGAGAACTTCAGGATGAGTGCAGACACGTGTTCATCCATTTGCTCGCTCCCACAAATATGTACTAGTAGGAAGTGAAAGAGATAAATAGATGACCAAATCTCTGTTTCTGCCTTCTGAAAGATTGGGTGCAAGTGATTTCAAGCATCATTTCCACGCTGCTGCTGAATCAGGAGTGAGCCATGTGCTAGCAGGAGATGCACCTGAGCAGGCAAAGGCCACAGCATGGAGGTTTTTACATTGTGCGTGGGTTTGGGTTTTCCAGAAGCACCTCTAATAGAATTCATTCATAAATTACCAATAAAGAAAACTTTTTAGGGCCTGTGGAGATGGTTTAGTAAGGTACCAGCTCTGTGGGAATGAGGACTAGAGCTTTGATTCCTAGCTGGGCATGGTGGCATTTTTTGTAACTCAGTGAGGGCAGGTAGGGGTGGGGTGGGGTTGAGGTGGGTGGAGACAGGCGTATCACTGAAGCTCTCTGGCTGGTCAGCTTAGCCAAATCTATGAGTTCCAGGTTCAGTGAGAGACTCTGCCTCAAAGAATAAAGTGGAGAGTGATCAGGTACAGTGCAAATCCAGGTTTGGAGTTCACCTTAGAGGTGACAGGGAACACAGCAGGGATTTTAGCCAAAGAGAATATGCTTTCTTTTCTGTTTGGCTGTCATCTCATTGGCAGCCAAAAATGAAGATGCCATTCTGATACTGTATTATAATGATTTAGGGAAGAGGCAACAAGTCTTGTGGAAGGAAGGCATGGGTGCAAAGACACATTTGTGTGCAAAGATACATTTGTGTGGAAAGTCATGGTGGCAACAGAGAATAGGGACAGATACAAGAGGTGATCTCTGGGTGTTTCCCCAGCACGGCGAATGCTGCACCTTGTTTCAAGACAGCTTCAGAAGTCACAGAGAACTCACTCTACCACATGGGCATAAGAGGTTGGCAGTGGTGGTGGTGGTAGGGTTTAAGCAGGTAGGAAGGACTATTGAGATGTGAGGAGAAAGCTGGGGGAACTCTGTGTTCCAGACCCACAAAGCAGAGCTTGTATGACTGTTTTTCTCCTCTCCACATGTCTTCCCTGCATTCATTTTTATTACATATCCACTCCAATAGCCTTGATAACACATTGAGAGTTGCTTCTGCTTCAAATTTAGTGTAGGATCTGAGATAAACAAATAAGGAACGCGCCACAGCTTGGGAAACAGAAGCTTCTTTCTGCCGCCATTTCTGCACTGTAATGCTCTTTCCTCACCCCGCTCCTCTCGGTTGTTTTTTTGCCCTCTTCCTTCTCCAGTCACCATTTTGCTTTCCTCCATTAACTCCCTGGGTCGTTTACCATCTTGGTTAAAAGTTTCCTGGAGTCCTGCCTCTGTTCGTATTCCCTGTG
>LOEQ01001616.1:332507-342974 GCA_001685075.1 Bramus lutescens
CTTCTTCTTCTTCTTCTTCTTCTTCTTCTTCTTCTTCTTCTTCTTCTTCTTCTTCTTAAATTATCTTCTACCTTTAAAGCTTAAAATAATGAACGCCTAATTTTTCTGTCTGCCAGAGTGGGGTCGGGAAGGGCTGGGTGGGCTGGTCCACATTATCCAGATTCAGGGACGATTTGGAACAAATGTAAAGGGAGATAGCTTATCTTGAAAACCATGACTAGCGTGGTGTGACTGAAACACAGACTCCATGCGGTGCAGGAAAGAATCTCTGGGTAGAGAGCAAACAGGGAGGGCTGTGTGAAGGGAAAGATAATGGGAAGTATATTGAATATTTTAAAGGGCCTTTTATAAAACCTAATGGCAGTGGAGACCTTTGCAGGCTATAAAGCAGAGCTTGATAAAGAACATTAGGAATGGCAACATAGTGAATCAGTTAATTAATTTTTTGCAGTCCTGGGGATCAAAAGCAGGTTCTCACATATGCTTTGCAAAGTCTTTTCCATTGGGTCAGATTTGTGGTCCCCTACATGTTCCTAAGATGACAAACCTACTTCTCATGAGTTTGTATGATGTTACTACTTAAGGCTGTAAAGGCTGGACTTTGCATGGACAAAGAGCACCTTGGCCATCGTGGTGTGTTCGCTCCATCGTATGTTGCCACCCCTGTTTCCTCCAGCACAATCAAATTGGCACAGCAGTTTGATGCGCTCTTGGAGGTAGAAGACCCAGTGCAAGATCCCTCATATTTATCTTCATGGGAATTGCCCATGGGCACCCTGCGCACGTACAGTGCAGCCTCTGCCGACACCTCCCTCCTTTGTAGACAGAATTTTTATAGAAAGCCCTCTCGACGCAGGAGCTCTCTCCACATATTCTGTGTATGCTGATGCCTTCCCCCTCTGTCCCTGCTCTCCAGAGTCTGGGCATGAAGAACGCTGTCTTAAAATGCAATAACTTTCTGTGACACTTTATCATCCCAATAGCAATAAAATGGCCAAATATGGCATTTTTTATTTTTTTCCTGCATAGTAGCTAGGGAAACAAATTCATGGGCACATCTCCTTCTCGGAGAACAAAGCAGAATAAAGGACATTGTTTTCCCTTTTTAATTTCAGGGTTGCCGTTTCGGTTGACTCACTCTGTTCAAGGCCTTCCTTTTTGACCTACATCATCAAAGGACTATGGTCAGCGGCTTGGACGGCAGACATTCTGCTGAGTTAAATACTATGCAGGAAAATGCGGATGTTCTCTAAGGCGTCTCCAGGTAGAATTCGTTATTATGTCTGGGAGGGGTTTGAGGGTTCACACATCCTGCAGCCTTACTCTTTTAACAGTCCGTACAAATAGAAATGACCAGCACTTAGCTCTGGTAACCTCTCTTTCAATCTCTCTCTCTCTCTCTCTCTCTCTCTCTCTCTCTCTCCACAGTTTTATTTTTCAGGGAGTGTGTGCTTTCAACTTTTGTATCTTTGATGGTGTCTTTATTTCTGAGGATATAGGTCAGAGCTTGCTTGGCATACACAAAGTCTTATGTTTAGTACCCAGCCCTGCAAAAGAAAGTGCCCCTTCTCTCCTTCCATCTAGTGGTAATTTAATCAGATTTGGGTCATAGTTTACAGTTACTTTCTATTAGTGCAGAGAAGGTGCTATATGACTCCATTGCTGCCTACCACCAATTCTGGTCAGTGAGAAGTCTGCTGTGTGAGAAATTGTCAATCTTTGTAGAGTGTGCATTCCTGGCTCAGTTTCTCTTCCTGATGTTGTGTTAGGACAATCCTTAAAAAAGCAACTTAAGAGAGAACAGTCTTATTTTATCTCAGAATTCATGGTGGGTAGTTCAAGGCAATGGGATCTTGAAGCAACTGATAATGCAGTGTCCACAGGCAGGAAGGAGGGAACAAATGAATACTTTCTCCTTAAGTACCATCTAGGATCCCAACCACAGAATATCATCCATAGCAGGTGGTTCTCCCCACCTTAGCTAACATCCTCAACGGATATGCCCACGGCAAATCTCTCAGGTGAATCTAGGTTCTGTCAAGTTGTCAACACCAACCAGCACAATTCCCTTGCTTTTAGTGTCATCTATTTTCCTCCTGATACACTGAAATTTCCTTAAGATGTGTTTGGATGTGCCCTGGCTTCCATTTAAATACCTGGATTTAACACACTTTTCAATATATCCGGAAGATCCTTGGTCATTGCCTTTTAAAGTGTTTCTGTTCTGCCTCTTGGTTTATCCCACTGTTTTATGTCTTCCCCTGGACAGACTTTGTAGTCTGCACAGTTATTCTTTGTATCTCTTAAACATTGCTTAATGAAAAAGTATTTTTTATCTTTTTAATGTATTCTGGCTAAATTATCACAATACCTTCCAACTGAGCAATTCTTAGGGACAGTACTCAGTTTCATCTATCAGTTTAATAAATTTCAGTGACCACAGTTTTAATTTCTAATGTTTGCTTCTCCTTCCCTTCCATCCTCTCCTTCTCTGTTTTTCTTTGTCTCTCCCTACTTCCCTGTGTCTTTCTGTTGTAACACAGCCTCCTGTGATGGCGCCCATACTGTATCCAACCCTTAAGTAATTCTCCTACTCCAGACTCTGAAGTGCTGAGATTCCAGATGTGCAACCCCCACACCCGGGTCATTTCCTTTATTTCCAAGAAACATTTAAGAACACGTTCCATTGTCATTGCCATCTTCTTCTGTGTCTCTGTGTACCTTTGGAAACACAGCATTTTTCTTTATTTCTTTCAAGGATATGAGATATGATTGTTTTAAAATTAGCTCTCACTTCCCCTGGTACTTTTGTTAATGGTTACCCAGGCTTTGATTGAGTAGGACCTCTCATCTCATGTTAGAACTCACCGTGTTCTACTTTTAATCACACATTCATCTTCAGCAAAAGTTCTCTTTTGGGGGGTGGTGATCAAATGAAGGGCCTCCATATGCTCGGCTTGCTCACTGAGCTGTACTAAGTCTGCAGCCCCTACTTTCTCTAATTTATCTTGTAAGGGTTTCAGAACATGATCCTCAGAATCCCCTTTTGGCATGATATCAACACTGTATACTTTTGTGGGTGCTGCAATTAAACCCAATGACTTCTGCATATCAGGCAAGTGATCTACTCATGTTCTTAACATGAATACATGCAATGGATGCTGAGGGGAACTGGCCAGATTCTCCCTCAGGACTGAAGCCCTTATTCCCAAGTGCCATCTACCTACTGTGCAGAGGTGAGTCCCTGCTCAGAAGGGACTGTTCTTCAGCTGAAAGGTGCTGCCTGCCCAAGGTTACAGTCCTTCCTCAGAAGCTACCGGGGACGGAGTGCATGGAGGCTGAATCCCTTTGTTCTGTCTCAGGACAGTGACAAAGAGTCACCCTGGACCCAGAGCTCCCTGGGAGTTGGCCTTAGGTTTCTTCTTTAGTTTTGTTCCATCCTTTTATCCATCTTCTTCCACTTACTCCCTTAAAGGTGCTAATTTCAAAATGCCCCCAGTAAGTCTACAGCACGGACTTCTGAGTCTGTGTCCTGAGGAAACCAATTTAATTTAAGACACTGCCATGTAGATGGAGGACATGCAAGCCTCCCACAGGGCCTGGCCCACCTTGCTATCCCATAGCAGACACACAGACATGTCTGTGGAATGACTCCATGCATGAAAACAGAACTGCTCAAATTTGACCAGCTCAATTTTCTCAATCTACATCACCCATAACCTTTTCACATTTTATTAATGTAACTTGAACCATCTAGTTTGGACCATCTACGTCTGGGAGATTAATCTTGGGTTAAGGTAAAATAAATCTCTTACAATGCTAAATTTCCATTTTAATTGAACCATAATGTCGCTCAGATGAGCCTAACGTGTTGACATTTTTGTAATACGTTTGAAGATGAATTGCCCGAGTGCATGGTACTCTTGCAGGGGGTGAAGACAGACAACAGCATGATCCAAAACAAAGCATAGGCTATAAATTGAAGTTTGGCACCAGGAAGGAATGGCAGATAGACAATAAAGACAGCTACCTTTCAAACATCACTGGGGTTGGTCCAGAATGACACCTTTGCCTCCCTCAAAGCTGACTTGAGGTCTTTGCTGGACAGGCTTTTCTTGCATTGACAATTAAGATCCTTGTGGCAGTATTCATCTCAGAGGGCCTATTAAACCAAGTGTACCCTCTGTAAAAGGATGGAAAGTTAGATTGACAGAAAAGCCCACATCTAGAGACTCTGCTGTATGGTGATTGAAGTATTTCATAAATGCGCTGTCAGGTGCCTCTCAGTTTTCTAAGAGAACATTCAAATGACATATTGCCAGGTTTAATTAACAGTAATTAAAATATAAGACTGCCTTGAGTTATTAAGATGACTGCCCATGGCGGATGCTGCTGTTTGCCTATTCTGAATCTTGTTTCCCATGTACGTGCTTTCAAATCCTCATTGATTTGCCAGCTGTTCCTACCTGTTCCTCAGCCCATAGTCTAAGGGCAGTTCGGGTTTCTCTGTATAGGTTTTGACATTCCTATTTCCCTCAGAAGTAACTGTTTTAGATATCCAGATCAAGATAACTGGCTACTACTATTTGGATGAATGACTGCCGAAGACAGGGCAGGAGGTGTGTTCAAATGGAGATGGAGTCAGCAGATAGTTCTTGCATTGCAGGTCCTCAGAGCTGCAAGATGCCAGGTGCAGGGCAGGTAGAGTTGTGTGCGGGGCAGAATGCTGTGTGGGCAGTCTCCACACAAAACAGTCAGATTCTGTCTGTGTTGGAGGAAACAATGAGTCAGGCTTCTATTCCAGGACCCAGAGAAATGAAAGGCCCTCATCTAGAGAAATGAACAGAGGAAGGTGCCATTGGGCTGTCTCGACTCAGTCTAATTATTGTAACAAATACCATAAACTGGCTAGCTTACAAGTAGCAGAAGTGTGTTTATCACAAGTCTAGAGGATGGAAAATCTATGATCAAGGAATAAGCAGATTTGATGTCTAGTATGCCTAATTCCTGAGCGCTGGTTGGTGCTTCCTTGCTGTTCCCCACATGGCAGAAGAAGAGAGCAAGCTTTATAGGTAAAGGATAAAGGGTAAAACCTTATTCATGAAGGTTCTACCCTTGGAATGTGGTTGTCCCCAGTGTCCCTGCTTCCCAATATGATCATATTGGTAACTGGGTTTTAGTATATCAACTTCGGGGGAAGATGCAGCATTCGCATCACAGCAGAACCACAAGTTTATCAGTGTCCTTAAGAAAAAACTATAGCTTAGAACAGGCTGGCGGAACTAGTCACATTGTCCCCTGGTCTATTAGTGCCTGACACAACACAGAAGAACAGCATCAAAAGAATGGACATGACATAGACTACTGGAGGAGAGAGACATCATGCAAGGGACAGGAGAGGCACTTGAAATAAGTTCTAATGAGATTTCTCAGTGAGATTTTAGGAGATGCTGCAGCACTAAAAACAAGTTTAGGCCACAGGAAGAAAGGGAATCACCACATGCCAGCAAATTCCTGCTTGGTGAAGATATGCCTGCCAGAGTAGAGGAGAAGATGAAAGAATCAGAAGAAGAATCTAGGAAATGCTCCAGAAATAGAACAACAAAGAGAGATGAGGGTGTGACAATGAGACCCAAAGAGTCAGCAAAGAACCAAGAGGTCCAGCAGGAGTGGGTACTAATGAAACTATGGGGAACAACTTCCCAGAACTGAAGGACACAGTACGAAGATTGCGAATGTACAGCAAGTGTTCAGCACACTGAATAATAATACTGTAAAAACCCCAACTCTATGGAAGTCAGTGTGGGGGAGTCCTCAGAAAGCTACAGATAAAGACACCATATAACACAGCTGTTCTATTCCTGGGAATGTATGCAAAGGACTTTATGTTTCATAGACATACTTGTCCATCCATGTTCTTTGATGCTCTATTCATGACAGCTGAGAGAGATGGGACCAGCTAGATGCCCATCACCTGATGACTAGATATGGAAAATGTAGCATGTTAACATAATGGAATTTGTTCATGTGTACAGAGAAATAAAGTCCTAAAATTCATAGGTAGAGGGATGAAAATGAAAAACAAAACCGTCAAGTGAAGTAGCCCAAGCACAGAAAGCAAATGTCACATGTGCTCCCTCATATGCTAGTCATGGCTTTGAATCTCTACTTTTATGTGTTCAGCTTAGAGTTCATTTGGGAGGGAGATGACTTAAGGGAAGGGGGCAGTAGACAATAGTGTCTCTTAGTTAAGATTCTATTGCTATGATGAAACACCATGACCAGAAGCAAGTTAGTGAGGAAAGCGTTTACTTCATGTACACTTCCACATCACTGTTTATCATTAAAGAATATCAGGGAAGAACTCTGGAGGCAGGAGCTGGTGCAGAGGTCACGAAGGAGTGCAGCTTACTAGATTGCTGTCCATGGCTTGCTCTATTTGCTTTTCTTTAGCCCTCAAGACCATCAGCCCATGCATGGCACCACCCATGATAGGCTGGATCCTCCCACATCAGTGACTGAGAAAACACCCAGATCTTATGGAGACATTTTCTCAATTGAGATTATTTCCTTTCAGATTATTCTATTTGTGTTAAGATAACCAGCATAGGTAACATAAAAGCAGAGAACGGGAGTGTTGGTGTAGAAAGGTTTAAGCAAGGAGGGGGTGAGAGAATTGGGGAGATGAGGAGTCAGAGGCAGGGTAATCTCAATGAAGTGGGGATGACACGTTACATGGAAATATACTGTCTTAGTTTCCTACCAGAATTAGATGATAAGATGCTGCCACTGAAAACAACACACACCTCAAACTTCCACCCTGATGGTTAGCGTTTGGAGTAGTATCAGCAGGTTCTATGCAAGCTACTGAAGCCAGAAATGCAGCAGTGATATTGGCCAGCCATGAACCCTACAAATTATGATACCAACTTGCCAAGTAAGTTGTGCCCATTTGAGAAATAGTTGCACGTAAAACTATTATGGGGGATAAACAACTGTTCTCTGACTGGATTTGAACTCTGCAAGAGGAACTCTACCTCTGGTACCACAAACCTGTTTACAATATAATGGCCAGGGAGCTCATAGGCTTTTAGTGAACACACTTATGTTGTTCAGCTGAATTGATCTATCATTATTTAAAGTCTTAATCAGAGACTCCTCTCCTTCTAGTGAACTATGGGAAATGCAGAAACTCATGACAATAAGTGTCAATGGAGTGTTTAGTTCTAAACACTGTTTCTCCCAAGGCTCAAGGAACATGGCAGAAGAGGAGCAGAAAGGAAGTAAGAACTGAATGGGACAAAGGCTGCAGGATGTCGTCTTCTGGGTAATACTGGGTAATAGTCATTGCTATCATATGCGCCCAACACCTGCCAAGGAATGCACTGGCATTGTCCTCACTGCTGAACTATCTGCTACCAATAGGTTTGGGGAAAGAGGAGCCATTTCCTCCAGTTGTGTACCCAACTGGTGATTCCGCCAAGCTTAGTGGATAGTTTCAATCCAATGGCTCAAGAGATGGCTCTAGGTAATCTAAATGAGTCACGAAATCAAACCGAAAGTAATGAATCTGGGAAAAGTCAAATTGGAAGGTTGACAGAGGTAAGAAGGATATAAGGAAGGAGACAGAGAGAGAGAGAGAGAGAGAGAGAGAGAGAGAGGAGGAGTAACCAGATCATATAGTGTGTATATGTAAAATTATCAAAGATTCATTTAATAACAAAAAACAACAAACCTTTAAAGTATCTGCTTTGGGTTTTCGTTTAAAATGTTCCCATAGACTTGTGTTTTCAATGCTGGGGGGCTATGGAGCTTTCTGGAAGTAGGGTCTGGCTGACAGAGGTAGGTTATGAATGGTGGATTTTTGAAGTCTGGAGCCTGATCCTGGTACCTGTTGTGTTCTCTCTGATGTCTGAATCTCTATAATGTGAAGAGCTAGCAAGCACTGTATACTACCACTGCCGTGAACTGCCTCACTGTGCCATGTCTTCCCCACTGGGGTGAACAAAGACCCTCTGAAACACTGAGCCAAATGAATCTTCCCTCTCGGGAGATGCTTTTGTTGGGTATTTTGTCTTAGTGGCACAAAGGTAACTAATACACAGTCCCCTAACACATGTATCAGAATACGGATAAAAAGAACAGCTGAAAAGCAAAAACAAGAGAAGTCTAAAATTAAAACAAACACAAAAAGTGTTATTAAGAGTGTGCACTCCCAAGTCTTGGTGTGATGGATGACCTTTGGCTCTCTGAGGGGGAAAACATACTAACTTAGGATTCAGTACATAATTAAAGTATCAATATGTAGACCAGCAGAATAAAGACATTATCAAATGTAGAAAGGCCCAGAAGGGACTCTTCAAGGAAACAGGATTTGTCAGAATACTAAATTTCTAGAACAAGTTGAATCAAATGAAAAATAAGTGAAAAATAATTAGTTGTGAAAGAAAAATTGACCTGCAGGCAAAAAGCTGTACAAGAAAGAACATTTCATCTGGAGAGCAACAGCTGGGTAGTGAACCAGCTACACAGCCATCACCATGAAACCACTATTGGTTTTCAATTTTTAGAATCTACATATGGATGAAACTCAGAAGACTTAATTATCACTGTAGCACAAAATGCAAACATTGTAAATTTAGTATTTTAAAAGCTAAAACTCAAGATATATTGGGAACTAGAAAGAGACAGAGGAGTGGAAAGGCACAATGCTTTGACCAAAGGGAAAGATTCAGGCAATTTAACAATCCTTTTCCACTTACTCTTGGCAAGAGTAAAGACAAGGATCCTCCTTTGCAATAAAGGAGATTTTGTGAAAGATGATCCTAGCTTCTTATGCTATTATTAAATTAATGTCTTGACTTGATGTCATGAAGGCAACAAGTTACAACTTCAGTGTTGCATGCTAATGCAGAAGTAAGAACAGGGAGGTTAACAGCACACACATGCAAATTGTTAAAGCTTCTCAGCACAAGCGTTCTGCGCTATGTCCTAGTCTGCTTTCTAGTGCTGTGATAAAACATTCTTCCCAGAAAAAATGTGGAGAAGAGAAAAGGGTTTAAGTTTGTACTTCTACATCGGAGTCCATCATTGCAAGAAGTCAGAGTCCTTGGGACTCAAGGCAGGAACTAAAGCAGAGGCCATGGAGGAAGAACACTGCTTACTGACTTGATCAATGATTTGCTTAGCCTGCTTTCTTATGCAACCCAGAACACCCCTCCACCACCCCCTGCCCTCCCTAACCACTTGGCGTGGCACCACCTACAGTGGGCCGGGCTTGCCCTCGTCAATCCTTAATAATGAAAATTCCCCCAAAGCCTTGCCTAGAGGCCAATCTAATCAAGACTATGCCTCAATTAAAGATCCTTCTGAACAGAAGATCCTTATTTATATCAAGTTGACAAAAACAAAAAAGCCAAAACCCTAACTAGCACAACACACACACACACACACACACACACACACACACACACACACTTAAAATGGAGGGACCTTTCTCAAAAGAGAAGCACCCCTTCATTAAGAATTTGTATCACAATCACTTTAATTCACCGTGGCATTGAACAGATCACCAAAGTAGCCAATTAATATCAAACACTTAATTTTGTCAGATGTGTGGGTTTGTTTACATTTAATTTGTAATGTTTTTTAGCTATGTGATAGTTAACTGCTTTTTAAATTCATCCATATAACTCAGGAGGGACCCATGT
The DNA here is from genome assembly GCA_001685075.1 of Bramus lutescens. NCBI lineage: Eukaryota > Metazoa > Chordata > Mammalia > Rodentia > Cricetidae > Bramus > Bramus lutescens. The sequence goes on from LOEQ01001616.1 coordinate 342,218, forward strand.
AGCTGTGATGCTACTTTTCTTCTCTCTTTTCTTGCCCCCAAATTCATTCCTTCCTTCCTTCCTTCCTTCCTTCCTTCCTTCCTTCCTTCCTTCCTTCCTTCCTTNCCTCCCTCCCTCCCTTCCTTCCTTCCTTCCTTTCTCCTTCCCTCCTTCCTTTGTTCCTTTCTACATTCATTTCTTCATTTCTCTCTTCCTGTCTTTCCATACTGAGCTAGTAGACCCACCCATGCTAGCTAAGTACCCATCAGCTCTAGGCTGTCTGTTTTCTCTTGACTGTTTCCATCACAAATGTAGCAATGCCTTGGCTAAGAGTATTTGACGCCAGTGGTTGCCTGAGCTGAAGACAGAGATGGATTCCCCCTTCTCCAGCAAGGTCGCTCTGTGGACAGGTCTCTGTTTTGTAACTGCCTACATCTTTGTACCTCAAAATGTGAGCCTTATTCCAGCAGCATCAGAATGTCGGTGCAGAAGCATGGGCCTCAATTCAGGACCAATGAATCAGAATCTGCCACCTTCACAAGGTGCTGGGCAATTTCCTGTGAATAGTAAGCTCTCAGTGGAGCTGACCCCCTTTTCCTTGCGGTTGTGGAAACCATAAGCATGGCATTAAACTCAGGGCATCGTCATGGTGCTCCCAGGTCAGCCCAGACCAAACATTCCTTCTTTGAGGACCATCAGGCCTGGGCCCTTATGCAGTGTGATGTTCTCTTTGCTTCTTTTTTTTTAAAATTTTATTATTATTAAAAATTTCCACCTC
>LOEQ01001616.1:343452-358128 GCA_001685075.1 Bramus lutescens
TCCCCTCTAGAGTCAAGACTCTTGCCAACCTTAAAATGGGTCCCTTAATTAAGAATTCTACTTCCCTGCTCCCATAACCATCCTTCCTCTATCCCAACCATCCCAACCCACCACGCTCTGGAGGATGGGAAGAGCTTGGTGGGTCTCTTTGCTTCTTGACAGCTCTCTGGTGGCTGAGCGCTCCTGCCCAAGCACTTGTTGGACCTTTGTGTTTACACCTTCCTATATCCCCTCTCTGTAAATCAGAATAGTGATGACTTTTCTCGGGGCACTGTTGCGAGGCTAGCACGTATTCACCAGTATAAAGCATGCCATATAGAGTAACATCTCAATAAATGTGATTATAATTACGAGCTATTATCAAAGAGTCCTGGGTGATAACAGTCAGCAAGAACAGGCAGAGATGTTAATGGTCTCCAGCCTCAGCTGTCGTCTGGTTCATTTCCCTCATCAATAGCTCATTACTTGATTGTCAAGTCACAGACGCTATAAGCTACACACCATCACACCGAATAATAACAATTACCTCAGGTCTCAAGTGTAAAGCATTCCAGAACCAATATCCCTGTAACCCTGAGAGAAGTCTGTCCTCGGAAGATGCCATGGCAAGGGACAGAGCTTTGGCATGGGAACATGTCTTTCTCATTCTGTTGGTACAGGACGCTTTGTCCCAGCAGCAGCTGAGCCATCCTGCTGTGTGTCCTGATGTTGCACAAAGCCGTAGCAGCTCGTTTCCTTTGTTTTTTCTTTGACCCATTTCTTGATGCTCTGCCTGTTCCTTAGAGACTTAGGGGTGTGTCCATAGAACAATCTGGTGCACAAATCTCACAGGCTGCACTGGTACTGAATTTTCTCCCCTTTCCCATTTCTCATCCCCAAACTGGAGATATGTTGCTGAAAACAAGTAACACTCTTGACACTATGCCAAGGTTACTACTTTCCCAGGACCATGTTCTGTCACGTAGACATGCAGACTTCCTGTTAAAGACAGCAAACACATCTTGTCCTGTCTGAGACCCTGCAGCACCTGGACTTAATGTCCAAGTAGGTTTCCTTTCTGCCAAAATGATTTTTCCTTCTGAATCTAGAAAAGAGAAGACATGGTGTGTACATGGGAGAATGAAGCATGGTCAATAAAAACTCAGGGTCAGAAATGGGAGTTCATCCTAAGGATCTGAAAAGCAAAACAGTCAGCCACTGGCTCTTACCTCGACCTCAGTCTGAAATGGCGATACTGCCTTCCAGAAACTCAGAATGAGATTGCGTTGAGAGCTGTTTCTTCCCATTTTGTAATCATCTCTTGGGCTGGGATTAAAGGCATGCACCACCCGATTTCTATGGCAACTAGTGTGGCTACTGGGATTAAAGGTGCATGTCATTGTGGCTACTTGGATTAAAGGTGTGTGTTACCATAACCTGGTCTATGAGGCTGACCAGTAGGACTGTTTTACTCTCAGGGCTTCAGGCAGTCTTTATTTATTGAAATACAATTGAAATATCACTAAAGGAGAGGGCTTGGGTATAAATATAATCTAGTAATAAGAAGGTCCATAGTGTGTGTAAGAGAGATGACATTTTCTAAATACCACAAGGAAACACCCCCAGGTCAAATGGTGAAAAATAAAGGATTGGAAGAAAGCTACCATTATGATACTCTTATTACATGAAGGATTGAATATGCCAACCAGTGTTATCCTAAACAAGCTGTCTTCAGGTGCCACTCCTGGGTAACTTGAGGACCCATCTCCCCTGTTCTTGTTCTGATAGAGAAGGCCATATGCTGGTTCCAGCCCTGCCCTGAGTGAGTTCCTGAGAGGCAAGTACATTCCCTCCAAGAACATGCCATATGTACAAGAGGCTGCTCCAAGGAGAAGCAAATTTGCACATCCCACTCAAGGGGGAATGGCACGGATGGGTGTTAGGAGCCCCCAGATTTCCTGCTTTTCCTTTGAGGTGCTTTAAGAAGGAGCCCCTGACTCATTGCAAAGAATTCAGGAAGCGGGAGATGGTCAGGAGGGGCTGGTCACAAATAGGGGCTTTCTCTTTGATCCAGCAAGCTGGTTATAGATTGCTTAGCTCATGATTATCTTGTCTTAGGAGGTCTGTAGAGTGTTTGAGGGGTGGGTCTCTTAACCTCAGTTGAAGCGCAGGTAAATAACAATTTGAAAAACTTTGCTTCCCCTCAGTAAAATTGAGTCTGCTTTCCCAACCTCCGTTTTAGCTGTGACTTGGAATCGTACAACTCTTGTGAATTGGGTTTGGAAACATGGCTGCAGAGTATTGGTGTGAACTTGTCCAAAGGAAATGCCTGCAGTCTGAGCACGCCTTGGCCAAGGAGATTAGAAAGCTTTTGGATCAAATGACCATGTACGGGATTAATGTTTAAAAATATTTTTTCTATATTTTTGAAAATTGGAAAGCTTTCCCTAGAAATCGGAACTCTGAATCATCCTGAAGCAGTGTACATTTCGTGATGTTAGACCTGCTTTATCATAAGAAAGTATTTAGAGCATGTTTGCATGTGCTATTTTTTTCCAGCAGCTAAAATTGAACTGTGTGATTTGTATGAACTTAATTCTGAGATTCATTTCTCCTGGAGGATTTTAGGAAAAATATGTACAGCCTCCAGTATGGTTGGACTTTTAAATTTGTTCATTGGTACGTAATAATTGTACACCTTTATGGGTTTCACATGGGTACATATGCACAGTGATTTATAGGAACTGGGATATAGCTCATCTTGAAAACTTAAATTTATATTGGGAACATTCAAGGTCTATTCTCCAGCATTTTTGATATTAGAGTAAATTATTAATAATTATAGTCACCTTAGCATGCTATGGAATGATGGAGCTTGCTTTTCCAACAGTGTGCTTTTGTGCTCAGAACATAGGAAAACTGTGGGAAGGAATCCTCAGTCCTGGCTGGCTGGCAGACACAGCAGATTTCCCTGGATCTGCTGAGAGCGGGACGTCTTTTCCTGGGATTCTGGGAGGGAATGGTGGCCAGGGACCCTGTGGGGCCTGGTAGAGTTTCTAAGTAAATGGGCAATAGGGCCGCAGAGCCAGGTAGAAATTATGTTCTCTATATTTCATCCTGCTGTGACGTCAGCTTGTTTCATCCCCTTCTACCCTGCACAGCAGATCCACCTGGTACTATTTGTCTGGTCCACTCTGGGGATGTTAAAAATATTAAACAGCAGAGAAGATACTATCAGAGGAGCATGCTCCCTTCTGTTTCTCCCAAAGGACAGATAGTAATGGGTCTTTCTCTTCAGCTTAGGAGACAGATGGAGCAGGAAAGCTAAGAGTTGCCAAATTTGAGATCTGGAGAGAACTGCCACAGGGCCCAGTAGATGTAAATTGTTCAAGGGGCAAAGGATTGCAGGGAAAGGAAGCAAACGTCTAGAGTCCCCTAGATCCTGATCCACTTACTTTAAGAAGAGCGAGGAGCTTGCTCAGAATGGCTGGGGCACAGACTGATATGAGATGATGAGACTGTTCAGTTCCACACAAGATAACCATCAGGACCAGGGAGTGTGTTTGCCAGGACAAATTTCCTCCTGTGAGGACAAGATGGGCAGCTATTGTGCTTAACAATCCAGCATGGCAGAGCCTACTGGAGGCAGTGAATGGAGGACTCAGGGTAGAGGAAAAAGTCCTGAAGAGGACTGTAAAGCAAACTCGAAGAGCCTGGTGAGGGACTAAGTGGTGGTCCAAGAGGAAAGCTAGCAAGGCTGAGGCTTGGTGTGGCGTTGCCTTGGGGCTAGGAGGGAGTGCACAGAAGAATCAGTTCTGTCCTTCAAGGTTTTATCTTTGCCTTTCACCCATGATGAGAGCTATTTGTTAGGGAACATTCTTTGACTGCATGCATTTGCTTGATCAAGTATTCATGGAAGTCTCATGGTGGGCTTGGCATAAGGAGCTGGGCAAGGCACACTGTGAAGTCAGCTTTGGGACAGAATTGTTCCTCTTCTCCAATAGAGGCAGCCAAAACGCTGTGTCCTTTCTAGAAAGCAAAGACAGCATCAATAAAAACTAAAAGTGAATGCAAGAAATGCTGTTGTCCTTTGGAGATCAACTTCAGGTTCTTCCACTTCAAGCCTCGTTCCTGGGTATCAGACAATATCCTCTGTGCATCAATGACAGTAACCCGAGTGGTCTCCAAGTAAGACCATCAGGAGACGCCTAAACGATGAACAAAATCATCAATCAAGGGCCACAAAAAAACCCCACAAAAAACAACAACAACAACAAAAAACCCTTACCAAGCAGCATAGTTGCTGAGCAGGAAAAGACTTGCATTTGCTTGCAAGCAGCTCAGACCCAAGAGAGATGGGTGAGTCTTTGGAATCACTTGGAGGGACAAAGAGAGACAGTGGGGATCAATACCCACCGGCAGCCTGGCTTCTTGTGCCATTGCCAGGCCTGCTCAGTGACACCTGGCTGCTTTTCTGCCCTGCTGGGGCGTGGCTGTCTTGCTGCATGGGGAGGGTGATTCCTCCTTTTGATGGTTTCCTGGAATCATTTGGTCTCAGGGCTCCTGTCTCTGCCTCCAGCAGGATTTAACAGGCTGGGGAGATTTGAGGCTCGACTGCTTTTCCTGTAACTTTTTTTTTTTCATTTCTCAGGTGCCAGTGGACCTTCATCCTTCTAGGATTCTAAGCTGTGGCTTCCCTGAAGGCTTCTGTCACTGTTCCAGACCCCAGAATAGAAGGCTCACTTTTGACCATCATCTCTCATATAGTCAGCCATCCTGTTCATCTTGATGACTTCTCTCTCCTCCTTACCAGCCCTTCTGCAACTCCTCCAAACCTTTAACTGTCTCCCTGAGCATCTCACCTTTGTCCTGTGTTCTTCATTTTCATATTTTCTCCTTGGACCCCACCATTATGTTGACTGCCTCTATCTACCTGCAAGACCCCAAGCCATTCATCTCCAGGCTAAAACTTCTTGCCTGAATTTTGGTATACCAATTACTTATTTTTCCATTGATGGATTTTTTTCCCTTCAGAAAACATTTGTTGACAATTTCTGCTATGTCTGTTCCTACCCTAAGCAAGGCAGATGTGATCCTTGCTCTCAGGAGTTCCCCCAACTTAGCCTTTCCAGCTATTTGTTAGATGACTGGGCTTTCTAGAGTCTTAGCCTTGTTCTAGTTTGGACTTAACTTTGCATTTCACCTGCATTCTCTTATTGGCCAATTTTGTCAAACACCCCTGAGCTCTGGGGTGGATCAGGGATGCACACCTCTCTTGTGCATCATCCCCAACATCCTCGCCCTCTATATCATCATCTCATTAGCCATTTATATTTATTCCCACATTTGGAGCTCAAGAAACAGAAAAGAAACTGGAGCTTTTGTTTCAAGAATGATTATTTTATTCTAAATTCCATGTTCACTTTTTTATAAGATGTTCAAGGTTCTTTCAAAGAGACCTGCATTCATTCACACATTTGAATGTATTAATACCAGATCAGGGCAATAAAAAGAACCAGATACCCTCCCAACCTACTCAATGTCAAGGTCAAGAAAATATCCAAATTACCAACTGTGTAGACAAACAAAACCACTCCTCTTTCCTTTTCTTGCTTCGGTTGCATCCAGGGCCTTGGGTTTTAAGCAAGCATTTCTTACTGAGCTGCATCATTAGTCTGAGAAACCATTTTAGGAGAGGAACACAGAGGGAAGGAAATGGTGGCCTATATGTTGACATTTTCCGTCATTCTAGACATGACTCTCAACCTTCACAGTAACAAACAGAGAAGACTCTTTTCTAGCAAAACTTCTTAACAATTCTAGGTAGTACTTGAATTTGAGTAAAATGGTTCCTTGGTGACTTCATGACAGCCAACAGCATTGACAACATGTTTTCTGATATAAACTGTTTTACAAAGGACTTGTATCTTTTTACTATAGAGCATTACATTCTGAGCAGAAACCTAATAATGTTTGCAGCAGGGATTTAAGAGGCTCTGTCATGGAGTTTAAAACAACTGTGATCTATTATTTTTAGTACAATGAAAGACCTGGGAGAAGAAATAACATTTTCAATTTGATTTTATAGCCCCCCAAGTTGTGTTCACATTAAATGAAAGTTAGAAATTTGTATTGAGGAAAGAGCAAGGACTTTAGACCCACATGTGTTTGAATTTAGCCATTACTTGCAAGAAAATACTTTGGGCAAGTGGTTTGCTTGCACACACACACACACACACACACACACACACATCCCCTGTCCCCCCACATTGCAACAAAAGGTAGAACAGAGTCTGATGTTGGATTTCCCTCTGTATGCTGTGAATAGGTTTTGTTATCATTGGTTAATAAAGAAGTTGCTTTGACCTATGGCAGGGCTGAATATAGCAAGGCATAAAGTCCAAGCAGAGATAGAGGAGAAAGGAAGATGGAGTCAAGGACATGCCATGTAGCCACCAAAGGAGAAGGATGCCAGAACCTTGCTTGTAAGCCACAGCCTTGTGGCGATACATAGATTAATAGAAATGGGTTAATTTTAGATGTAAGAGCTAGCTAGAAATACACCTGAGTCATTGACCAAACAGTGTTGCAATTAATATAGTTTCTGTGTAATTATTTGGGTCTGGGATGCTGGAAAGCAAAGGCATAGTCTCTGTTTACAAGAGCCTGAGACATAGACTGAAATACCAGATATTTTAGGTTATATGTGACAGAAATGCAACTTAAACCAGCTTAAGTAACACCAATATATAACTGAAAAGTTCAAGAGTAAATTGGCTACACAAATAGCTAGATCAAGGGATTCTGACGTTGCCCTAGGATATGGTCATTGTCTTTAGGTTTTGCTGTTGTGGTTTGAATGTGAGTTGTCACTCAGCAGGCTCGCGTATTTGGACTCTTGGTCTCCAGCTGATGGGGCTCTTTGAAAAGGTCGTGGAGTCTTCTGGAGGTGGAGCCTCTCTGGAGGAAGTGGGTCACAGAGGCAGGGCCTTGAAATTTCATGGCCCAGCTCATTTCCTGTTCATTCTCTACTTCCTGACTTTGGGTGCCATGTGAACCAGCCTACTCCCGGTCTCATGCGTGTGTTGGGTGATGGACTGTGAGCTGAAACTAACCTTGCTTCCCTCCAGTTAGTTGTTCCTTGTCATGTATTTGGTCATAGCCATGACTGAAGTACTTAGTAGAGTGTCTTCTGTTTGACTTCCTTCTTCAAACATCCCCAGTGGTTATTTCCTGGAGCGGGTACAACAGAGAATGGAAAGACCGTATGCTGATATGCCAGAAGTCAGCAAGAAAATCTGATAAGGGCATACACAGAATGTGGAGTGCTTGACCGGGAGTGACATTTGGGGAAAGTATGAGGGAGAAAGATATTTCATCTCCACCAAAGCGACTCAGAGTAGGAAGCCCCAAGACTGCGATTTCCATCCAATAAATAAAGACATGGAGGCCTGTATGAGCGTCTTATTGATGCTGTAACATGTTGCCATAACTCATTGTATTAAAACAGCTCAGGCTTGTTATCTGGCTGTTTTGGAGTTCAGAAGGAATCTGAAATGAACCACAATAAGATAAAATCAAGGTGTAAATCCCAGTATAGTGAGTGGTTCAAGTTTATAACCCCAGCATGTGAGAAACAGAAGTACTAATATGAGTTCAAGGCCAGGCTAGGCTACGGTGTGAGGGTGTGAGATATTACCTTAAAAACAGAGGCAGCAGCAGAAGGAGGAGAAGGGGAGGGGGAGAAGAAAAGGAATAGGAAATAGGAGGAGGAGGAGACGTTGTCAGTGTGTTTGAACCCTTTCGGGGCTCTAAAGAAGAATCTGTCTGTTGCAGTCCCAGCCCTTCCCATTTTCCAAGCAACAGCGTGGCACTTCATCTCTCTCAGTCTCTGACTTCCTGTTTCCCTCTTTCTTTATAAGGACAGTTACACTTAGTTGACCCAGGTGACCCAGGGTCATCATCTCCCCATCTCAGGAACCCACCTTGAGTCATATCTGCAAAGTCACCTTTGCCACCAAAAGTGTCATATTCTCAAATTCTGAGCATTAGGACCTGGGTATCTTTGTTGGGGGGGCATCCCAGGCAGGCTTGTTAAGGTTGAAGCTCCCTACACCTTAGGTGGTTCAGCTATGACTTGAACTGAGGCCATTGGTTCTGGGGTCGGAAATGTAGATTTATTACAAAGTTTGCTGTGTGGCCTCAGCCAGGCATCTCAAAGCCTCTGTCTTCATGTATAAAATGGACATTATATAATAATAATAAAATGCAAGCCTGCCTTAAAATGCTTGTTCTAGTGCCAAGCCTATAACAGGAAATGAATGATGCTGTGTATATATTTTTACTAGTATTTGTGTTTTGAGATGAGGTCACATTATATATCTCAAGATGGCTTTGAGCTCATGGTCTTCCCACTGGTGCTTCTTGCCTGGTGATTTTCGACAATCTTCCAACTGCCCTCTTGGAAATTTGGTTCGGGGAAACCTGAGGAAGATCGAATAGTGTGTGTGGGTAGATGGAGCTCTGGGTTCTGACTCTGCCATGTGACTGCAAAGAACTGAATTTTCTCTAGACTTCAGCTCTCTTACAAATGAAAGCAGTAGGTCCTTTCCTTCCAGAATAAAATAGAAAATCGTATGGTCAACCTCAGCAGCTACAACCTTCTTTCCCTGACATGTTTCTTCTACCACCTCTCCTGTACCTTCCTTTCTCCTACCATTCCTCTCTCTTTTAAGAGAAATTGAGTGTTTTCCAGGGCTTCTGGGTCGTTTGCATTCTCCTTCCTTAACTGTTACAGTACCCAGTACCCATCAACTCATCTAAGTGATAGTCCTGCAGTCTAAATGTTAATGGTCCCATCTAACCATCCCTAGTCTTCCTTCACCAGTAAAAATCCCTCCCCCAGAATAACTGTGGAGATGCCACCAGATCCTTCATCTCTGCCTGTGGTCCAGAGCAGGGACCTGGGCCACCTTAGAAAAACCTCTGCAGCTCCAGGGGCAGGGAGCTTTGTAAGGTGCCCTAGAGCATCTTCCTACCAAGCAGGGCTCTATCCATTGAGCAGGCTGATGCTGATGCTGATGCCGATGTCCTCATTCCCTTTCATGCACTGGTGGCTTTCAGCCTGATACGGGAAGTGCAATATAGTCATAAGTAATGATGTCTTACTGGAGTGTAAAGATTTTCCCATTTTGCTGCTCTATCCTGAATTTCAAGTGTTTTGCAATTCACTTATTTTAGAGAGAACTAGTGACCAAACATCTCCTGTAAATAACTGGTGCCATCTTCCTCCTTATCTGTGGGAAGAGAGATGGGGTATGTCACCTCAGGTACTGGCCAGGCAGAGAAAGTTTTAGACCTTGTCATTGTAAGGACGAGACAACCTCTTGCCTTCCGCATGGTGGATCCATGGTCAGGAGCACTGTTGGCTTCTGTTTGCTACATCTATTCAATTAATACTGCCTGAGGTGTTAGACGATCACAGAGCTCTTGAATTTTTGCTTAAGGACTCAGGAAATCTTTAAGCTAAAACAGAGGCCAGCAATAGAAGATCTTCAAACAGGGGTTAATAGAGGTGTCTGTTCTCATCACTAACACATACTATTTATGTGAGCTACGCTCTGCTAAGTGCTTGTCCCAGGTTATCTTCATTAAGCAGTCTTGTGAAACTGTTGCAAGGCCGTGTGACAGACAGATCTGATGCTGATTTGGAACTTTCCCCCACCTAGCATCAAGTCCTATTTTTAACATATTCATGGAAAATGAATCACCAAGCCTGCTCAAGCAGGTTATTTCAGGTACATAGGTTTTGTGGTAGTTAGTCTCAGTGGTCAGCGTGATGATATTGAGATGCACACTTCTGGCAGAACTTGTAAGAGAATTTCTGGAGAGAATTGAACTAATGACCGATTGTGAATGTGGCAACACCACTGCACATGCTATAAACCCAGAGGAGTGAAATAAAAAGGAAGGAAGGTAGGAAGCCAACTTAAATGGTTGTGTTGTTGTTCCTCTCTCTCTCTCTCTCTCTCTCTCTCTCTCGTCTATTTCTGTCCCACTCTCTCCACTCTCTCTGTTGCTGTGTGTTTGTCTGTCTCTGGACATTGTGCCATGAGATGCTGCGATGCTGTGCTCTAATAGGCCTTCTCCATCATGAGGAAAGAATCCTTCCTCCTTCACACTGTTTTCCTCAAGCATTTCCTCAAGCTCTGTCACAGCGACTAAAGGTCTGATTTACACAGAAGGATTTATCCTTTTTTGTGATAGTTCGCTCATGACCAGAGTGGCACAGAGGACTGCTGAAGCATTCTTGGCAGGGTCAGGGTTGTGTATGGTGCCAGTGTGGGGGCAAGCACATTGTAGGGCTTTCTGGCTTAGCTGTTCTCCAGTTGTGTGGCCTTGGGTGACCGTTTAATCTCTCTCAACCTCAATTTGCCTGTCTCTTAAAAAGTATATAAAATAGGTTTTCACTTCCTGAGGTTGTTTGGGGATAGTGGTGTGTGGTAAGTACCAACATTTATCTTGGAAAGTCTCTGAAGACGGCTCCACCACCCTCACAGGTTGCTCTATGTCGTCTCTTAGTTGTATTTTTGAGATGAGACACAGCATGAAGTGGCCTTGTTTACTTCTTTTCTTAACTTTTTTATCTATTTTTATTTCACATGCTTTTGTGTTTTGCCTGCATATATGGTCTATGTGAAGAAGGTATTAGATTCCCTGAAACTGAAGTCAACAGGCAGCAATGAGCTGCTATGCAGGTGCTGGGAATTGAACCCAAGTCCTCTGGGAGAATTGCTGAGTCATCTCTCCAGCCCCACTTCTTTCTCCAGTCCTTCCTCATGCACTAGTTTGAAAGGTTGTGGTGGTAGAGGGTGACCAAGACACTGGGTTTCTCTGGGTTTTCAAGCATTGTCTCTAGCATGCACAGGAATCTGCATGTGGTACTTGGAATGAAAATTACTCACGCAGGCCCAAAGGCCCATATTCAAGGGACAATATTAAAAGATGTGGCCTAGTTGGAGTAGGTGTGGCTTTGTTGGAGGAAGTGTGTTATCAGGGGGTGGGCTTTGAGGTCTCAGATGCTCAAGCCGGGCCCAGTGTCTCACTCTCTTCTGCCTACCAAACCAAATGTATAACTTTCTGCTCACTGATAGGGTTTCAGACGATTTCTTTGAAAATACAAGCAGCCTCCTTTGGGAACGTCTGTACTTGCTATTCCTTCTATTTGTGTTTCCAGCATCCTTGTGAAACCTTACCCTACCGCAGTGTTATTGATAGGCAACACATAGAGAGAGCCATTATGTTCTGAGGACTCTGCCATCAGCAGTGGGACAAGGGCTCCTTCCTATCAATGTGGCCTGAGAGCTTGCTTTCTCCTTCTACTTTCTAACAAAGTAAAGCAAGACCTGTACAGTTATATTTGCTTCATTTTGTGTTTTTGACATAGACTCTTGCTATGTAGCCCAGGCTAGCCTGAAATTCACAATCCTGCCTCACCCTCCTGACTGCTGAGATGACTTGTGTGTGATCCCACACCCTGCCAGTGTCCTGTGTGCACTAGACAGCTAGCCCGCAGCAGGTGTCATGTAACATGAGGGCCTGCTTGTTGGGGTTTTTGTCCCGCCTGGTCCCCCAGCCATTTGGTCCCAGAGAAAATCACACAGAGAGTTTACATTAGGTTACGTACTGGCCCATTAGCTCAGGCTCCATATTAGCTCTTATAACATATATTAACCCATTATCCTTATATATGTTAGCCACATGGCTCAGTACCTTTTTCAGCAGGGCAGGTCACATCCTGCTTCTTCCGTGATCTGGGCAGGACTGCAGAAAGAGCTTCCTTCTTCCCAGAATTCTCTTGTTCTCATTGCCCTGCCTCTATTTCCTGTCTGGTTGTCCCGCCTATACTTCCTGCCTGGCTATTGGCCAATTAGCGTTTATTTAAAACATGATTGACAGAATACAGGCAATTCTCCCACATCAGTATCAAGCCTACTGACACTTTGATCATGGGTTTCTCTGTCTTCAGAACTCTGAGCAATGTATTTTTACTGTGTCTAAACCACATGAAGTCTTTTCTTACAGCAGCCAGAAGAGACTGAGTCAGAATTCTATTCTTTCATGTTGTCTTCCAGATGTCTCATTGTCTGGGTTGGACCAGAATGTTACTTCCTCACCCCACAGAAATGCTTTCCCTTAGGATCTTGGAACTGTGAGCTACTACTATGAAGTTCTCCTGCCACTTCTAGTTGGCAGGAGAAATTTTGTAGGTCAGTTTATCAGTCATCCATTTATTGAGATCCTCACTTGGTACCAGACATCAGGGATTTGAAGATAAACAATCCAGGTCCCTCTTTCCCAAAGACATTTCTATTTGGTAGTGTAGAGTCAGCTAGTAAATATGCAAATATCTACATACTATAATTTATAATATATGCTTGGGAGGTGCTTTTAAGGCTTTGGTGTGGAACCAGTCACTCTGTGCTGGACTGTCTCATGTGGCCCCGTGATTCTTTCAGGAGTTCCTACCTGAGTGTATGGCTTGGTCAGTTCTTAAATAGGGATAGTGGGAAGCACACTTACTTCTTTATCTCAGATTGCAATTCAATTTCATTAAAATTATCCTGAGGTACCAGGCTGCTTCTTGTCCAATATAAAGCACAATATTCTTGGTGATGGAGAAGGAGGATGGTTTATTAAAACTTTTTTTCCTTGTCCCTCCTGGATTAAGAAAAAGGAATTGCCTAAAATAACCATCAAAAGCAAGTCCTTATTCAATTAGAGAAGACAAGCAAAGGAAGCAGGCATTCTGGAGAGAATTAATGCAGACGCCAGCCCAGCAGAAACCAATGTTATATTCACGTTGCTGCATCTTCATCATTCTAAACCATCTGTTGAACTTGCTAGAAGGCTGCAAATGTACCTGACACTGGATCACTGAGTGTGCATGTGTTTCTTCAGGGTCATCTAATCACATGCATTTATTATCAAATATGTCTTGAGAAGCATGAAGAGAATTGGTGTGGGACAAGCTGAAGAAAGCACAGGTTTGATGACAATTTAATTCCCTGCATGTAACAATTAGGATGAATATTTCAACACAAGGAGAATGTTTTTGTTCTTGAGACTTCACTCCAAAGTGCTCCTTGTTCTCAACTGAGATATGAAAGTGCTATGAACTAAATTATGGACTCTCAATATTGATTTGTCAGAACTCTAGACACCAAAGCAATGGAGTTTGGAGATGGGGGCTTTGGGGGTTAGGTTCTCATGCCAGGGTTTATACCTTTATAAGAAAAGGCACAAGGAATATACTCAAAGGAACCGAAGTCTTTATACTATGGAGGCACCTGCACATGAAAGTTTACTGGTGCTCTATGCGTAATAGCTCAATCATGGAAACAGCATATGTCCATCAACACATAAATGGATAAAGATAATAAATACAGAAAGGGATTTTATTCACTAGTAAGTAAGAGCTAAATGACAACATTTGCAGGAAAATGGATAGAAATAGACATCATCATATTAAACAAAATAAGCCAGATTCAGAAAGAAAAGCATAGCATATTTTCTCTAATATATGAAATCTTTCCATCTCTCTTACCTTCTTATTTTCTCTCTCTAACACACACACACACACACACACACACACACACACACAAGCACACGTAGGAATAAGGACTTCTCTGTGTAAAGGAGGCCCTTGACTGAAGACGTCTTTGTAAAACTGGACCCCCAGCTCTGAGGTAAGGGCAGGTCCAGTGGGGCATATCTGCAGCCCCAACACTGGGAAGGTAGAGACAGGCTGATCTCTGAGTCTTACTGGACAGCCAGGCTAGCCAATGGTGGACAATGAATTTGTACAAAGAAGAGACATAGGAGGTCTGTCTGTCATGAGAACACATAAGAAGTTGGCCCCCTGCATGGAGTCCTCAGCAGAACTGATGTTTGTGTCCTGTTCTCAGTCTGCCAGCCTCCAGAACCATGAGAAGATGGGTCTACTCTACAAGCAACATGGTCTTTGGAATTTGTTTATAGTGGCCTGAGCTGAAAATACAGAACTCCGGTTGGCAAATGCTTACACGGTATCCTCCATACACCAGACAGTATGTAAGTCCTGAGGGACTGGGTTAAAGATTTGGCCAGTCCCTTTAGGGAATCTCATAGTTCAGTAGGAGACCCTGTGAATAAGGACACATTGTCATTTAGCTGATCCTCTTGAACTCAAGTCTTTCCACTCTTTTTAATAGGACTGCATAATGGGTCAGTTGAGCCTTCCTAAACACATGTGCAATTCTCATGTGGACATGATATATATATTTTTTGTAATTAGCTAAGCTAAGGCTCTCAAGATGAGGTCTTCTAGATTTAAGGTAGGTGCTAAGTCCAGTGACTGTAACCCTTAGGAAAGAGAAAGAGATTTGAAGGACTCAGAAATGAAGAGTTGAGAACCATAGGAAGACTAAAGGCAAAGGAAGCACTGACAAGCCAGGGGACACCAAGGACATCTAGCACCAAAGAGATTCTTGATCAAAGTGTCTCATTGGCACCAACACTGTGGTCCAGGATGGAAGCCTCAAGCCAAAACCTTTGTTTCCCAGTGGGTGGTGTAGTGATGAGGTGAGCAGGCCTGCATTTCATCCAGCCCAGCTCCCGCACGGCTAGCTTATACCCAGAAATAACAACACACAAATT
>LOEQ01001616.1:388941-406014 GCA_001685075.1 Bramus lutescens
TCTTCTTCCTCCTCCTCCTCCTCCTCCTCCTCCTCCTCCTCCTTCTTCTTTTTTAATAGACTTGTCTGCCAACTCTCTATCCAAAAGGTCAGGAGACCAGGCATATCTGTTGGCTCATGGGATACCTGAGATTTCCAGGACATGGTTAGGGATGGCGGAAGTGAAAACTATGGGCTGACAATCCAAATGTGCCTCTGTCTTGTCAATCTTAAGTCCTATAACAATGCTAAAGGATATTAAGTCTACTACATAGAAAGGGAAAATAACTTTTAAGAGTTAATTAAAATATGACATCATTTCCCTTCTCCTCCCTTCAACCCTCTTCCTCCTTCTTACTCCTTATCAAACTGATAACCTACTTTTCCATATTATTTGTACATATATGTGCACAAATACACAAGCGCAACATACTGAATCTGTTTAGTGTTGCTCATATATGTATGGTTTTAGGGCGGGCCACTTGGAATTGGATAACCAATTAGGGGGCTCATGCCTGAGGAAGGCTGATTCTTCCTCTCTCAGCTCCACTCCGTCACAGAAATCACCATATGGAGACACAAAAACAGTGGTCCAGTTCTTCTCACCCTCTTCTCTCTGTTTCTAAAATGACCCAAGGCATAATCAGAGAGATCTACAAGGAGAAGTGGAGGAGATGGCTTGCACATCCTACTCCCTTTAAGAAACTTCCAGAGTTAGGGAAGGTGCGACTAAATCAAAGAAAGGCACCCAGGGCCATGTCAGGAGGCATAGAAGGTGTGAGTAGTAGAATTTCACTGTTTCTCATGCGTGGAGGGGTAATATCTAGGAAGCAGACAAAGTCGTGGTACACATGAGAAATGATACATTGGAATTTCATTCAGCCAAGCAGCAGCTTCTTCCGTGTCCAACAGAAAGCCGTGGAAAACATCTTTTCTGTGACATGACAACAGTACTGTCCCTGGGTGTGTGGATGGTGAAACTAGAAAAGCAGCCATTACAATGTCTACTTAAAACAGAGAGCAAGTCAATTTCCATAGACTATAAAATAAAGATAACTAGAGGCAGCTCAATAACTCTACTAAAAAATAAATTTAAATCCTGACAAAATGCTCGAAAGCTCCCGACTTCCTCTGCAACTGATTCACACACTCTGTTAGGTCCCTTAATTTATAGTGAAAATAATCAACCACTGTTGCATCTGATGCAGAGATGATAGTGAAGTTAAGAAGACCCGTTATTCGCAAGTATTAGGTTGGGATAGAAATGCCTTCCACTGAGGTTGAAAAATAACTTGATTTTTGCAACGAAAATACTTCAACATTAAAGTGTAAGAAATAGGAACTGGAAGCTTGGATAGTGGGTGAGAGGGTTTGTTCTACAGCATGAGGACCTGAGTTTGAATCCCAGCACCCATGGCAACTGCCAGGCATGTAAAATCCTGTGGCTCTGGAGGGGCAGAGAGTTCCTGAAAACTGCAGGCAGGTGGTTCTTGAGAGCTCGCTGGTTGTGTGACCTAGTCAAAACAGCAAGCTTCCATTACTGACAGACCATATGGCAGGACAACAGGGTGGAGGGTTAATAAAGAATGACACTCATTCATTATCCTGCTGTAGATTCTGCATGTGTGGTCATGGCCATGTATGTGCACCTACACTATCATGTGCATGCAGCACACACACATACGCCACATATTCACATCATATAATACGCCACAATACATTACATGCTACATACCACACAGCATAAACACACACCATACATATCACACACTGTACAAACACACACTACACATAGACGCTACACCCATCTCTCTCTCTCACACACACACACTATACATTCCACTTACATACCACACACACTATGCATATACATTATTCATACCCAGAAACAACACAGCATAACACACTCACACAGACATACACTTACCACACACACATACACACTCACATTCCTCTCATACTATACACACACACACCACATCCACATACTTATCACACACACTGCACATACACAGCACATATAGACTATACCCACACCACACAAAAGGCAAGAAAGTAATGAACTCAATGTGCTGAAGAGAAAGACAGAAGTATATCTTGTACAACATGTGTGTTCTTCTCCTCCCTGGGAAGTGAAAGTCAAAAGCAGGTCTAGGGAAGCTGTCCAAGAGGAAAGGTAGGTGGGAAACATCTTAGTTCACACGAGTGGCAGAGTCTTAGTTCACATGAGTGAGTTTGAGCAGGCCTTTAGATCACAGACTTGGGAAGAATGCAGAGTGGAAGAGAAAAGATGAAAAGGATGGAAGGGTCCTGTGGCTTCTGTCTGGGGACAGAGGAGGGAGGTTATGACAGAAGTGAGTGGTAAATGTTATGGTCAATGCCAGCCATTGAACCCGGATGAACAGGGCTGAGTGGCAGGCAGAGCAAGCAGCAAGGAGCCAGCCTGGCACTGTCTTCCCATGTACTTTTTGCCAATTTAAAGACAATGGCAGAACTCTTTGAGCATAATGCACATCACCTACAAAAACAGTGTGCTAGCCAGCAACCGCTAAAGCTGCCATCCTCTCCTTCCTTTTCCTTCTTTGAAAAGAGGAACTCTCCCCAGGCTCCGGCTGACTGTGCTCTCCCAATGAGCCTTTGCTCCCTCACTCTTCTGCACCCCTTGTCTGCTTCCAGCAGTTGTTCACACAGCAGCTTAGGGATCCCGTATTCATAGAATGCCACACAGGGGCTCTTTGCTTCACCTGACTTTGACATTAAAGTTATTCCCCCTCTTCTCCCTCCCATCCCTTCCTCCTCCTCTGTTCTTCCTCCCTCCCTTCCTTTCTTCCTTCCTATAAATATTTATTGAGCACCTGCAGCATGCCGCATCTGCTCTCTGCATCATAAATACATCAATAAACATAAGAAACCACATTTTTTACTTCTAGAAACTTACCTTTTCAGAAACTTTCCTTATTGGAGCCCATAAATAAATATAAATTATTAACAAATAGCAAACAAATTATTATACAGTGTATTATGTGATGAATGCCCCAGGAGAGAAGCAAAGAGGACTAAAGGTCAGAGAATAGGAGAGGCCGAGTGAGCCCTTTGCCTCACAGGCTGGTTTTTGCATAGAAGCTAAACTAATTTGAGGGTGACCCAGGCCAATATCTTGGGATAGAAGGAATTTGTGGTAGGAATTTTCTCACTGCTATAACCAGACTTGACATAAATAGCCATGGGAAGAGGACTTGTTTTTGGCCCACAATCTGTCACAGCAGGGAAAGCGTGGCAGCTGAAGTGATACCTGCTTCACACCAGGACCAGGTGTGAATCGTGCAGGACAGAACCAGAAGCTGGTATCCTCCAAAGACCATTTCTAAGGACCTACTGTCAGCTAGACCACCTGACAACCTTCCAAAGCCACCATCTGGAGACTGTGTTCAAACACATGGAGGGCAGTTCACCTTCAAACCACACAGAACCGTTTCTACAAACGGCTGGAACTGGAAATGTGCTTGAGGAAGAGTCAAGAGGCCTGTCTGGTGGAAGAAGAAGGTAGAAGTAGAGAGCAGAATGGGATAGGACCTCAGCAGACTCAACAGTAGGGGTCAGACCACTGAGAACAATGATAGCGAACTTGCATTTTTCACCTGAGTAGGCACTGGGCTACTTTTTAAGATGGGAAGGCAGGAGAGGCAGGTGCTCACTAGGTATCCCATGCTGGCCTGAAACTCATTATGTAAACTAGCCTAACCTAGCACTTGGGATCCTCCTGCCTCAGTCTCCTGAGGGCTAGTATTTCAGGTATGCATCATCATGGCTGGCTGATATGATCTGCATTTTAAAGTAATTTCCAAGATCATTGTTAAAGACAGGCTATGAATTTGCATGCAAAAGGAGACAATAAAGTAGTCGCTGTAAAGATTATAAAGATGAGAGAGAGAGAGAGAGAGAGAGAGATCAGTTGAAGGTGATAGGTCTTCTCAATCCATGGCTATGCACTTCTTAATGATGTTGATAGGCATTGTTGGCTGATTTCGTTATATGTGGATATCACAGAGTGATATCCAACTAAGATGGTGTAGATTACTAAATGCCTAGTCTGTACGGTGTGTGTGTGTGTGTGTGTGTGAGAGAGAGAGAGAGAGAGAGAGAGAGAGAGATCCAGATATCCTAAGGCCACTATGAAAGTATATGAAATTAAATCCACCACAGAGAAAATGATAAAATCAAAGACACGGTAAACATGAGATGCCTGAGGCTCCCAGTGGTCAGTCACAGCTCTGCCTGGCAAACACATAAACCAGGAGCGTGGCTAATCATCACCATTACTGTGTGTTGTGCTCTATACTATTGTGAGTGAGAGACTTTGTTTCCACGAGCAGCATCACAATGGGTACTGTGTTCTTCTCCAACGCTAGAGTGGCTCTGATGCTATCATCCAACAGGAACTTCTCATCCTTTTTATAATGGATGGGCACTCCACCATATGTAGGCTTTAGTCAACTGGAATGTTACATACAGTGGCATTAGAATTGTTACCAACTTGTGTTTCTAGACAGCTTCATACTCAAGAATCCCTATCCTGTCAAGGCTTCGTCTTCTTATCCCTATCGCCATGTGCCACAGACCCACAGAGAAGAATTCTACAAGAAAGCAGCCATTTCTGTGAAGAGCTGCTGCCAGGCTGTGGCTGTCTGTACCACTGGTGCCGCAAGGACAGCACCTTCATGGATTCACTCCCCAGCATCTGTCCCTCAGACCTGCTTTCTCTCTGAACTTGGAACTGTGCTGGCCAGGCCTTCAGGGATGACTGGCCAGTCGTCTGACTGCTGCAGGCCCCATGTTTCTGAGTAATGGGAGTTAGTGGACTTTTACGAAGAGCCGTTTCATCCATTTCAGGCTTTCTTGCTTTCATGCACCAACATAAAGGAAATCTAAGGCAATCTTATTTTATTTTTTTGTTAATACAGGACCAGTCACCCTATAATCCTTTAGTCTTGTAATTGAACTCAATTCTGCCCAGCTTCAGGCATCATGAATTTTATCAATTTTATCTTTTACTGTCTTCATCTCCGTGTCTTTGTAGTTTTCAAAGAGAAGATTGCAGAGGCTAAACCTGAAGCTGTGAGCCTCTCATTATTAATAAAAACAGATTATTGCCGCACTGCCCTTAACTCTACAGAGTAAAATAGTAAAAGCTATCCTGACAGAGGCAGCGTAAGGATGGTAAAAGTTGCCATTATCACAGCTGAATGAGTTCTCAAAACAAGAGTTAGTTCTACACGCACATCCCATAGCACATGCCCCATGAGAATGCCGTGACTTTCCCAATGTTTTATAAACTAAGGGAACTACTGCCCAGCAGCGTTTTGGTTTAGAGATTGGTTCTACTTTATATGCTGCATTATCTTGTTTATCTCTGGTTGTTCTTTATCAATCAAAACTTCAAATTCAAGGTCGTGGATGATGGAAAAACCCATGACATAGAGACTGCGAAAACAAGGGAGTGTTTTGTCCTGTCTTTGTCAATTTTGATTTGACAAATGTGTGAATTCTAACTTATGAAATAAAAATATAGTCAAACAATTATTCTTTAAAGTTGTACAGAACCTGAAAAAGTTCTAAAACTCTCTGGTACCTTTTCAATTTACATTTACAAATCATTGCTTAAATTGATGAGAAGTTTAGAACCCAGTGAAGTTCTAGACAGCAGCATATTGCATCACGCCCATCCTTGAGAACTGATTGTCTACATGATATGAAAAAGGACACATTGGGACACCTGTTAGGAAAACAGAGACAAAGTTATCATTTTTAAGCGGCAAAAAATGAAAATTTACCACAATGAAAAACCCATGAAAACCAAGGTAAAAACTAATAGTGCTAATGAGAAAGTTCAATAATGTAGCCCCACATAGGGGAAAGATAGGAAAACATGAACTTTTAGACATGCTTGAAAGAAGGTTAGAAACTTGGGTACATTTTAAAGATGCTATTTACAGAACGACCTTGTGATGGTTGTTTTTTGTTTTTGTTTTGTCAACTTGACATAAACCAAGAGCTATCTGGGAGGAGAGATTGTCAATTCAGGAAATATCTGTGGGGCATGTTATGGATTGGTGATTGATGTTGGAGGAACCAGCTTTCTGTGTGCAGTGCTATTGCTAGGAAGGTGGTCCTAGGTGCTATAAGAAAGAATGCCAAGGAAGTCATGGGGAGCAACCCAGTAAGAGCAGTCCTCCATGGTCTCTGCTTCAGTTCCTGCTTTCAGGCCCCTGCCCTAACTTCCCTCAGTGATGGACTGCGACCAGGAAATGTAAGCCAAATAAACTCTTTCCTTCCCAAGCTGCTTTTTGGTGTTGGGTTCATCACAGCAATAGAAAGCAAACAGCATAGCTCCAAAATCAAATGTCTATAAGGGAGCTTAACAAGTGAAAGTAAAGTTTTATAAAGAAGAGTAAAGAAATGACTGAAAGACATAGACTTAAACAGACTTAGTCAAAAGACAGACCAAGTTCTCAGAAGGATGTCAATTTACAATTTCTAATACCCCCCAAATTAATCTGTAAATTGAAGGCAAATCCCAACACAGAGACCAAGATTATAAGGAAGAACACACTCCACTTCGGGTATTGAAACATATTATAAGTACGTTCGTTGTGAAACTCTGGTGAATACAGAAACCAGCAGATCTTTGGAACAGAATAGATGCATAGAAATAGAGTTAAGTACAAATAGATATTTGTTACCAAGAATATTAGCATTTTGAATAAGCAAAAAATGATTATTCAATAAAGAACTTCAGGTTAACTTTTTTGCGGGGAGAAATCAAAATTCTTATTTCGTACTATACTGCAAAAGCAAACTACAGCTCAATTAAAAAGCTGACAGGAAAAGGCTAAAGCAAAGCTATGCATTACTTTTTCATGTTACTGTCATGAAATGGCAGAGGCAGGTTAGTCTATAAAGAAAATAAGTTTATGTAATTCACAGTTGTAGATATCTAAGGCCAAGAGACCAGAATCAGCTTGAAGCTTGTGAGGGCTTCATGTTTTTGGCGTCATCACGGTGGGACTGTGAAGAAAGTTGGAGTCACTCGGTAGGGCAGGAAGAACAGAGAAGCCCAAAGGTGAGGCATGTGCTCTGTATCAACTCCTGCTCTAACGATGAGAGCCTTAACGCTTTCTGAGGGTGATGTCCTCAATGACCTAAGGACTTCCTATTGATTTCTTCTTTATGAAGGCCCTGCCAGTTCCCAGTACTACTGCCCTGGGGATCAGTTTGGCAACACATGAACCTTTAGAAGAGACATACTTAAGTCAGATCCAAACCATAGCAAGCTATGTGAATCAATGGCAGTGACACCTCACGCAGAGTTCAATACAGGGTGCCCTTTGTACGGGTGGCACTATATCAGGGCACTGCATCTTCATGACAGGCATTAGTTGTTTCAAATATTTTCACCAAGGCAACTTCCTGTGTATCTGAGGAGGCTGATGACCTACCCGGTTTGAGTAAGTACTGGAAATTTACTTAAGAGAGATGAGGAGTCTTTCCAGGAAGAGATTCTATCCTTGGACAAATAAATTAGGAATGATAAATTTGATGCAGTATTTAACAGTGTTTGTAGCTCAAGGGTTTGTTTAGATCAGCATGGGGCCATAACAAGCATTTGTCCCATAACTAGCAAAGATGTCTGGTGGAAAGAATTGCCTACAATGACTACAAGAGGCGACTGATCAAACCTTAAAATCAGGTGTTTCCTGCAGTGCTCCTGGTACCACTGACAATGGCATGAAATGCAAGGGAATGTGTGAGGAGAGATGGCTGGGTGAAGAGAGATGATTGGGTGAGAGCTGAACCAGGTCAGTCCAGAGGAAGCAGTCATATATATAAGGAAGCAGCAGACCATTAAGTATAGCCACAGATGTCTACTTCTCACTCCTATGTCAATCATTATTTGACTTCAGTTCAGAATACCTTCTCTCCTATAGTTGTGGGTAAATACAATCTCTGTTATGGACTCACTATAGCCCTCCTGGCAAGAAGAAAGAAACATGGAAGGCACACTGCTTTATAACACTTCCATTTGGAAGTCACATTTTTGTTTCCCTCTCCCTGCTCAGAGTAAGTCACATGACACCACCTCTTATCCTCCTAGTGGCTTGAGGTCGGTGGAATGGGCAAGATCATCAGAAGGATCACTAATAAATCTCTAATTCACCTCCTTTTCCAAGGATCACCTTGTTTTTTCTAGAGCATCCAGTGTCCTGGACACTCTGGGTCCATTTGGAAAACTGTCCCAGGGCCATAGACCCAGCAGGACACAGAGTTTTCCCTGCCCAGTCTGCCCAGTCCTTCCTTTCTTAGGTGATCGCTCAGCAGGCTCAGCAGATGCTGGCTGCTGATGGTGCCAGAGCCTACTGTGATGGACAGCTCCTCTGCTTTGTTTACTCTTCCAGGCAGGGTGATAAATTCTCCCTCTAATCAGTTTCCGTGTTTCTCCTTCTCAGATGGAACCAACCCTGCTAATGAATGATGCGCTGAAGTTAGCAGCTGAGAGGTAGTACCTTGCACTCGTTCTGCCTTTGTTATGCCAAGTCATGCCCTCGCTATCTCCCAAATGCCAAATCGAGTTCCTGAGGATGGTGCAGATAGAAGATAGAGCATTCAACAGCCTCTGGCAATTCCTTCACAGAAATTCAGGCCAGTCCACTCTGTCGAGTATGCTCCTGAATACGCTCGGTGGTTGTAGGAGACTCGTACTTGGAGGGAGTCCTCTGAGGTCCATTACTCCATAGTCCTGAGAGTTTCTAAGCAGTTACCTGAGACCGGGTGGTCTTGGCCCAGAGGCCGCTTCCAATACAGGTTTCAGGGTCCTCGACGGTGAGGAGCCTCACTCCCTGATGCTACTCCTGTGGCTTGGGAAGAATCAAATGGAACCCAGAATAGTTTTTATTTTCTTTTTCAGTTAGGGACATGCAGATAGCTACAATCCCAGCTGTTGGGAGGTAGCAGAAGGAAGGAGAATCATGGGTTCAAGATTAACCTTGGTTATATAACAGGTTCAAGGCCAGCCTGTCTTTTAGAAAACAAACAAAATCTATAGTAAAATCAAAGGGAGAGAAAAAGAGTTCAAAGAGCAGTCATAAACAAAAGCCCTTTGTAATGAATATATATATGGCTGAAACAAAATTTTAAGGCAGCAGGATCTTTTAAAAAATGTTGGCAGGGGGAGACATGGGCTGTGAATTAAGAACTGTGCCACAATGTGAGCAGTTTTCTTATGCTAACAACAAAATATCTGAAGTGCATGAGGTACTGTTGGGAAATTGTTTACCCCTGAGAAGACCAAAGAACCCACAAATGTGACGTTTCAAGCTGTCAGTCAGGAAGAAGAGTGTGGCCACAGATAGAGCCTGGGCTATTGTGTTACACAAGATAAACCACACTCAGAAAGAAAAATACTGCATGCTTACTCTCACATGCAGAATCTAGAACTGGTAAAGCCATGAGCACAGAAGGTACTATTTGTGTAAAGAAGGCCCCCAAGAAGGGGGAAGGGGAAATAGAGGGCAACGGGGTTGAATACTAGGTAATTGTACACATCCATGAAAAGTCACAGTGAAACAGTATTCTTAACAGTTAATATGTGTTAAGAATTTAAAACACTTAAAGGATAAGGTAGGATGAAGAGAAGAGGATGAGAATTCATTTCATTTGAGATATGGGTTCCTTATGGTTCAGCTGTGGCCTTGAACAGTCAGGGCAGTGCTGAGATTTAACAGAGTTGACGTGGGGGTTTTAAGGAGACCTGCTGCATGGCCTATACTGAATGCAAGATGTATCCTTGGGAGAAAATTGATCAGGTTTAGGCTTGGCTTTGGGAACATAAAACACACTGAAGTTAACTAACCCACACTGGCAAGGAAGCTGCAACTTTAGAACTTTGCTGTAAACACCCAATGAACCAGACACAGAAGCAATAAAAGAATATCGATAAAAGTATGTTGGCCTGTGGCTAATTTACTTTCTACATGGGCTATCTTAGTCAAGGGCAGTTTGTTAGAAATGGAAGCCCACTTGAGCAACCTTAAGGAGCAGAGCTTGCTAGGAAGTGCAGTAGGTGCAAATCTCAGTCTTGGAAGGGCAAGAAACATCTGTCTGGATTTTCTAAGCAATTGATCTCTCTCTCCCTGAGTCTCCAAGAAACTAATTCCAATTCTTCCTGCAGAATACCCTTGCTGGAGTACAGTTTCCAAGATACACTGTTTGAAGGCATGAGAACACCCTTCTGGGGTACAGTTTCCATGCTACACTGTTTGAAAGCATCTCCAGAATGGATTTCCAGCTTCCCATTCTGTTCTTCAGAGGTTGAGTCTGGGATGTCCATCATATCTGCCCTTTGGATTCTGTAGTTTGTTCTGTATTCTCTTCATTCAGTGATGGTACCAATGGCTCCACATTCCTTTAACCACAATGGAGCCATTTTTGTCTTGAGTCTTTTCTCTTGTTAAAGTGGTTGGAATTAGGTGGGAGGCCCTCTCTTTGGTTGTCTCACATGGTACACGCATGTATTCTTAGTACCTCTCTCAAGACAATGGAAGTATTTTGAACTCACCATCTTCCATTTTTTGAGGGAGCACCTAAAGATACTACTGCCATTGCTTTATGAAATGAAAATTCAGACCAAGAAGTATTTGACTGGCAGCTGACTTTCCCTGCAGATGCCTTCTTTCATTGAGGACCAATTTCTGTGAATAAAAGGAAGAATAACCTTCGGTTCTGATGTGATTGGATTTAGATGGCCTAGGCCTCTGGGTATGCCTGTGAGGGAGGTTGTTTCTAGAGAGGATTAACCAAGGGACTAAGACCTATCCTCAATGTGTACAACTCTATTTCATGGGATGGGGGAGACTAAATAAAAGCAGTAAGGAAAAGGACAAAGGCCAGCAGAACACCGACAGTCCCCTCTCTTTATTTCTGTCTTTCTTGGTGTTCCATGCTTGCTGCTCTGCCATGCTTGTCACGACAGACAGAGCCCTCTGAAACCATGAGCCCAAACCATGGATTCCTCCTTTAAGTTGTTTCACACATGTATCTCATCATATCAATGAAAAAGTTGCTAATACAGAGGATGATGTATGAAACTTCTCTACAAATGATTGACCCCAGGAAACTGGGGATTGAAGGAAGCCCCAAATGAATGAAGTCCTATGTGAATGTACGCTGTGTACAAGGGCATGGGCCATGAGAGTGGCAAAGCCTTCCCTGAATAGGGGAGGAAAGCCTTCCTTTGGTCTGTGGATAATGGTAGAGTGGGTAGAAAATGTCCAGACCGATCCCCTACAGGAACTATTCCTACGGAGATGGCCCAACTCTGCCTCCTTGTGCAACTGCATGTTAATCATCCTGCCTCCTGGCTTATCTGTATATAATAACCCCACCTCCTTGTTCAGCTTGCAATAAGCCCACTGCTCTATTCAAATGTGTATAACAAACATTCTCAGTCTGGGGTGCTGAGGTTTTTCTATCAGAGAGTCCAGTTCACCGACCTCAGACTTCTGAGTTTCTGTGTTTGTCTTTTCTTCATTCCCTTACTGAGCCAGTCAGATCTATCCCTGGAGCTGTACTGGACACAGCAAAACAGGATAGATACCTCAGGGGCTCTCAGAGATGTTCACACATATCTTGTGGGCAATTGGATGACATGAAAGAATCAAGCCAAGTGGGTCAAGTGCTTGTGTGAGTTTGAGGACCTGAGTTTACATCCCCAGCATCCATTTAAAAGGTTTGAAATGGTGGTTCACATCCACAAACCAGGTATTGGTGCTGAGATGGGTGAATCTTGAAGTGCCTGCTGGCTGCCCCTGATGCTGAAACTACAAGCTTCCGATTCAGGGAGAGACCATGCCTTGAAACCAAAGCAGAGAACGATACAAGAAGAGATTCAAATTCAACATTTAGCTTTCACATGTACACACACCACATATATGCATACATCACAAGGGAGCAGAGGAGAGAGGAGAGAAGAGAGAAGAAAGAAGACATACAGACATGCAGACCAAGGAGAGAGAGAGAGAGAGAGAGAGAGAGAGAGAACACTGAAGCAGTTGCTCTTTGTCTATCTCTGGCTGGGAACACATCCTGGTGACTCATCTTTGCCTTTCTAGTCTTTCTGGTGATACTAATTGATCCTAGTTACTCTTGCTCATACACAGTCACCAATCGCTGCACCAGAATGGTAACCCCAGCCCTGAGGTGACTTGGCCATCTTGTAGAGGACCCATGGTATGCTACCAAGCTACCTCCAGCCTGAAGATCCAATTGTGAACTGGAAGAGAACCCTACTGTTCCCAATCAGCCATGATTCAAGGTCGGGTAGGGGCGTCAGGCAGAAATAGGACTCTAAGGACCAGGCTCTTTGATGCTCTTAGGTACACATGGACAGGCACAGGGAAGGAATTGGTCGCAAGTTCTTACTGACTAATCTGCACAAGGTTGCTTCCCCACAGAACATCCAGAGTCAGGGCTCTCCCACTGGTGGTGCAAGGAAGAACATGGCTTTCCACACTGAGTAGCTTGTTGTGAACTTAGTTCATTGGCCCAGTACTGGATTATCCTTTCTTACCCGTAGCCTGAGTTTCTTCGTAGGAAAATGGAATTGGAATTAGGTACCACACAGGGCTATAATGAAAGACAAGTTTGTGAAATTCAAAGGCACATGGAATTTGAAATATGAGGATACTGGTGCCAGTCCCATCTGCCACTTAGTAGCAGGGGTATGACTGGGAAGAATATACTAAGTCTCTCTGGGCTCCATTGGTAAGATGACCGAGGAAATAATAGTGAGGTCATTGTGTTATGAAAAGTAATAGAGCTTTGCCTGAGGTCAATTTGGGTTTGAGCCTTATTCTCCCACCCCCAAGCTGTCTGTCACAGCTTTCCTGGGCAGTAGACGCTCCTCAGTTACTCCACTGTGCATTCTAGTTCACAAAAGTCTGTGCAGCCACAGCCTTCCCTGTTCTAGACTGAATCAGTCGTGTCTGGGGCTTCCCTCCGACTAGCCTAGCCAGAGCATTTTCAGATGACTTTCATAGGCTTCTAGTGGAGCCTTCCTTCTCCCTGCACTGGGAGAACTGTTAAGCTCCTGTCTCTGATTTACAGACCTCCTAGAAACTCTTTTTCAGAAGCCTCTAACATTCCCTTCCTATCTCAAAGGTAAAACAAAGTTTTACTGTTGGCTAAATCTTTTCAAATCTGATTTTAATATTCCATCTCTATGTCTCCCCCCTTCCCTCCTCACTCTCTCTCCTTCTCTCCCTCCTTCATTTCCTCTTTTCCCCCTCCTTTCTTCCTTTCCTTCCTACTCTCAGAATGTTTAAATATATGCCGATCACCATGACTCATAGGCTTATGTACATATTAAGTACAAGTGTGTTAGCTGGGCATAGGATTCATGTCTTTAATCCCAGCATTCAGGAGGCAGAGGCAGCCAGATCTATCTTAGTGCAAGACTAGCCTGGTCTACTAGTGAGTTCTGGGCTGGTAGTGAGACACTGTGCCAAGCAGATTAAAAAAGAAAAAAAAAACACAGGTGTAAACATTCCTTTATCTGACAAAACAGAATTCAAACAAAACATAATCAGAAGAGATGGAGAAGAACACTACATATTCATTAAAGAAAATTTCACTAAGAGGATATTATAATTCTAAACATTTATAAACTTAACATAAGCGTGC
Source organism: Bramus lutescens (assembly GCA_001685075.1). Lineage (NCBI taxonomy): Eukaryota > Metazoa > Chordata > Mammalia > Rodentia > Cricetidae > Bramus > Bramus lutescens. The sequence continues at coordinate 402,654 of LOEQ01001616.1, forward strand.
CCAGTTTCATAGAAGAACACTATTAGATCTAAAATCAAAGATTGCCCCATCACAGTGGCAGTGGACAACCTCAAATGCTATACTCTCACCAATAGGCAGGGTATCTAGGTAAAAACTAAATAAACTCCGGAGTTAAATGTCATCATAAATCAAGTGTATCTAACAGATATTTACAGATCATTCCACCTAAATACCGAGGAATGCATTTTCTTCTCAGCAACCCGTGAAACTTCCTCTGATATCAACTAAATATTAAGGCACAAAGAAAGCATTAACAAATTTAGGAACATTGAAGCAGCATCCTGACTCCTGCCGACAGAGAGGAATCCAACAGCAGCAACATAAGAAAGTACACAAACTGGTGGAAGCTGAATCACACAGTACTGAATGAAGCCTGAATCAGGAGAGAAATGAGGGAGTAAATTTAAAGACTCTCCTGAATCAAATGAGAGCACAGTATACCATAATCTATGGGACCCAATGAAGGTGGTCCTAAGTGGAGAGCTCATAGCACTAAGTTTCTGCATAAAACAGCTGGAGAGATCTCATGTTCATAACCTAACTATTCAGTAGCCTTCTTATTTTCAAACGATAAATATATGGAGAAAAGAAAGCATGGAAACAATCCCATTTCAAGGAATTTATTTCACTAAGGAAGGGAAAGACTTGTATGACAAATATTTTAAGGTGTTGAAGAAAGAGATTGAAGATATCAGAAGATGGAAGGATCTCCCATGCTCATGGATTAGTGGATTTATACTGTAAAAATGGCCATCCTATTAAAAACATTGTATAGATTCAACACAATTCCAATCAAAATTCCTATGAAACTCATCTTGGAAATTAAAAAAAAGTCATAAGCTTCACATGGAAGCACAAAGAATCCAAGATAACCAAAATAATCCTGGGTCCTGTATCCCAGTTTTCAAGTTATACTGCACAGCTATAGTAATAAAATACCAGCATGGAACTGTCATATAAATAAGCACATTGATAAAATCAATAGAATAGAATTCAGGACCCTTATAAAAGTCCATGCACCTACAACCACGTAATTCTAGACATAGCAGCTAAAAATACACACAGGAGAAAAAGACAGCATCTTCGATAAATGGTACTGCTCAAATTAGATGGGCACATATAAAAATAATAAAACTAGATGCTTATCTCTCACCCACCACCAAATCACCTCAAAATAGATCAAGATCTTAGACATAGATCCTGAGTCTGATAGAGAAAGAAAGGGTATGCTCGAGACTATAGGCACAGGAGATGACTTTCCAGATAGGATCCAGGTGTCTTATTAAGACCAACAATTGATAAATAGGACCTCATGAAACTAAAAAGATCCTGTAAAGCAAATGACACCATCACTGAGGTGAAGTTGCAGCCTACTAAATGGAAAAAAATCTTTACCATTAAGAGAGTTAATATCTACACTAGACAAAGAACAACAAGCAAATAATTCCCTCCCCAAACTATCAAGAAAACAAACAATCCAATAAAAGTAGAGCATAGAACTAAACAGAAAGCTCTCAAAAAAAGTAAATATAAATGCCTGAAAAAACAGTTTTAAAAGTGATCAGTGTCAGGGAAATGTAAATTAAAACTACTTTGAGATTTCATCTTACCCCAGTCTGAGCGGTCAAAATTAATAAAACAGATGAGTGGATAAATGGATGTGTGAATGAGGAGAACTTACTCATTGTTAGTGGGGATGAAATCTGGTGCAAGCACTGTAGAAATCAGTGTGGAGACTCCTCAAAAAGCTGGAAAAAGATCCACCACATGATTCAGTTATACCACTCTTGGGCATATACCTAAAGGACTTTATATCTCAGACAGAAATATCTATTCTTCCATGTTCACTGATACTCAAAATAGCCTGGAAATAGAAACAGTCTAGATGTACATTAGCTGATGAATGCATAAAAAATGTAGCACATTTATACCATGGTATATTATTTAGTTGTTAAGAAAAATGAAATGAAATCCCAGGTAAATGGAAGAAATTGGAAACATCCTAAGTGAGGTTACCCAGACCTATCTAGAAAGGCAAACATTGTTTGTTCTCTGATATGTGAGTGTTAACCCGATTCTTTAGATATGTATTTTTCACTGGAATGTTCATAGGGGTTAGGGAACTAGGAAGGAACTATGGGCAAGGGGGCAATCTTACAATTAAGAAGACATAGAACGCAGCTATATAAAGAAGGAACCAGGAATAATGGACTAGAGAGGATTAAATGGAGTGAAGATGTGAGGGCAGGATAGAAGAAAGATCATGGGAAAAAATAATTAACACTAAAGGCCTTTTGGAAAAAAAAACATGGGAACCCACTACTGTAGAAACTTTTATTTGTATATGATGCTACCGTATAATGGGGGGACATACCCCAGCTAGACACTACATGCAAGTAAAAACCCAGTATCACAAATAGGTTACCTCTTCATTGAGTTATTGTTCAGTGGGGTCTTGTAGATCCCTAAGCATCATAGGATAATGCCAGTACTCTTGGTTTGTTGTCTGTGGTTTCTGTCCTGACTGGTTCCTGCAGTTGTTAAGTCCCAAAGAAATCACACAGAAGTCTATATTAGTTATAAATTGATTGGCCCATTAGCTCAGGCTTCTTATTAACTCTTATAACATGTGTTAGCCCATTATTCTTGTCTATGTTAGCCACGTGGCTTGGTACCTTTTTCAGTGAGGCAGTCACATCTTGCTTGCTCTGTGTCTGGATCACTACTGTAGAATGCAGAATCCTCTTCTCCAAATTCTCCTGTTCTCATTACCTTGCCTCTACTTCCTGCCTGGTCTCTCCACCTATACTTTCTGCCTGGCTACTGACCAATCAGCATTTTATTAAATAAGTACAAGAAACCAATGTTTACAAAGTAAAACCATTGTCCCACAGCACTCCCCTCTTCTTTTTAAAGAGCAAGAACTCTGAATCTAATATCCTTTGTTTAGCTTTACTTCTGTCTATTATCCACAACAACTTGTAACCAACATTCTAAACAAAGGAAAATATCCATAGTCCTTTTTGGGGGAATGTGGTTGGAGCTTTTCAGGCTACTTCCTGCTGAATTGGGGCACTGATAATCTTATGGGGACCTAAAGAAAATTTGGAATTATGATCAAGTTATGACTGGAGTACACTGTGAGGCTTGATCATCTTGAGGCAGCAGTTTTGAATCTATTCTGGATGTAGAACTCAGACATCTGGGCCATCCACTCCTATCGGAGATTTCTCAGGGGGGTTTCCTTGATCAAATCTTATTTTTCTTAGCTCAGAATAAATCCATAGCCTCTCATTTTCTGTGGAAACAAAAGCAAAACTTCTTCTCCAAAGTAACATAT
>LOEQ01001617.1:3175-30073 GCA_001685075.1 Bramus lutescens
GGAGGGGGAGGAAAATGGGAAGTGGGGAGGAGGTGGAAATTTTTAATAAAAAATGTATAAATAAGGAACTTTGATTTAGGATTTTTCAATAGTCCCTACTTTTTTTCCTTTGTAGGGCTAGGTCTCATGTATGCCAGGCAAGTGCTCTGATACTAGGCTATATCCCCTGAACCTTCTCTTGTTGTTTCCTATTCCACAGGGTTCTCTTTATGTTTTAGTGAGAGAAAATAAAAGTAGCCTATACTGTAACTTAGGTTGCATAGCTCAATACAGTAAATTGATTTTGTAAGGCAATTTATTTTAGATTTGTTTCAGAGAATCCAGCACCTTATAAGCCTGCAATCAGAATGCCAATGGGACATTGTTCTTGATGAAAGCTGTTGTCGTTTGGTTTGTAGATAGCTGCCTTCTTGTGTTCTCACTGGATGGAGCTTCCTAAGAAGTCACCAAAGCCATCCATGAGAACTCCATCCTCATGACCTAATTTGTTCTTCGAGGAGTCCATCCCAAATATTTTCACATGGATTTAGGGTCACAACGTGGAAAGTTGTGGAAGGTGGTGAGACAACCATCCAATCTATTTTGTTTATTACTATTGGTATTTAATATTCACAGTTTAATCTTATTACTTAATTTTATTGTTTTTACAGTTATTTAATATTTATTAGTACATGTATTTAATGTTTATAAGTCAGTGAAGTTAGATGAGAGACCAGAGCCTGGGGGTGACAATGGGAGTGGACTAGCTGCCAAGGCTGGCTTTGCTGCTGCTGGTGCCAAGAGGATGACTCTTTCAACCTCCTGCCAGCCTACCAGGGCTGCTCACCTGGCCTCCGGCTGGAATGAATGGCAAAGACTACAGTGTATGAGGCATCTAGGTAGGATTCACATTCTCTCATTAAAATATGAAGTGAAGCGTGTGGAATATGAAGCAAAAAGTACATAAGCAGTAATAGCTTACTGGACATTGACCATGGCACCTAGGATAGACCAGTGGAAAGAGAAATTGTATTTTTTTTCATGGAACTCTCACGTGGGAAGTGCCTGTCTATAAAATACGCAGGAACTAGAAAGCAGTCTCCAGGATCCAGGGAGCTGGCACCATACAAATGGTCATTCATAGGTGAGTAACATGTTTAGTTAGGCCTCCGGAAGCAATCACCAAGCACATTTGGACAGGAGTGATGGGGAGTACTGTCTTACTCAGTGTTGAAAAGCTTGCTACCATGTCTAAGGAGTTCCACAAAGGATCGTTTATAAGTATATATACCGTCGTGCTGTGTTCATTTTAAGGAGCGTTTTCCAGTCTAATTAAAAGTTTGAGCTAAGTTTTCCTTCCATTTATTCCTGTACCCCTATCCATTCATGGGATTCTCATCCATCTATGTCTAAAGGACCATGCCATCAGGCTGGGTGGTAGAGAATTTTCCTCACAAATGCAAGACCCTGGGCTTGATCATTAGCTTTGCAAATAAAAGCTGTGTCCATTGACAGGAGGTGGAAATGAGTTCCAATCTTTTTACTACCCAGAGGCAGTTTTATTTTCGGGTCAATAAGTTGCGTGAGCATGCGCAAACAGCAAGACTCGTCCCTGAAAATGCCCCATGAGTCCTGGAGCCTGCACTGGGGATAACAAGCTCAGTTCTCTCTTGTGTTAAACAGAAGGATCTGTAAGAGCTGCCCATCATGGGATACTTTCAGAAAGACCCAGAATACATCTCCCACTTGAAGAATTACACATTTTAGAATGTAAATAAAACATATCTGTAATTCTAATACTTTAATAATACCAATCTCATTTCTTGAGTTTAATTTTCTCCTTGCTTACATTTTTTTCCTATGGGAGATACAATACCAAGCTTTATGCATGATCCTTGCAGGTCAATTCATCCTAGAAAGTTATGTTTGTTCTGCTCTGAGTTAATGCTCAGAACTGAAATACTAAATCCTCTAATGTGTATCTTATTGACTTCTCTAATAAACAGAGAGGCTCATATGTGTCTATTATAAACAATCTACTTTTGCATCAATAAATGTATGAAGTAACATGGTTTTAACATAAGTCCTGAAATTACTGAGTGGTATAACTCTTGTGGCTATATGATACCAAATAGGATGTAACAAAATTGAAAATGTTTCAGTTTATCTCTTTTATTCTTTCACATTTGAGAGAAATATTAGTATGCCTTTAAAATGTAGCACCAAACAAATAATTACAGAAAGATGTACTTTATATATAACATGATGGTGGATTTCAGTTGTCCCACAGCTACATCTGTGGGTTCAGTTTAACTAAATCTGTATGTTTGTAAAATAGTAGAATCTGATCAACCTACCAAAATGATTCAACTTGGTCTGAATATGTATTTAGAAAACTCACTTATTCAGCTGTCATTGAGCATTATACAGTTGAAGAGAGAGAGAAAAGAGAGAGAGAGAAGACAGAGATAGGAGTATACAGACACACAGACATAATCAAGGCGTAGTCTTTGCCCTCAGAGACTATGTAGCTAGAACAAGTAAAGGAGACAGGAGTATAGACAAATATGAGTCACACTGTATTAACGTTTGAATCATAACATAGAACACACAAATAAATGTCATAACAATGCTGAACAAATCACCCTGACAGCATTGCCAGCCATTCCTAACTAAATTGGAGAAGGCTGGCTTAGGAAAGTTTCCAGACAGCAAATAGAAGCAAGGGAATTTTAAGCCATGTAAAAATTATGTCAGGGCAAGATTTCCTAAGGAGCACATCTGGGCAGAAGTGAGGTATTGTATGTGTCAGGAAACACTAAGTAAATGGATGCAATAGTAGATGATGCTGGAGAGGTAGCCTGGGAATAAGTTTGTGTAGGGGAATTTATCCCAAGTTAGACAATTAAAAGTATCCTGCAAAGAGAGGGAGATGTGTAGACTTTTAGATAAGAGGATGCCAATATCAGACTTTTAGAAAGATGGTCCTCAGCCTGGTACTGACAAAAAATGGCTAGGAACCCATGCACAGGAAGAGGGTTCAAGAGGCATGCTAAGCCACTCACTATGGGTATAAAGGATGCCGTGCATGGATGTTCCAGGGAATGCACACTCAGAAATGATAGAGATAGCTTTAAAAATCAGTTAAAATGGTGACTACTAGAATGTATAATCTAGTATTGTGATACTTTTTGGACCAAAATTTAGATTAGTGTGAGCCACGACTTGGTTTAGTTTTGTCTTGTTCCATATGGAAATTTTGGCACAGGACTGTGTGCCAGTTTCCTTCAAGGAAATTTAAATGTGACATACAGCAACTCTTGAGAGTCATATATGTCTATAGGAACTGGAATTTCATAGGTATAGTTTAAGTTAGCAAAGGATGTACTGCAAATGATAATATGAATTTATGAATCATTTATGACTAAGTGCCTGGGGTATTGTTTATGTGTCTGCCCATGTGCAAGATGCAGGCCATAAAATCAGTTGGTGTAGTTGATATGTTTATCTCTTCCTACTCTAGGTCAGAGAGAGAGCCATAACTTAAAATCTACAAAGCAAAAGAACTACATTAGATTTTCAAAGAGAACTCACAAACATTCCCACTCTCCCACCACTACTGGCTTTTGATTGCTCTATTTATTTGGTAGTATTTCTTGAGCCCACGATGGTAAGAGTGCTATAGTAAATCCACTTAACACTGTCAGAACAGGTTTACAAGCAAGACTGGGGGTGGGGGGGGGAAGAGGCATTGAAAATGCAATCGCTGAAACATCACAGTCTTCAAAACAGGCTTTGCCAAGGGGTGCCACAGTGCGTTTGATCTCTCATCAAGATGCCAGGTCATCTTGAGGAGAAACACGGAGTTATTGCAGATCTCCTCTTTGATTCGTCATTCTTCATAAGAATCCTCAGACGTGACAATCTCAAAGCATCATGGGATGCTGTTTGACACGTCCTCTCCATCCAACCCTAATAAGTTGAGAAGTTGAAGGTAATTTTGGATAGAGCCCTGGGTGGAAAGTTTTGGCCAAGTTGTTTCTCTAGTTCTAGGAAGCATCAATTCACTTGCCCTCTTCTCCAAGATTGTTCTGTTCTAGTACTAATCCAGGTGTCTGCCACCTTTCCTTTGCACCCATGGTACCTGTTACTTGGTGTTTCTTTTTCTGACTTCTGAGGGTGTCTTTCCCACTAACTGGTGAGACTCTGTATAACTGTCTTTTCCAAGAGTATAACCCAAGATTACTGTGGTGGTGGTGGTCAGCCTCAAGCTAATGTGCTGTACAGATGGCTCAGGGCAAAAGCGGAGGGAGGGTGAGAGCAGAAACAGGGGAGTTGGTGTTTGAGAGTAGAGAACAAGGTACAAAACTTTCCACTTCCATAACAGTTACAAGGGGAATTGTATCCACTATGAGGAAACATTATGATAGGTTTGGCATACAGTGCTTGGCACAGGACATTTCTTTCTCAAATATCCTCATTGGTTCACGACACATTCAAGTAGCCATAGAGGGGAAAAAAAATCTTATTTCTTCATTCTGTGGTACACAGGTAGAAGAAATGGTCAAAAGCATAGGGAAGCTGTGGGGCATAACTCAGAGAGAACCTGGCTAAACCCTCGATGAGTCCCCTGCCTCACTTGGCAGTCATATATTGCCTAGGATTTGCACACAGGCTCTTCTGAATAGGACTCTTGAGAGAGAAAGATGGGTTTTTATAAAATGGATGTTTGGTTCAATTTCAAGGATTATTTAAACCTACTTAAGATGTTACAAAATTCCTATAGGGTTTTTCTCCCCTCTACCCCCGCAAACTCTTGTCTAGTAAGGCAAACTTCTCATTTTCTTCCACTTTGTAAAATCCACGAAGAGCATATATGTTAAAAAGTTATGAATAATGTTCTCACTGGGCATATCCATACTCTAGACACTTGATTAAAATGAATGTCTCAGTTTTGGAGGCACATAATTCACACAGTCTGTAGTTGGCCCGGTATGTCTGTGGGCTCCAAGTCCTCAGATACCACAAATTATGGAATGAAAACATTTGAAAAAAATTGTGTGTGTACTGACTATGTGCAGACCTATTTTCTATTCAGATTTTCTTTTCATTTTCATATTTTTTAATTTTTAAAAATCATACTGATTTATGTGATGGGGCTTTCCATGCATGTATGTAGAGGTCAGACAGCAGTTTATGGGAGTAAGTTATCTCCTTTTAACAGGCAGCAATGATTGAACTGGGATGATTGTGCTTGGTGGTAGACACCTTTAGCTTCTGAGCCATCTCATCACCTCCCTGGTCATATATATAATTTCCAGAGAATTGTATTCTGTCAAATGTTATAAGCAATCTAGAGATGTCTAAATATATAGGAGGATGTGTGCAGGTTCTATGTAACCCCTGAACTGTGCTATAGAAGGTCCTGCATTTCTATGGATTTCAGTATCCACCAGAAGGCCTGGAAGCAACCTCCTACCAAGAGTAAGAGGTGGCTCTATTCAGTCTTTCACAGACTTCCCAGTCACTTACCAGAAGAAAACAAAATTGCCATAGACATCCTGACTCCAGTAGAGATATCCAGTATCACTCACTATCAATTTGAACAGAATTTATACTTCTTGAAAAAGCCATTAGTCATAAATAGTAATTTGTATATTGGGTTCATAGTCAGTGACAGCAAAGAAGTAACAGGGCCCAGTGTTGAAAGTTTAGTGAGGCTTTGATCTCATGATGCCAGGAAGTCTTTTCCATATAAATATGATTTACTATAGCTGTGGCTCCACTCAATAGTAGAGAAGCAGAAAGCCCTCTTAAGAAATAGTTGGACTTCTAGTCTGCATGAGGAAATGCCACTTTCCTGAGGTCCACGGGCAGAACCCAAGCAAACAGCACAGTCCCCACACCACCCTGAAGATGGCTTCTTTCTGCCTGTGAGCCAAAAGCAATGGGGATAGGGGAGGGTGAGATGCATATATACCAGGTTTCTTAGAAAGTACATTCCATTGAATTCCTAGCTAAAAGCAAAGCAGGAAAATGTCATTTTCTTGATTGAGGACATAAAGAAAAGTGACAGGACCATAGTTAGATTGGCAGAAAGGAGCTATGGAGCCCCAGGTGAATTTAAAATGAAAGCTTTAGGGTTTTAAAAATCTAAGCAGCAACGGAAGGAGGTTGGGCAATTGATGTAACAGATGTGCCAAATGAAAGCCACCCGTCCACCGGGGGATGTCAGATGTGCCACTGAGAACCTTTAGTTTCCCTTATCACCGGTAAAGGAGCATTTCACATGGACTCAGCTCACTCTTGTGGTCATTTGAAAGCTGAGTGACGTGTGTTTGATTCCTAAACAGAAAACATGAGCTAACAGATTATAGCGCACAATTGTTCAAAGGAAAAGCGAAATCCAAAATGCATCTCTTAAAACTAACAGCTACGAAAGTTAGAGTAAAACTTTCTGTAATCATTTACTCAGAGTGTGTGTGGAGGATGGAGGCTGTGTTTGCCATTGCGGACAAATGCATGCTGAGATCTTTCCCCTCCTTCTACCAAATATGTCCTTTTTCTTCCCAGAGAAAAAGCCCAGGTCGTCAGTCGTGGTGGCAAGTGAAGCCGTCTCAATGATTCACTTACCATACGTGCATGTAGTTTAGATGGCTCATTCTCTTCAGCTCAATATCCATGGTGGATGTTTGATCACATGCACTTTCTTCTGCCTAGAACCTAGTTACACCATCAGTTCTATTACCTTGACATTGTTTGCGAAGGCAGTGATGTTATGGAGACAGCCCAGACGTTCATGAATTATAATTTTTCTCATATGTTTATACCCTCAAGATTAAGAATTATTAGTTATTTTTGAACAATGACAAAGCATTCAGAAGCACCATTAAGGATTAAAAACATTTACATGCATGCACTAATTTTACTTCTTCTCATGTTTTTCCAGAGTGAATGGGCTGGGTTGACTCTGATAAGTGATCTTAGATTGTGACTCTTGGCAGAATTAGGACTCAATCCATAGGGATGTTGGGGCCATTCTTTTCTTCTGGAAAATTACATCTATGATTTCTTTAAAAAAATTCATGATATCAACTATTGGAGTTAAAAATATAAACATGTAACAGATATTCTTGCTCTCTTATTTTTGGTGAGTCGTAAATGTGCAGTTTTGATGAACATGGAGATACTTTTCTGAGCTCACTTGGCGGTAACAGTTTGTGCTGAAAATATCTGAAGGATGCCCCTCAACTCAGCTGTGGAATCTTCAGCCACTCAATAATGGTTTTGGCATTGTGTGTCCTGCAGGTACCCAACTAGGCTATAATGAGTCAATTATAGAAAACCAGGGAAATCCTAGCAAACTAAACAGCACATTATAACTCAAATAGACACTGGAATGAAGTTGCTTTTTGCTAATTAGTATCAAAAACCAATTTGTTTTGCACATGCTGAAAACGTTTAAGAACAAGACACAGCTTCATATACTAGAACAATATAAGAATGTATTTATGTGGTTTTATTTGGTCTTCTCCATTCATTAAAATGGTCCTCAGACACCCTTTGTATAAACAGATGGACAGTGAGATGAGCATCCCTAAGTCAATAATTAAGTGAATGTCATTCATATACTCTGGGGTAGGAATCTTAGAATTCATTGTGTTATTGTGGGCTGAGGAATTAATTCCCCCTGACCCTGTCTCTTAGCAAAAAAGTCTGTCTTCGGTGACATTTTGGCGAAGGGCACAGTGCAGGAGCGGCTGGGGTCAGTTGTCTCTGCTCCTGGCATTCTTTCAAGGATCCAGGATCCTGTCATTGCTTGTCTGTGCTGACTTCCTTGCAAACTGGTATCTTCTCTTGTCAAGTAAATAGGAAGAAAGAAGAAGCAGGGGTGGAGGGGGTGTTCCCCCAAATTTCTTGCGTATGCCAAGCCAATAAGTCCTGCCTTCCTTCCGTAGTATGCTCAATCGCAAAAGGAAAGCGTTTGCTAATGCATAACATTCTCTTTCACCGGCATTTCTGGAGGAGACATTTTGTAGCTTACAATTTTCACTAATTAAGACTGAGCCATACCACTTGGTAATCCATATTTCTCAGGCTTTACATCTCGGCTTAAGTAATTACTTAGCAGAAGTGTTGAAGCAATTTGCAGGTCTGCGATCAGCAGCACAGACCACTTTCACATGGGCTCGCCACTCAAGGGCCAGGAAATCTCCAGGAATTATTTATTTTACTTGTGTAATTAGAAATGACTCTTCTGTGCATTGTGACAGATCCGAACCAGAAGCCAACGGGGTTGGATGAGCAGACACACAGGTGGTGTCTCCTGAAGGAACCCAAGCTGAGGAATGTGGAGCGGTTTGTGGGCTGAGCGGACTTGCAGGTGTGCTTAGTCCGGCGTCTGACTTCAGTTACCGGCCAGTGAAGTTAAAGCTTCATCCATCAGCGAACACCTTTACCCGTTTATGCTGTTTAGGCTTCCTGGGCTGCTGGACAGCGTTAGCGGAGGGACTTCCTGCTGCGGGGACAGGGCTGGTCTGTAATTAGTCTCCTTTTGTTAGTTTCCCCACTGCTCCTTCCTCCTCAAGTCTCATCACATTTTGCTCTCTCCAGTTATAGAGAGCAAAAGCCGGAGAACTGATTGGCCCCAGGCTTTTTGCGAAAGTCATTAGTGCCAGCTAGAGGTAATTTTGGGCTGAACTACCAACACCAATCCTGCACTGCTCACTTGGGAGACATAACACATTGCACATAACACATCCAGAGGTGAGTATGGTCAAATAGACTTAAAATTAGTGCAGTTAGAATTTGAGTTTAGCTTGTTTTTCTAGGTAGGATCATTTTATTTTAGCTTGGTATAACCAGAGATCAAGGCCCAAGGCAGAAGTTCACCACCTGTGTATGTGTATCTTTCTATGTGAGCTCATGCACATACATACATGCACACAGCAGGGTCAACGGTACACACATGCATGTAGAAGTCGGAGAAGGGTGTGTGTACTTCACAAAGCATTGTATACTTCCCCTTTTTGGTTTGATGCAGGGTCTTTCACTGGCCAGGAACTCACCAAATAGGCTAATTGTCCTAGAGTCCTGGGGATCCACCTGTTTCTGTCTCGCCAACACCGGGATTTTAAGCATCTGTCACTACACCCAGATTCTTTTCAAGTGGGTTCTGAGGATCGAGTGCATGTTCTCATGCATCTGAGCTACCTCCCTAGGCCCAGAAACTCACATTCCAGTGCCACCTGCAGAATGAAGACCCCCCTCCCCCATGAAACACACAAGGCAGGACGAGTGGAAGATATGCCAAAGCATATGTATTTCATCAGATCACAATGTCACAACACATTCCCAAAGATGTGGAGTTCCATGGGTTATCATCAGAGAGGAGATGCAGTCTTCTCACGGGCAGGAAAAGCGAATTTATCCACTGGCCCCCTTGGGTTACACTTAGGTGAATTCATGTCCCTGGAGGGGCAATCAGCTCTGAACTTCTGGGCTGCATCTCTTACACTATCAGGCAGCAGCCAGAATGCTGGTTCCTTGCATGCCCTGTGCTGCCAGGCTAGTCAAAGAGCTTTGCAGGCCTACATCTGTAGTTTGTACAAGTACTGTGCCAGGAGCCTGGCTCTGGGACCATAGGAGCTGCTGGTACTGGGGGTGTTTCCTGTGAGATAATTCTGTAATTTGAATGATTGTGCCATGCACCATTGTGTTTGGTTTTAATCCACTGGACATAGTTCTGCCCTCTACATGTGAGAGTGTCTCCCCAAATTACCCCGGTTGACAGCCATCAAACTAGAATATGCTATATAATAAAATGTGTCAGTCTTGTAATATGCAACCTGTTACAAATAGTCAAGAATAAATTATGCAAAACATCTAGAACTTAACAATTTTCAGATTTATAAAACAACAATTTGTGGAGAAGAATAAGAAATAAGTTAATTATGCACTACATTCATGCCTCTATAGCATGGGAGACTGATTCTAAGACCCCCTTCTAAATATCAAACTGTGCTTGCTTCAAGTCCTTATCCAAGTGGCCAGTGTTTGCATAAAGTCTGCTTATTTCCTCAATATATTAAATTATCTCTAGATTACTTATAGCAATATAGCATAATTGCTTTGCAGACAGTTATATTGTTTAGGGAATTAATAGCAAGAAGAACTTCTGTTCGTAGGCAGTACAGATCCTTACTTTACATCAGGGTTTTGTTGGGGGTTTGAGTGGAACCATGGGATACAGAACTGGAGTACAGAGAGGACCAGCTGTGTGCAGTTCGTAAAGGGGTTTGGAGGATGCGCATCTGGACGCTTTATTCTTTCAGTTCAGAGCTATAGTCAACCACAGTGAGAGCCTCTACCCCTTTCCTCACTCACAGGTCAGGCCCCAGGGCACTGGCCTTTCTTTGGGGCCAGTGACTGGGGCAGACAGCTCTTCCTGTTGACCTTGGGCTCCGTGATTATCCCTGAGACCAACAAGAGGCCACTCTTGTGGGGATTGAGCTAATGCGCTAAGCTGTGCAGACGGACAGGCTGTGCCTACAAAGACGACTTGTGAGACGCTGGGAGCGTATTCAGGACCAAGGCTGAAGCAGGGCAAAGTGAGATGTCAGTCACCAGATGAGTGAGTGTCTTCTGCCTCCTTCCCTCTCTCTCCTCTCTCTCTCTCTCTCTCTCTCTCTCTCTCTCTCTCTCTCTGTCTCTCTCTCTCTCTCTCTCAATTTTTTTTTTTACCTTTGGTGTTAAGACATCCTGACTTTTATATAGGTGCAATAATATTTACTATTTTGGGTTAATCATGGCCAATACCCAAGCCAAGTTTCACTTCTAATTGTTTGCTCTGTTTATAATTATAACTTCACATTTTTGTTTGGCATTATTTTGTTGATTCCAGCCTTTCTCAAAAGGAACAAAAGAGATATTTTTACTTCAACTTCACACATGTGCTCTGTGTTTAAAGAAGACCTGATGTGAGGGTGGAATTTTATTTTTCTTAGACCTTTATTTACTCATAGGTACACCATGCCTCTAAAGTAAGAAATGTAACATGAATGTCTATGGTAGAACACAAGTTAGAAACCACAGCGTGGGCTTGGCAGTGGAGTTGAAGCTTTCGTCATGGCTCAGTCACACCATTCTTTGCCAAGTGGGATGTCTTTTGTCTTTTCTGGTCTCACTATTTACATGTTCTGAGAGAAACTGGTTTGTCATAGTTACGAAGTTTTGTTATTTTACACTTTGGCCTCTTTGAAATCATTGATGGCAAATATTTATTTTGTAATATTTGTACTGTGGTCATCAGTTTCCCTGCTCCTATACCAAAATCTTTGTGCCATGGCTGCCTTGTTTTTTTTTTCATGCCAGTTATTCTGGTTGTTTCTGATGCTGACGGGCTTACCTGTTTCACCTTCTTAGTTATCTCGTGGATGCTTCTGCTCTCCCTGAGATGTCCACACCACCGCTCCAGAATGCCAGAAACAGTCCCCAGTGTCAGCACACCTAACCGGTCCCCTTGAGCACCATCAGCCACATACTCAGGACCCTCCCTGTGCATTTAGCATGTGTAAGTGTGTGGCGAGTTCCTCAAGATCAGTGCTGTCCGTCACAGCCACTCCTACCCTTCCCCCCTACCTGCTTCTCCATGTCTTCCCCCTTCCCTTTTCTATTGTCCACTCTGTGTTAGGAACCCTACCTCCTACTCTCTGGTCACCTGTTCCCCAATGTAGTCGTTTAGAAGACGGTTTGAGCAAGCTAGTGCAGCAGAAGCAAAGATTTCAGGAAGGATGATGGGTTCAGAATGAAGCTAATGGTGGAGGCAGAGGCATGCCTGTCAGTTCTCACTCCCATGCTAGCCTCTGAGTAAATAGAAAACTTAACTATCAGCCGTTTTCCTATTTACTTTAAGAATTGTCACCAGAATCACCATTGTCAGTGCTGAGTTTATTGGGTTCCCCAGATGAGGAACATAGTTAACTGATTGCATGATACCAACTCTAGATTTAATTAAAATGGGTACTATAGAATATTCTAAAGATTTTTCTTGTCATTATCTTTGTTCATCTAGGAAATATCTTGTATTTTGTTACTGCTTACTGTCTTCTCTGCTGTGAAGATTTGCTAAAAGCATTTTGGTACATTTTTTAATTTAAAAATGTTTGATAATTTCATATATGCTTAAAAAATGATCATCACTTTCTATATCCTGTTGGAACCCCTCTTCTCAACACGTCTCCCCAATACTTCCAAGTCTTCTTTTATTGTGTAGTCATTAGAATTCAATTAGAGTTCTTGCCTGAGTAGGGATGAGAGTTTATTTACTTGAGCGAGTGCAACTTGTCAGTGGCTACACCACTGAAGAAAGGGACATCCTCTCTCCCAACAACTCTGTGATACCAGTAGTTCCTTGGAGAAGGGCAGGATGCTTCCTCCATCCATGATGAATGTTGCTGGGCCTAATCTTGTGTATGTCTCATGCACCAGGTTCATGAACGCAATAGCTATGCCTATTCAAAGGCATCTTTGCAGCCCATCTTCCTTTCCTCCGGCTCTTACATTCTTTCTGCCCTATGTCTGGGGTAGCTCCTGAGTCTTGGATGAGGTGATAGCTGTTTTGTTTAGGGCCAATCACTTTGATATCACTTATTGTCAGCACTTTGGTCAGATACAGGTTTCTACATTAACTGCAGCAAGAACCTCCTCTGATGAAGGTGAAACACATCATTAGTCTGTGGACACAAACATGAGGATTTAGAAGGCAGTTTGACAACATGACTATTTAGTAAAATAATACTAGTAGATTCTCCTCCTTGATCCCACGACCTCCTCAGCCAGTGGTTCTTCACCCGGTTTACAGAACCAGGCATGAGCTCCATTCTCTGGATCAGGCCTTAGATCCAATCAGAAAGCTGGTGGCTACTCCCATAATAGTCATACCAGTGTTGTGCTAGAGAGCGCATCTTCCCTGATCTCACTGTAGCTTGAAGGACTCATAGGTGGGTAAGACTACTGATGACTTTTCTCCTCTAGATTCTTGGTTAGACTCTTCTGGCACATGAAGGCTAGCCAGGTGAGAAAAGTCACCCACTTCCTCTGCAGCTTAATTTTTCTATGTCCTAGAACCATAGTCTGCAGATCGTTCACCTTATGAGAGGCTGACTTTTAGCAGTGCTAAAATGCCTGCTACATAAATTATAGACTAAAATGCAGTAGACACACAAGCGAATCATTGGCAGGCTATGTCTGCATTAATCAGTGAAGCAGCGCTGGGGACTCCTGGGTTAATATTGGATGCTTATAGAGTAGGCAACTAGGGACAAGTGTGATAAGTTTCAATATTGTTTCTTTTATCAGGTGTGTTTTAAAAAGTAATGCTAAAGTTTTAACTCATGGTCTTCGCATTTTAAAAAATTAAGCTTAGTCTCTGCAAAATGTTTATAAACCACTGAGGCATAGGGTGCAGTACATATTGCTTCATCTACTGATCTCATTTGATCCCAGCTTGTGTCTCCATCTCTCACTACTTTCAGACAGTCTTGAGGATAAGACCATAATTCCTTTTTGGTTTTTTTTTTTGGATCTATGAAACCCAGATTTGTATATTGTAGATACTTAATAGACATTTATTTAGTGAGCAAATACAAATTCTTATTTTCTGTTTATTTCTACCTTGCCTTTCTTATGATAAAAGTACTGAATATTCAATATGTCCTGAATGAATGACTGTATAATATGGAGAATGCATCTCTTTGATAGCATCAGTGGGAGAGTTGGAGGCCTTGCTGAGAAAATGCTTAATCTGTTTAACCTTTCCTCAAGCCTCATTGGCTGTAAAATGGTACCACTAGTAGGAAGGCATGCAGATTGGTAAATATTATAATAAAAATAGTTTATCCCCCATCCTCATTCTCAAACATCCTAATAAACTAAAACTTTCCTGTTTTGTTTTTTAACTATAGATGCATATAACCTGGCATAGCAAAGCATTAGAAAAATGGAATGAAGAAACCTAAATCCCATTTTACAGCAATGCACAGGAGAATGGTCTTATAGGATTACTATTTAAGTTTTAAATTTTAAATTTTTTCTGTAGTCTGATAAGTGACTGTTTACATCCATGTGATTATCTATGAAGCACGGTATGTTCATGCCTTTGGTCCTGCATGAACCTCAGGGCTGGGAACAGTGCAGCAACCTAAGTTTTGCTCTGCAGTGGTGGTGGTTGGCTCCAGGTTATTATGCTGGTGTCTTCTCCTCCTGGACACCAACAGGCATCTCTACTAATGAAAGATTTATTTTTTAATATGCTAGGTGATGTACTCATTACCAATAGCCCATCAAACATTTAAAACATGGGATTAGCATTTAAAAATGGAATTGCTACAATTTTCAGATTTTCTCCAGCTGATTATAACTACCAATACATATCAAGAGCGGCAAGAATATTAAAATGGTTTTGAATTTATTGCCATCTCTTCAAGGGAATTTATTACCATCTCTTTATGCACATTGTGCATATTGTCTCCAGTGTTCCCTCGAGGCGTTATTGACATAACACAGGTGAATATAATGGGGGAACCCCACAGGAAGCCCCAGAAGTTATTTTGCTGGCTAAATTATGGAGCAACTTGACTCTGCCGTACTCTGGAGGTCATCTACCGAGGGTTGTTTCCTAAGCAGAGTTAATTGAAAATTGTTATGATCTTACTTGAGTGTTCTCTTTGGATTTTAGTTGTCTTAATTCATATTTTCCGATGGGCCTTGATTTTGAAAATATGATATTTAAATCCTAGTAATTTGTGTTGAGTCAAAATTCATTTTGTGGGCTTTCGTCCCGATTTCTTTGTCCGTTGAGATCATCTGTGCCACATGGACTTCCTCCTTTGGTCACTCTGCCATTTCTGGAATTTGGTTTTCATGGCTTGAACCTCAGAAAGTATTGACTACAGGTAAACATTCCAGCATATGTATGTGGCTCCACATTTAGCCTTGTCTACTCTCCCATTCCACTTTGTTGTTTTGTCAAGTTTAGGTTAAAAATAAAGGAAGCATTCTACTATTAGCAAAGGTAGCTAGCATCTGTCTACAGATTTACATTCATGTGAGACCTTGACTTCTGTTGGGTCAGAGAGTTCTTTGATAATAATGAAAGCTATAATCCATATGTTCAAAAGAAAGCTCTTAGGAAAACCTTCTTAAGTTATCTCAGTGGACTAAAGCACTTGCCAGAGTCTGGGTTAAGAACCCTTGATCTCTAGTTCACTGTACAAGTGAGTGGATTCATACGTTATTTTCTTGAGTTGGGTGACTTGCAATTGAAATCCCAAATTATCCCTCTTTTCCATTCCTTTTACCCTAAGAAACCCACAAACTGCCCCTCATTGTACCTCTCTTGGCAATGACGACGAACTTAGAAGGGAAGCCAGGGTTGAAATCATAAACAGATGAAGACTTTTCATAGCTTGCACTTTGACTATTAAGAATTAAGCATTTTTATCTTGCTAATTTTTCTGGAATACCACACAAAGCTTGCTCTGCTGGGGTTTTGCCACAGTTTGCACAAAGCTCACCATCAGGC
Organism: Bramus lutescens; assembly: GCA_001685075.1. Taxonomy (NCBI): domain Eukaryota; kingdom Metazoa; phylum Chordata; class Mammalia; order Rodentia; family Cricetidae; genus Bramus; species Bramus lutescens. The sequence goes on from LOEQ01001617.1 coordinate 18,738, forward strand.
CTGGAAAAAAAAAATCAAGCCGGCTCTCAGTATTTTGAGAGTTGTCCCCATTTTTGGTCCAGGGAGGCCTACTTCAAAAGCGGAGTCTAAAAGGTCCTTAGCTTTTATCTAGAACAGACCACGTGCTTGAGAAAGTCCCTTTCATTTTTTGTTTGAGTTGACACTGACACACATGGTCCCAGAGAACCATGGCTAACTTGCTTCCTTTATGCGCTTCTAATTGGGACTGGCTCTCAGGAGACTCAATTTAGAGCTCCTTCAGTCGCAGCTCCGGTACTGGCAGCTGACAGCAGCAGCCAGCACTGCCTCTTGAGACACCTAAGACAGCCACTTAGAGTTTGTTCCTTACTGACATTTGACAAACGGCCCTACCCTGGCCATGGACCTAACAGACAGCTTTTGTTTTGGGTCTGGATTTGTGCCCAAAAGCTGTGGCTTTTCCTTAAGCACCTTGCTTTGCCTTTGTTCTCTCTTGCCTTTTGTGCGTCATGATTCAAGTTCCTCGGAAGCATTTGCTACGTTTCTCATTTGTGCATCTCATCGAGCATCCTTCCTTAATGGCCCCTGGCTGAACCAAATCAGTTCTATGTGAGCGCGCACAACTGAACTTCGAACACGTGAATGTTCTGTCGATGAAGGTAATGCGTGATGGATTAGATTGTGCTCGTTTACATTGGACATTAGAATAACAAAAATGGACCGGCAATGAGAGGATATGATCTAAGACTCCTCGAAGCATTGGTTCTTTGATTGATTACCTCCCGTGTTCCAGGACCTTTGAAGGGATAGGTTTAGAATGTTAAGTTTAACCATATTTCTCTAACATTAGTATTATTACTTTTTTTGTATTTAGATTTCCGAGGGTTCTGTTTTGGATAGCTTTGAAACAGGAAGCTTTTATAACAGTTTAAAATTGCCTCATACATCTGAATTTAGTTACTGGAATACAAGTACCTTACAGTGCCTTTTAAAAATCCTGTTGTTTTAAAGCCTGAGAAGTAATTTATGACTGTGAAAATTGGAGTGATAAATTGGAGACCAAAATATGTATTGCTTTTCCCCCTACAGCCTAAAGGATGGGGGTGGGGGCGGTAAGAGAACAGAAATCTGTCTCTCTTTTGGGTTCTGTAGTATACCAGCGGAAGGGAAGGATTTGTTTTGCGAGAGTGCCAATCAGTCTTTATCTTGAAGTTTAGCAAAATTTGGTCAGCCTTATGTATCCTTGACCAGGTTTGCTTAAGAAAGGAACTCTGTATATAGCTGATAAATATACTTAATACCACGACTGTCTTTCTTGCCTTACTTTGAAATGCTCTGAGTGATATCAGAGCTTCCTTTGTGGTCAGAACGATCCAAGTATATGGGGAAAGAAACAATAGAGGCTCAGAAGAGGGTATAATAGGATCATTTCCCCCTTGTTAACTAAAGATACGTTTCCCAGGCCCTTCTCAGTTGTCCACTATTGAAAGAAGACAGAGAACCTAAATGGTAGGATTTTTTTCCTGCTTAAAACCTCAGGAGTAGGTAAGTTCAGTTAGAAAAAAGGCTTGCTGGGGGCTTTGTTCCAGTTGACACACAATGGATTTTAACCCCTCAGGGAAGAGGCTGACATTTTCTGCTGCTGACTTCCATGTCTCCTTTGCATCTGTGTACGGATGGCACTCTTCAAAGCTCCTCTTCAGTGATGTCTTTACATTCTTGGTGAGGAGGAGGAAGTGGCCTCAGGTATGGAGCCAAACAGCTGTCACGTCAGGTCTCCATTAACTCTGTGTGTGTCTCGCAGTCATGACCCCATAGTCAGACCGCATAGTCCCCCTTAGTCAACAATCCTGTCTCCCCATGAGTTTTGGAAAGAACTGAAGTGGGGGGGGCGGGGGGAGCTCTTAAGAGTTCTCAGTGGTAAAGAACTATGAGACAGAACTTTAGGTGCTGCTGTAATAATGTAAAAGACTGGACGTTATTAGTTATGCTGTATTCGTAAAGATTCCCATGCATAGAAGGCTTTCACTGAATAGTGTTTAATTGATATTCATTCATTGTGTGTGTGTGTGTGCGTGCGTGTGAGCTAGGTTTGAGTTATCTTAGTGGGGATAGTCAAAAATTCTTGCAATATTCCTAGTTTGAAAATAATATTAAAAATATTCTTGCTACTTTGTTGGAGTTCTATTTGCTCAAGTACATTGGTGGGCATGGGGGGCGGGGCCAGTGACAGCCGTACAGAATGAGGCAGTCCTTCCTCAAATACTGCATGCTGTCCAGCTATGCACTTCCTGCATTTCTGCTGTTTCATCTGGAAATAGGGTGTTTGAACCTGTACCACAAAGGGTTGTAGGGAACACTAATTGAGCAAAAGTGTATGTGATGTTTGGTGCACAACAGGGCCCTTGGTATATAAAAAGTAACTACTGCTCTTTCTCAATAGTAAGAAAACATAGGAAGATTAACACGAACTGCTTCAAAGCGTGTAACTGTGGTTTCTTGTAGTTGGCATTTCTGACATTTCCCCGACAAGCCATTGTTGTGTATGATGGTGATTTTGTGTAATGTGAGCCCATTAAAATCCAGAGGTAGTTTCTGAACTCCCTTTGTTTTATTCAAACTTAAACTTGCCCTCACTGGTGTTGTATTGCAATAAACATTAAGAGTTGCTACTCTTAGGTTTATTGTTCATTTTGTGTTTTCAGTTAAAACACATACCTGAATATGAGCACGCACACCCTCCCCCACCCCTTAATGCAGGGTAAAATGCCCTTCCTTTTGCTTGAAAGAATACTGTCTCTTGAAAAGCACCTGTTGGAGGACTGGCAGCCATGAAGTGGCTGTTCTAAACACATGAATTTTATCTCAGAACAGTGCTAGGGAACATCAGATCATCAAGCTGCGAGTGAAATGGAGGTTTAGGAACTAACCAGTGTCTTAAATTTTCAGCATAAGAACTGATTATAACGAGGACCTCCCTAGGTAGGCTAGATCTGCACTTCTGTAGTCTTGACTTATTTGCGTGGTATAATCTGATCAGATAAAAAGCTAGGCATGTGTTCAGACCATCATTTGAAGTAGATCTTAAGTCTACAAACCAATGACTCATTAGCTTGTTCCTGAGAAATTAAAAGAGAAGTAAAAGAATCGCCTATGAAGGTGGGATTGCATTTTCAGCATCTGTATGATTGCCAAAGCCAGTTTTGAGGGAGGGATTCTTGCAATGAATTAATGTTAAGGGATTTTTAAAATGTTGCTGCTAGTTTTGAACTTTTGATTTTCAGGAAAGTCAAGATTTCTTTGGAAAATAAAGTTCCTAACCTTATATGGTCTCATCTGTCAGTAATGTCACATCAAATGACCCACGCGCAGCACTGACATGCTCATCAGTAGCTTAGAAATATCCATTTTAAGTGGTGTAAAGTAATGCAGTTTCCTCTCTATTTCAATACTTTCCTGAAGTCCATATTTCTTAAATTAATATTTTCAACTTTAATGACAGCAAATGGTCAAGTAGGAAATTGTTTTTGAAATGTTTCTCACATCATTGCCTATCGTAGCAGCCCCGTGTGTTTCAGTTCCAGTAACGTTTATAGAGTACTTATTACAGGTATGAATTCTGATGGAAAGTAAAACTGTAAAAGTAGGCAACTTTTCACAATTTCACAATTCAGGGGCGTTTGTGGAAGTAGAGATCCAGCACACCACAGAGAGGCAAGTATAATACAGATGAAATGCGAGTGATGATAATCTTAGGGACGTACCATCCTGGGGCTCATCTTGTGCGCTTCTGAGGAAAGGCTTCTAAAACGTGGCCAGATGAAGATGGTTAGAAACATGTAAGATAGAGAAGAGTCCAGCATAAAGGAAAGCATAGTGTTTGGGTGTAATGAAGAAGCTGGGCGTGGGTAAAGCGTTGTGAAGGAAATTGTCCAGAGGTGAGAGCCAGGGTGGGAAGGGCACAGAACACTGTGGCCACCACACTACACCTTGGCCAACGAAGGACTGACAGAACCCGAATGCTAAGTGAAGATGCTAGTTACCATCACAACAGTGTGGAGCAGGGGCTGCAACTGAGGAGACAGGTGGCAGGGAGACGGTGATCACTCAGGGGTAGAGTGGAGCAGAGCAAGGTACACGGGAGACCTTGGAACTGGCAAGGACATGCTACCTGGAGAGCTGAGCATTTTCAAGACCACCGCTTCTACCTCGGACACTGGGTGACATGGTAGAATGGATATTGTGGTGGAGAAATGGCCTTGAATTTTTTTTGTGTGATGATAAGAAACAAAATTGTCCCTTTTTGCATCTTAAATAATACTCTGAATTAATTGGAGTGCATGTATGTATAAGGAAACTTGACCTCCATTGCTATTTAATATTGCTATGGTGTCTAATTTCTATTAGGCTGATATTTTCAACCTGGAAAGTTCTATGACTTGAGTTGTTGAGGAATCATATACTTGGCGAAAATTGCTGCAGTTCTAGATTCGAAGGCTGTACGTTATCGTTGATTGAGTTTATTTTAACTGAAATATTCCCACTACCCAAATATCATCTCATACAATCACAGTGCGGATGAAGTTCTTCATACTGATGATGACATCTTTCTCTATACACTCTCTGGGCTTGTTTACCTAGCAAGTAAGAGATCCCTGCCCTAAGAGCCAGAATAAAAGGGTGGAGGTCCACCTGAGTGAACTATTTCTAGTAGTGAGCCCTTTCTCTAGAGATAACTTTCCAAAGAACCCATCCATTAGACAATGCTACTCATGTTAACATTAAATTTAAATATGCAAAAAGAAATTATTTGGCTGCCATATTTTTCAATAGACTCTCAAAGCAGACCTAGATGATTTTTTTTAAAAGGAAATTATCAACACATTTTGAAAATGAGTACTTAAAAAGCAAGGAGCCTGGCTCAGCTTGAGAGGAACATCCTTTAGAGTCATGGGTAGACTCAGGATGAGCAAGGTGTAGCCTTCTTCTGATATGTGTGGGTCTCTGGTGGGGAATCCTGGTACTGTCTGCATTCTTTGCTTAGGGAAGAGAAGAGGAATAGATTTTATCGGTTCAGCATTGACCTGTAAATGTGTTTGCAATTTTGAAGTCTGAAACTATGCTATGTTAATCATTGGGAGTTTTTACACTGAGTAACAAGCTGAGATGCAAATTCAGGTTACAAATTAGGAAAATGCAGCTGAGAAACACAGCTGTTGCTGAAGGTTTTAGTGGAGCAGGTAATTTGACCCTTCTCTTGCTGGCACCCCAGCTGTAGAGAGGCTCTGAGTCTCTCTTAAGTCAACAGTTTGGGGTTTTGCGCATTTTGGGAAGTGGTTGTTCCAGTCTCTGTGTTATGCACCTATAGAATACTTATCTCTAGTATGCACACACACATGTACTTAGTTTGGTCTGAAGATGTGTGCAGTCTCCAGGGGACACAGATCCAAGACTCTTAAGTCCAGGAGTTTTGGAAGTGTAAAGTTTGGAGGCCAGTAATTGAATTAAAATCATGGAAGATGAGAAAAGGAAGCCCCATATTCTGCCAGAGTGGAAACCTGGCCTCTCTGTCCTGAAGGGGAGTTGCTGCTGGGGGAAACATGGAATCCATCACCCCTGGCTCTTGACAGCTTCACCTTGGAGAGACGCAAATTCAATCCTTCCAGTTGCTGTTTTGAAGCTGAAAGTGTTTGACCAGTTCAGCCCCTGAATGGTGTTTAAGGAATAAAGAGAAAAGAGCAGGAAGTACTAATTGGCAAATTACTCCTTGTTATTTAGCTTGGCTTCCAAGTTGGAAAGTTTAATAATGAGGAGCTTTGTGAAAGTTGCCAGTAAGCAGAACCAGGGAGCTTTTTCTTCAATTACTATTTAATGGGAGGATATTTCCGACACATTGTATCATTCAGGCCATCACTTTCTATTAAACAAATATTGTCCTATAATGATTTTTAAGCCCCTCTCTCTGGGTGCTTTTATGATTCTGAACCCTCTAAGTGAAGTACAAACTGCAAAGGGGAGATGAATGGATTTTTCGTGTTATATGGTTAAAAAAAAACACATTTACCTAACAGATTCTTTTTGGTTCTCCTAATCCTAATCAGAGAAAAAAGGAAACTTGTTTAAGACTTCAGAAATAATTTCAAACTAAGATTACCACAAGGTGAATGTGGCCTCGTGATTCTAGCATCTCAGAATGTTAATAGAGAATTTTTTTCTTTATTTAACAAGTGACAAAGTAATTTTTGACGTCATTTTTTTAAGCAAATTTGAAAAAGAATGGGCATCAACTTTCAAATCGCCTTCTGGATGGATGACTGACTGTCCCTGTGGCATGGCTGGTGGACAGGCATGAGTCAAAGTGGCTCAGAATGTGTCACCTTTCGTTTTGTTGGTACTAAAGTTTAACATCAGACTTACCAGAAACCATGCAAAGAATGAGGAATTGGAGTTTTACTCAATGAAAAGAGAATTTCAGAATAATTTGTATTGAATTTCCATTAACTGTCCCAGAGTGTGGCTACATCTTTTAAATAAAAGCTAGGGTTTTATCTGGAACCTTCTGTGTTTTTTTTTTATGCTACAGATGGGGTTACTGGAGTTGAGAGGACAAAGAAAGGGGTTTTTCCTTTCCTAACTGATGGAACTCTCCACACTCCTAAGTTTGTTCCTTGGCAGAGGGATTTCATCAGTCATTGGTACTTGAAACAGTGGTACCATTAAAAAGACTGTGAATTAATTGCCAGTTTCCTCTCCACAATTAAATGTCTCACCTAGGAACAATTTGTATATGCTTTTGGAAATGCTAATAGCTCCTCAGGTACCAATCTTACCTTCTTTCTTCATCCCTACAAAATCCAGTCTCCCAGAGTGGTACTTCATGGCACTAGGAGGTGCTAGGCAGAGGTGAAAGCTGGTAAATGCAGTCATTTTTTGGCGACGCGTGAGTCTGGAAACTTTTTCTAAAATACGTTTGACTTCCCTGATTAAAAAGCATAAAATTGGTTTTTTTTCATCTAGTTTTAATTTCTATAAATTGGAGCCTGCATAGGAGAGCCATGGAAACAATTAAGAGGACGTTGGCATTGTGTCTCCTGTGAGGTGGATGCCAGATTCCCATATTGACCGGTTAATGGCACAGGTTCTTTTGATTTACCATCCTAAGTATGTCATATTTTTTTTTCTTGAAAACCTGCTAAATTTGTGCCAGGAAAAATTGCATTTGGGAGATGATGTATGTAGAGTCATGCCACTGAAACACTTGCACATGTACACATGCGAATACACACACACACACACACACACACACACACACACACACTTCCATGGGCGCATTCATGGGCTCTCGGACACACACATGATTTATAATAGCGTCAATTGATTCCTGTTAATTGATGCAGGTGTGATGTTCTTAGCTTTGCTAACAGGTTAAGGGTTGACTGGAATAACACTGGAGTTTAAATGGGGAAACGATCAGGCAGTTTTTGCCAGAGGGGAACAGATTAAGACAAGAAGATTAAGGAGTGGGAAAAGTGTAAATTTTAAATAAATTAATCAGGATTCTAGATCCTTTCTCCTAACTTTTGATATACATTATTTCTAGGAAATATGTATATTCATATATAAATATTACAATATATATAATTATATATATTAGTATATATACATAGTCAGCCTACTGTGCAGGAATTCACAGAACTTCATTTTTCTGGACCACTGTAACCACCTCTCCACGCTCCATTCTCTCTGGCCTCCGGCAATCACCAGTACACCCTCACTTCCAACGGCAGAGACTCCTTTAGACTCCACACAGGAGTAAGGTCATGTGGCATTGGCCTTTCTGTACTTGGCTTTTTCTAACACAACAGTAGTTCCATCCACATTGCTGTAACTCACAATCTTTCTTTCTTTCCTTTAGGTCAGTGGAATACTATTCTGTTGTGTATATGCACCCCACATTTTAATCTACCGGCCATTGATTGACAGTGACTTGTGTATATTTCTTTATTATTGTGAACAGTGCTGCACAGGGGTACAGGTGTCTCTTGCATTTGATTTCATTCTCCTAGAAGTATACTTAGCTAGCAGTTGCCTTTGTAAGCTTTTGAGGATCTTCTATGCTGCTTTCTGCAATAGGAGAACCAATTTGCATCTCCAGGAGCTGTAAGAGGCGTTTTTTTTTTTTTTCCTCCACACCCTTATCAACACTTCTCTTTAGCCTTTTTTTTACAGCCACCATTTTACTGGAGCAAATAAAGGGATATATTATTAATCCTCTGATTTTCATTTCCTTGGTGGTTAGTGCTATGAGGTGATTATATCTGTTGACTACTTACATTGTCTTTTTAAAAATGTCAATATAAATCCATAGCCCGTGTTTTTTCAGTTGGGTTGTTTGGGTGTGTTTTTACTACTATGTTTTGCTATCTGCCCTTTGGTCAGAGGGGTAGCTTGCAATGTCCCATTGTGGAAGTTGTCTCTGTCGTTGGCTGGTTTTTATTGCTGTGAAGGATCTTTTAAATTTGCCATAATTGTGTTTGTATCCATTTGGTTCAGTTTGCTGGACTGGGGGAGGTCTCCCTAGACAGAGTCCTGTCTCGAAGCTTTGCCTCTGTTTTCTTCTCGTGTGTAGTGTAAGATCATGTCACAGCTTGTATCTTGTATCCGTCTGGAGTAGATTTGTTGGTGAACTGAGACATAGGAAACTTGGGACACTTTTGTGTATGTGGAGACCAATTTTCCTAGCACCATTTATTCAAAAGATCGTCATTCTTTCTTCTAGGTGTGTTCTTGGTGTGGCTGTTGAGTCTATGGGGCTGTAGCTTCTTGCTCCATGCTGTTTGACTGTAACAACATATTAGTGGATTTTGAAGCTATGGAGTGTAATTCAACATGCTTGCTTCTTTTTTTGCCCAAGAAAACTGAGAATATTTGGCAATTTGTGTCTCCTTAAATATTTCCAAAGTGTTTAGTAGTTCATTGATGAATATCATTGGTCCTTATAGGAATTACACAGAATCTGAAGATTGTTTTGGCTGTTGTGGACATGTTAGCGATATTAGTTCTTCTAATCCATGAACATGGAATGTCTCTCCATTTTTGTGTTGTCTACAATTTCTTTGAAAGTTTTTTATCATAAAATAATAACTATTTGAGAACCTAGATATACTAATTTAATTAAACATAGCATGGCATATTCATGTATGAAAACCTTTACATATTCACCTTATTAATATTTACAAGTTCTATGTTTTTATCTTTAAAATATTAAAAATTAAAGCTTGCTGTGACACACCCCCTTAATGTTAGTACTCAGGGAACAAAGGCAGGTGGATCTCTGTGAGTTTGAGGGAGCTAGGATTGTTACACAGAGAAACCCTATCTCGTGAAACCCAAATTAAAAAAAAATAATAAAATAAGATAAAAATGAAAGTAAGACATTATTCAGGTTGATTGCTGACATTTTTGCACGACAGATTGAGATTTAGGAGTAGAATCTTGTGTCACTAGCTTGCTGAAATATAAGATAGTTTCTTATCGTTTCCTCGTTCTTTTAGACAGTTTCACTGTGTTTAAAATTGCAAGCTGAAAGTATTTGTTTTGTTTTGCTTAAAATCCTTTAATAGAAACGTTAACACACTGCTGTAAAACAGTGCAGTTATTAATTTCGTGGTTGAGTGTGTGAGCTGAGTGGGGAGTTCTAACTGATGCTCTCTACAGACTGCATTTGAGGTGTCCATCATGGTGGCAAGCAATTCAAGACAGAACATAGGGAGAATCTCCCGACAAGATCACGTCAATGGTATCAGATGGATAGGCACCACGGGGGCCTATCTAAAGGGCTTCTAGGACTGTGTCAATCGAAGGTCCCCAGAGTGAGCTCTTTGGATGAGTGAGAGCACCCTAGACAGAGCCACAAACCTTAGATGTGACATCCTGTAAACTACTCATGAGAGGAGAGGCAAGGATCTTCCTGCTCTAGGGTGCTGAAGCCCATGGAAGCTGGGGTTACTGTGGCCTTTACAGGGGCCGCTTACCATGCACAGCCGGCATGTCTAGACCTAATTACCCATCTCTCCAGTTTCATGTCCTGCCACTCTTCCATTCCGGCTAGACTCCAGACATCCAGGCGAGGACCAGACTTCCTGGTTTTCAACATGTTCTTGCTCTCTTTTGCCTCCAGACACAAAATCAGCTGTTTTCTCTTCACCTGGCTAACCCCACAGGTGTATTGTAGAATCCAGCCAGAGTGGCCCTCCTGGGGAAGCATTCTCTTTACTATTCTTTCCCAGCTCCCCAGATTAGGGTAAGAACCCCTTTCTCCTTCAGTTGCAGCCTGCAGCCCGAATCACAGGTATTAAGAATGCCTTATTTTAATTTGTATGCCTTTTGTGACTTTAATACAACCTTAGCTGCTTAGTCTGTGTTGAATGAGTGTCTGCCTCAGTCAGAGGGCAGACAGTTTGCCAGCATGGCTGGTCAATCTTGGTTGTCAAGTTGACCTACCTGGGAAGTGGGAACCTTAGTAGAGGAATTGCCTTCATCTGCTCGGATGGGGGCCACATCTGTGGAGCATTTTCTTGAGCGGTAAAAAGGAAAGGCGCATTCTACTTTGTGTGGTGCCATCCCGGGGCCAGTGGGTCTGGGTGGGATAAGAAAGGCAGCTGACCAAGCCAGGAAGTGGTGTTCTTCCATAGTCTAGGCTTCGGTTCCTGTACAAACTTCTGGTGTGGGAGGTCCCTCTGTCTATGTGTTGCTTTTATTGGTTAACGAATAAAGAAACTGCCTTGGCCTGTTGATAGGGCAGAATTTAGGTAGGCAGGGAAAACTGGACTGAATGATGGGAGAAGGAAGGCGGAGAGAGAAACCGCAGAGCTGATGGAGACAGACGCTGTGAACTTTAATCAACAGGCCAAGGCAGTGTCTTTATTAATTAACCAATAACACAACACATAGACAGAGGGACCTCCCACAAACTTCCCTTCATGATGGACCATAGGTTGATGCTGAAGTGGACCTCTCTCTAAAGGGTGGTTTTGGGTCAGTGTTCCAACACANGCTTTTATTGGTTAACGAATAAAGAAACTGCCTTGGCCTGTTGATAGGGCAGAATTTAGGTAGGCAGGGAAAACTGGACTGAATGATGGGAGAAGGAAGGCGGAGAGAGAAACCGCAGAGCTGATGGAGACAGACGCTGTGAACTTTAATCAACAGGCCAAGGCAGTGTCTTTATTAATTAACCAATAACACAACACATAGACAGAGGGACCTCCCACAAACTTCCCTTCATGATGGACCATAGGTTGATGCTGAAGTGGACCTCTCTCTAAAGGGTGGTTTTGGGTCAGTGTTCCAACACA
>LOEQ01001617.1:34965-60311 GCA_001685075.1 Bramus lutescens
TTTCTTTGTGGAGCCCTGGTGGTCTTGGAACGTGCTCTGTAGACCAGGCTGGCCTTGAACTCAAAGATCCACCTGCCTCTGTCTTATGAGTGCTGGGATTAAGGAGTGTACCACTTGCCCAATAAAAAGCAATTTTAAGAAGATATTTAAAATTGCCTCTTTCAAAGCTTTTCTTTAAAATCTAGAAGAAAAAATAGAATATTCAAAAAAAAAAAAAGAAAAGCCAAATCACGATCACATACATGTTTTAGATTCTGTGGTGGTTTGAAAGAACATAGCCCCCAAAGGCAGTGGCACTATTGGAAGGTACGGCTTTCTTGGAGTAGGTATGGCCTTGTTGGAGAAAGTGTGCCGCTGTGGAGGCAGAATTTGAGGCCTCACATATGCTCACCTCTCTAAGTGTGATACATAGTCCACTTCCTGCTGCCTGCAAGACATAGGACTCTCAGCTCCTTCTCCAGCACCATGACTGCCTGCACGTGGCCGTGATGATAGTGGACTGACCTTCTCAACTGCAAGCTGCCCCCTCAGCTAAATGTTTTCCTTTATTAGAGTTGCCGTGGCTAATTGTATCCTTTCACGGCCCTGGAAACCCTAACTAAGACACATAGCTACAGTCTAGGCTGTTTAGTCTGACCATTTTCCTTCCCCAAGTCACAGCCTTGATGGGCAACAACCATTCCCTAGGTTTGTAAGGCTCCTTCCCGGTATACTTGTGACCAGCCATTCTCTAATCCTCTTGTTTCTTTTCAAATGTAGTCTTCAGCCTTCACTGGCAACTCTTGAGCATCCTGAAATTCCAAGCCCGGCTTGAATGAAATGGATGGGGATCTTCTCTCTGTCAGAGCAGGGTGTCCCTTCCGGCTTGACTTCCTTTCCTGTCTGCAGCACTCTCCGATGGATGCTGTTGTTGACAGGTGTGCCGACATCACCCCACAAGTACATAGTCTGAAGGATGCTCTGCCACTGTTAGCATATGCTGTGCTGGCTGAGTCCCTGCCCTGTGAGGGAGGAGGAGAGCTTGCCTCTGTAGTGAAGTGGCCTCAGGGCCTGCGGCTCTGCCTTCTCACACATCTGGGGCTCCTCTGCCTTTTAAGGAGGATTAACCTCATAGCTGGAAGTATCCTCACCCGCATACCTTTGATCATTCTGCACTCTATTCGTGGGCTCATCCGTGTATTCCTGTTGATCAACAAACATGTGGTAGTAAAGACAGGCTAGGGGGCAGCAAGATGGCTCGTGGGTAAAGATGTTGCTATGCAAGCCTGGTGGCCTGGGTTCGATCCCTAGACTCCACAGAAAGGTGGAAGGACAGAGCTGACTCCACGATGATGTCGTCTGACGCTCACCTCTCAGTTTTGTGACTTTATTTCAATGTTTTCTTGTTTCTTCCTCTTTCTGCTTTTCAGCTTTAATGTAATCCTCTTTGCCCAGCACAGCACAGGTTTTACTTAAGTGCCATCTCCACTCACTCCACCCACGGTTGCTATTGTACATGGATTCTTTCATTGTTGCCTCCATACACTGTTGATTCTGATACTTGCTTATTTAAAAATTTCTATTTTAAAATCATCTTTCATTTTTCAGTGCATGTATGCGTTGGTTTGAAAGAAAATGTCCCCCAAAGGGAGTGGCACTAATGAGAGGTGTGGCCTTGTGGAAGGAAGTGTGAGTCACTGTGGGGGTGGGTTTTGAAGTCTCCTATGCTCAAGCTACACGCAGTGAGTCAGACCATTTCCTGTTGCCCTTGAATCAAGATATAAGGACACTCAGCTCCAGTACCATGTCTGCCAGCATGCTGCCTTGCCTCCTGCATTATAATAATTGAGTAAATCTCTGAACTGTAAGGAAGCCACCCCAATTAATCATTAATTTTTTTTAAGAGTTGCCGAGGTCATGGTGTCTCTTCACGGAATTAGAAACCCTAACTAAGACAATATACTATTTCCTCAGTGGAGTTTTCAAGGTTTTAAAGGTATTCTGTCGATCATTTAAGTGACCTTTTGGCACTTATTTGGGAGTGATATAGAATTATGCAAATGAACATTATCCAAAACCTTCATGAAATATGAATCTTTCTATTAATTTGGCTTCAATCATCTCATCAGTATGGTCTATCTTATTGTCCACAGTCTAGAGGGATTTTATTAACATGTGCCTGTTCTATGGAATGACAGGTAATAAATAATTAATAGTCTTCTGTGCCAACAAAGTTTTCAAATTATTTTCCCTCAGAACTTCTAGATACTTTGATTCTGAAACAACTTTGTTTTTGCAAAGCAGAAGGCCAATTGACAGGCCTTTTTTTCCCAGTGAGCTTTTAAATTTGCTCAACCTCTATAATCTCCCGTGATATGTTTGTTTCCTACGCCAGTGCAGCAGGGAGATTACCTGTGGTTTTACCGACAGAGCTCTAATGTACCACGGAGAGAAAGTCGCATCCGGCATCCTGAGGGCCAGAGATGGACCACAGCAGAGCCCGCTCACCTGGGCTTCAGAGTCATCCTAACACCTACGCCCTGCTGTTGCGTGTTTTGCCTACACTGATCCTAACTTTTCCTTTCTAAACATTTTTTTCTGGCCTCTCACTCTTTAAAATGTTTTGGTTTTAGAGAAAAGGGAAATACTTAGTAAATTTGAGCACAGTAAGTAGAATTTAAATAAAAAGTTACAGAAAAAGTATAGAAATTACTTGAAAAAAATCACAATTTGCTAAATAAAGAAAAAACTGTACAGTGTATTTCATGGACTCTTGAGCCTGGCTTACATCACAGTCACTTGGAGACTTGTAAAATGCTCGACCTGAGGCTTCATACGTGTCAAAGTGGACTCTAGTCTTGGACTCTGTTGTAAGGTCTTGGCATGGAAATTCCCAGAATCCTGTGCTTTGCTTCACAGATTGTCATAGCATATGCTCTTACTGTGGCCTCAATATTCTGAAAGTAGCACTGGGCTCCATGCTGAGAACCAGGAGCTTAGGCGCCTGCTTCTCTGATTCACTCTTAACCGAAGGAGAGCTCAATCCATGGCGGAGTAGACAGCCAAGATAGCAGGGGTGCTATCACCATTGTAAGGCTTCTTCCAGGGCACTCTGTGGAACTTGTCCCCTACTGCTTGGGGGCAAGATGGGATGGGGTAAAGATAGAAAGTCAGTAGCAGGGAACACGCCCTGCTGGATGGCCAGAAAAGTTTAGGGAATTGGAGGGGGCCTGGACTTTGTTCCCTGAGACCTGCCGGGCAGGTGGCCACTCACTCACCACTCCCGCCTGGTACCTACTGCCCACTCACCATCCTACCGATCTTGATATGCCCAGTAAGATGACAGCTAAGGGTGGGTCTCTTAGCATGCCCTTGGCTCACGAGCTAGGGTGGATGTTTCCAGGCAGGGCTAACCACCTACCTACAGGGATTCAAGTCCTTCCTAGTTGCAGAGAAACCCAAACTCCATTTGGAACACAGCTAATTGATCTTTGGGGTGGGGTTGGAGGGAGAGGAGTAGGAAAATTTTTTTGAAGGTTTAGGGATTTGATTGCTAAAATAGAATATAACATTTCTTAAGATTCCAGAGGAAGCACACCGGGGAATAACTCTGCCATTTCTCATCACTTTTTGACAATTTTGATTCTATTTCAGGCTCTTTATACAAGATGTAAAAATAACTCCACAGAACGACATGTAAACTCCGTGTTCTGTTTGGCCTCCCTTTCATTTACACTGCGTTGGGAACCTTTCTATTTAAGTTGGCTGTGTATACAGAAGCAGTATTGTATACTGTTCCCGACTCAAATGCCAGTTACAACACACATCTCCCCCACGTCTCTATGCTAACTGCATCCACATCACACAGATACATAATGCAAACCCACAATAGCTCGCATGGAAGGAATAATAGTTAACTCTTGACTCCCAAGTAGTTTTCAAGCGATAGAGACCTCACACCAGCCCCCTGAGGTTGGTCATAGCACTCCTATCCCTTTTACGTATTGGGCCTCCCTTTGAGCTGACTTATCTGGAGCCAGCCAACTTATAAGAGGATGCTGTGTTTATGTATCTCACAAGCCAAAAATCTTTCTGACTTCAGAATACTGTTTCAACTAGACGTTACCCACGTATCAGTAACTTCCCTTCCCTTTGAATATCAGGAAGATCTCACCTGAGGCCCCCGCTTCTCAGAAAACTTCTGCTGCTTTCACATTAACAGAAAATAATCAGGGCAAAGACTCAGTGATGTGGCCATGAGCTTTTCTTGTGCTGTTACCTTAAAGATTAGGACAGTATTTTACCATACCTTCTTGTTTTCAGATAAGAATTTAAGATAGGAATCGCATTGCTGGCGAATACGTTCTTATTCCTTGGCATTCTTGCTAACATAGCTAAGAATGAGTGAAGCTGACTCTTAAAGTCCATTTTCGTTGAGACTTAAGGTTGACATTTATCGAGCAAGAATGTTTTTCAGTCTGGATTAAGAAATAACAAAATAATAAAAAGTTGTGGCATGCTAAATCCCTACAGTAGTGCAGCAGAGCCAGAGGGATTGTCACAGAGCCTGTGGATGTGTCCTTTTACTGAGGGTGGCGATGAGCTGAGGTTTCATTTGACTCTCTTTTCACTTTCATTATTTTGAATTATGGGTCCTCTAACTTCAAAAATAAGACACGTCATCCGTTTCCTCCATGAGCTGCTCCAATTCCTAGTGTTAACTTCAGCAGTTAGAACACCCTTCTTCCAAGAGCTGGAATTGGTAGTGTTGATCATGAGACGATAGGACAACATTAGTTCTTGTGATTTATAAGCATTGTTTCCTGAGAAGGCAATTTTCTCTGCATCTCTGGATAAATCTGTGCACTGAGCAGACTGTTTGTATTACAGGAATTGCCTCGGAAAAAGTCTTTATATTCGTTAGTGGTACTTTACCACCAAGGGTGGTTTCTTGAAGGGTGGCAGTTTGTTACTCCACGTACACACGATGCAGTGACAGAATTTAGGTAGTGTATACATATTTTTTATAATTCTGAGCGAGAGCCTCCTATATAGACACAGATTATATTAGAAAAGAACATGCTGTTAGGTGAGATTGTGTCTTGCTTACATTCCTGCTTTCTTTTGTTGTTAGATCAGAAGAAAAGTGTTGGCAGTGGTGCTCTGTTGTCTTCTAAATTCTGGGAGTTGTACAAACACATGGGACAAGTAGGCTTAGACAGTCCGCCAAGTATTAGAGTAGTGCAATTTAGCCGGAGCTATCCCAGCGAGGTAAAAGGGGGAACCATGTGGATGCATGATACGTTGCCGTTTTTCTACCCAAAGAAGAAGGGCAAATGTGCAATTACTTTTTGCATAATAACAATAAACCCTCATTATGAGCAGTGTGTTTTTGCTTTGGCCACTTAATTTTGGGCAGAAATCTTTCTTTTCATCAGTTAGGGTAAGTCAGCTTGAGAAATGGAACATTTTGTATTGGTTGTGGGTACCTGCTATAGAATGAAAATTTGTTTTCAGGTCTGAGAATTATGCATTCTCTATTAGCAATGAAAGCTCAGATGATGGGAGGGAAATAGAGCCAAGACTGCAGGGTTTCTTCATAAGCTCATGTTTTTTACATATGACATTCTTTTCTTGTTGTTTCTTAGACCAGAGAAATAAAATGTTTATCATTAAGGAGAGTTTACAGTCATAATGGAAAATTTCACAAACCCATGTATTTCAAACTTCTCCTTCAGAGGCTGATTACAGCTAATGATGTCCAGCAGCCTGAGTCTATCGTCCACATAATTGCATGGTGCAACTGAACACTGCATTGTAGGACATTCGTTAAAACCACAAATTTAAATGAGGATGAAATGTAAAAACCCCATGGGAGAAGGGGGTAAATAACTATCTTAGTGCATAAAATTAAAAGCAACAATTAAAAAGGGGACAGAAAAGATCAGAGCCACCATCTTGAACAACATAAAATTGTGAACTCAGTGCTTGTAACGCGATAAAAATAGCCACAGAAGGCAGAGTCCTTGCGGATTTTGGCTTTTGTATGATACAAATTCTCTTTTGGTGAAGAAAACATTCTCCGAGCTATAATGTAGGGGTTTAGAGTAAAATGCAAGGCTGGGGAGTTGAGCTGAAGTGGATGCAGACTTTGTCCCTGTACCTGAAGTCATGGACTCTGCTGTTTGCACATGCATGTCATAGGCTAGTCAGTGAGTGTGGACACTTTGAAAGTGAGGAGGAACTCTGAGGGAAACTGAGGCAGTCTGTGATGAATGTGGTTACCTGGATTATGTTCAAGAACAACAGCTGGCCTCATCAAATGCCTTAGAATTACAAATGTATCATGGTTATTTACAAGAGCATGGAAATAATTTCATTTCTAATGCCAGCATCACCAAGAGAATATTCCTCGTAATTGTGAAATACCTTATCTCTTGATCTTTAGTCCAAAAATAAACATGTTATGACATTCCTTTTGTTGAATGAAAGCTAAAGATAATTTCTAGTTTGATTGCATCACCTAACCTCTATTTTTGGAAGAATTTAATCAAATCAACCTAACATTTATTTATCCTTTTAACAAGCATTACTAGTGTGGCCCAGAATATATGTCCTGATTTAATGTAGATCAGATTGTCTGATTTATAGCACAATTAGGAATCCTTCAGAAGGGTATATTTAAAGGCACATCCCACCAGATAATAGCTGCTGGGAAAAGAAAAGGCATCTTATTAGATGGAGTGACATTGGACATATCAACCACTCTCCAGGGCTGCCATGCTCAGGAGTACTTGGCTAATATAAATAAGAACTCATGCTTTTTAGTGGCATTTTTTCCAATTTTGCATTTTGTTTTTTAAAAGAAAAACAGAACATGGGATTGATTAGGTAGGGAGAAGGGGAGAATCTAGGGGGAGTTGGGTTATGGGAAAGAACAGGATAAAAATCTACTGTATGAAATTCTCAAATAACTTTTCAAAAGCAAAGAATACTTATGAAAAACAAAAGAGACATATTTAATCGAATGATCAGATTTCGTTTATGAGAGTTCTACAGATTAACTTTTAAAGTAAACATTTTTAGGCAGTAACTTTCATAATACTACCACTGGCTTATTTTTATAGTTGGTATTTAGCTTTTAAGGAGGGTGGCATTATTAGACTTTTTTTGTTTGTTTGGTTGATTTTTTTGAGACATGGTTTCTCTGTGTAACAGCCCTGGCTGTCCTGGAACTAGCTCTTATAGACCAGGCTGACCTCACACTCGCAGAAACCCACCCGCCTCTGTCTCCCGAGTGCTGGAATTAAAGGTATGCACCACCACTGCCTGGCTTTATTATTAGAATTGTTATGGTTAGAAAGTTGCATGTTTGAATACACTGTGCCTTGACCCTAAAATAGGTATGTTTGGGGGATAAATTCATAGCCCTTCCAGCAAACTTAACTGAAAATTCTGATTTCTCATGTGAAGGTCTATTGTGTTAGTATGCATTTGTCAAGTTTTAGTCCGTCAAATAAGCCGATTGCAAAGAAAGATCCTGTCATACACATGATCCACCTTGCCATCAACTGATTTCTCAGATCCGCAAAAGTGTATGGGTTTGTTTCTCTGAGTTCATAGCTCACAATCTTTTTCATATTGCCTAGTTGATTATAAAGTAAAAATACTATTTGATGTAACTGAAAATTATTCCTCTTTGACTTCCTACCCCATCCCAGCCCCAAACATTCATCAGTTAAAATTGTGATTGATTCCCATAAATAGGTCTCGGGACATTTTTCATAGTTGCAAGCTCAAAAGTTACAATAGGTAGTAATTCCCTTACTAGAATACGTAAGCAGTGCCTTTCTCTTCTGCTTCTGTAGCAATGTGTTTGGCAACTTGGGCACATCTCATATTGTATCGACTTTTGATGCCAAATTTGGTTCCTTCCTTCCCTTCCAAGAAACTGAATTTGTATAGAAATTTTAAGTTTGCTGCAAAATTAAATGAAAAGCATGCAAAGTTCCCATATAACCCTCAATGGAAACTGCTCACATTTTCACTGTTTCCAAAGCTTGGCATTTCTAGAACGCTGTGTCTGGGGAGTCATACGCTATGACTTTTCATTTACTTGGTAGTCTGCTTTCAAGACCTCTGTGTGTCTCCTGGATTGACAGCTCATTTCTTATGACTGAACGCTATTTCATTGCCTGAATGGATCACAGTTTACTTATTCATTCACCTATCAAAGGGCACTGTAGTTATTTACAACTATAAAAAGCTACTATAAATACCCAGTGCGTGTATATAAGTTTTCTGTCCATTTGGTGGACAACTCTTGGTATACTCTCTAGTAAGAGTATATTTATTAGTTTTATAAGAAACTGAGAAACTGTCTTTGAAAGTGTACATACCACTTCACATTTCCACAGGCAGTGGCTGAGCATCCCTATCGCTTGCTGCATGTTATGTGGATGTTTGCACTGTAGGCTTTTGTATTTTGGCCATTTCAATGTCTGTGGAGTGGTAGCTCATCAATGTAAGTTGAGTCATGTTAACATCTTAGCCACTGGACATCTATTTGTATGTTGTCTTGCCATTTTCTTTGGCGGTGAATCTTTTTAGATCTTTTGTTCCTCATTTTTTAGGTATGTGTCTATATGCATATGAGTGCACGCTCATGTGTGTGTGTGCCCATGCATACATATGTAGAAGGATAACAGAGGTAAATCTTGAGTGTCATCCCTTAGGATGTTGTCCACACTGGTTTTTGGAGGCAAGGCCTTTTACTATGCTGGCCAATAAGATCCAGGCATCAACCTGTTTCCATTTCTCCATCACTGAGCTCACAAGCACATGCTTCTGAGGCCAGCTTTTCATGTGGGTTCTGGGGATGGGATTCAGGTCCCTATGCCATGTGGCGAGTATTTAGGGACTGAGCTATCTTCTCAGACTGTTTTGTTGATTTTTTTAATCAGTTCCTTCATCTTTTAATGATAGAATTTGGAGAGTTTTTTTTGCATATTTTGGACAGTTGGCTTTTATCAGATGTCTTTTTCAAATGTTTGCCCATATATGGATTGTTTTCTCATTTTCTGTATGTTGCGTTTCAGAGAAAAAAATATCAGTTATTTCTTTCATGAATTTTGAGTTTGATGTTGAATTACAAGTTATTGTCAAACTCATATCAACAATGTTGACAATATTGAATGTTTCTGTCCATGAACATTGAATATTTTTCTACTTGTTTAATTACTGGATATCTTTCATTAAATTTCATAGGTGTCCTTGTATAAATATTAAAATTTTTATGTGTGTAAGTATTTCATATGCTGTTTGTATGTGTACCACATGGTTGCCTGGTGCCTATGGAGATCAGAAGAGGATGTATGATCACCTGGAATTGGAGTTAATGGATAGTTGTGAGTCACCACAAGGGTGCTGGGAACCAAACCTGGGACAGTTTGGCTGAATGCTCCAAGAGTCTGTCCTTTTGTGTTTTGTGTATTCTCTCAGATTTTCTGTATCATCGCGTTACCTACAAACACGGTTCTACCATTCTCCTCTTTATCTTCATCCACCTTCATTAGCCAGGATTCTTATTTGAGCATTGGTGATCAGTAGTGAGAGGGAATAGTTGATTTTCTCTTTAGCCTAAAAGCTTTGGGTTAGCATGGTTAATTATGATAGTGAGGATTGAGGCATTTGTTTCAGTGGCATGAGTAATCTTTATGATGCTAAGGAACTTTTATTCCTTTCTTATTTTTATTTTTATTTTTATTTTTTTTTGGGGTGGGAGGTGTTCTTCTGAGTGTTGACTCCCATCAGGTGCCTCTTCCAAATCTACAGAGATGACCATGTGTTCTTTTTTCTTTGGCCTTCTGCTGTGATGAATTATATTGAATGTTTTAAGCAATTAGTGTTGTTTCAGACAATTTCATATACATACTTAATGTTGCTTCCTCTCTTGTCTCTTCCAGTCCCTGCTTTCCCCTATGTGGTGAAGATGTGCCCTTGTCTTGCTAATTTTTTAGGCTGTAGTCCCATCACAGCATAAATTCAAAATGAACTATGTATGGCCTCTGGGTTTCTGTATTTAGTTGCTACCCGACATGCACATGTCTCTGATCAAGAAAAGGTTGGGTTCTCTAAGGTTGGCAACCTTATGCTCTGATTACCTGCCAACGTGGAATTCCTGCTTGTCATCATAATATTCTTGGTAAATGTGTTTGAGCAAGGCTGACATGTTTGACTTTTCAAGGATACAGATGGGTTTTGATGGCCTTGTGGCTTTCACACACTGCCCCTTCGTTTAGATGGCACATTCCACTAGTCACTGCCCTTGCTGTCACCTTCACACCTGAAAAAAATCTGTTTTCTCAAAGCTCAGTTTGATGGCAGAGCCCTTGGAACACCTTCTTTCAATTCTGCCCTCTCCTTCAAATCTTGTTGAATGTCCATCCTAAGTTCATATTTCACAATTGCCTGGCTTTGCAAGTATACAGTTAATTAAATCCTTATCTGAATTATGAGCTTACTGATCTCAGGAACTGTGCCATTTATCTCCATACTGCCCATGCATGGTAGATGGTTAATTAGTTTTTAATGACCTCACAGAAATACTGCTTGTATATATATGTAAGCATTCATTTTGATTTTCTTGTACTTGGTGATAAACACAGAGCTTATCATTGTATTAAATTAACACAAATCCGATTAAAGGAGTTTTTGATTTCTTGATATATTTGGGTCTTGTGCTTGACTTACTGTTGTCATGGTTACCTTTATTTTCTTACCAAGGAATAGATGTTAGTAAAATTATTGGTCACTTACTATGCCTGCCCTTTAGAGAGTGGCTTAATATATTGTCTCATTTCATGTTCATGCCGTTCTTATAAGGTTTTCTTTATCATATTCATTATATGATTGAGGAGCTAGAGCCCAGGGATATTATTTATGTAATTGACTTAATTTCTTACTTGCTTAGTGGCAGAGCCAAGGATTTGGACTCTGGGTCCATCTTTTAGTTGGAGCTCATTTTTTCTTCCTGCACATGTTGTCTTTCTTCAGATACATATGGAAATGCTTATGAAAATGTGTAGTGCTTGAGAAGGGTTACCATAAGGACATCTTTTATGGAAATCGCATCAAAGCAGTGATTCAAGAAATGGTTGACACAGTTACCAAGCCTTTTTATTGCCCAGTTTACCATAAACAGCTATGTAATTTAAATATGTTTGATGTTAAGAGTGTCCATTAAACAATAACAGAATTAGCCGTTGCACAAACTGTGTCGGTATAAAAATAAACCTCCCTCGGAGTAGCTGAGAATTACAGCAAATGCCATAACAGCATTAAAAGTTATGTTTGTGATCACACACACACACACACACACACACACACACACAAATCCAGCAAGCTAAGCCATCGAGACTGAGCTTCGCATTTAAAAAAAAAATCTCTTGGGTTATTAGAGGATCACTTTCAAATTCCCTAAAAATATGATGTTACGGGTCTGCACAATGTCCTGGATCCAGGGTCTGGTTTGCACATTTGTGACAAATCTCTTCCTTGAACTGCAAAACAATTTGTTTCTGTCATCAGAGGGTTAAAGAAGCCGTTTTCTTCCCGTGCTGTGCAGACATTTTTTGTCCCTTGGAGATCAGGAAAGGCATCTGTAGAGGAGGTCATTCCCGTTTGGCCGGGGCTACTCAACCAGTTGTTTGCTTTCCCTCTCCCCCGATTTTGATCTTCGCCACTTAGGAAAGAAGTGGAAGACGTGGCCCTAAGCACCCGCCACCCCAGCAGCACGCAAGCAGGCAGCAGCTCAAGTGAAGGGGCTCTGACTCGAAGCGAGGCTGCATTTGGTGGTCTGTCTTAGAGGCTTCGTGGACAGTTGCCAGTTCTGTAATACTGCTGCAGAGTTCAAAAGGCTTTTGCATTCTTGGCAGAGTTCCACTTCTGAGAGACGTGGGATGAGAATAGAAAGGATGGTGTGGAGACTATTGCACAAGCCTTTTCAGGGTAAGACTGAGAGCCGCCGTCATACGCAGTTCCGTTCTGGGCTCTCTTGGCTTGTGATGTTTTTCAAGCTACATCGAACAGTCATTTTGCTGTGGAAGCCCCATCATTCTCTTGTGTTTTGTCTCTAGAGGGTTTTCTTAATAAGTAAATATTCTCTATTATTTAATATAAATTTATAAGATGCATCCAAAGATAAACAATGAATGCCAGTTTTTTAAATAGGTAACAAAACAGAGGGAATAACTAGTTTTCTCTAGCAGTTTTTAAAATGGCATTATGAAAATCCAATGAGTAAACTTCAAACAAAGATGAGCTTAGAGTATAGGAAAGTTTATTTTGGAATTCAATGTGATTATTGTGAAGGGCAAGTGTTAGCTTGGAAAAGGCACAAATTCCTTGATGCATGTTAAGAAAAATAGACATGATCTGTCTATTTATATATTTAATATAGTCCATTTCCCTGGAGAGGCAGTGGACCACTTCCAAGTGGTATGTGGGAGATGGGAAGATGACTCAGGCCATCTGCGAGAGCAGGGGTTTATTACCCAGGCTCATTGATAGGCAGATGAAAATACGGTGTGTAACAATTTGTAGTCCTAAGTCAGTAGTACTGAATCAGGTCAATCATTTACAGCTCCTTTAATTGACCTGTTAGATACTTAGTGAAAATAAAAATAAGAGTAAGCAAAACAGGCAAAAAGAATTAAATGAACTAAAAGCCCAAGGCACTACAATCTGAGTCACAAGAAATAGATGTGAAAGTCTCTCAATTGTCAATTTCTTTAGTAAGTAAATATCAACTGCAGAAAAATGGCCTCGGGTAGGCATCTTCCATTCAGGCATCTATGATTTTCCAGGACACTATTTAGTACTGGTGATAAAATAAATAAATACTACACTCTTTCTTTAAAGGACTTGCAGCTTACTGGGAAAGAAGAATAGACAGTTGCGATGTGAGCAGTGTATAATGAGAATGTGTTCAAAGTCTAAGAGGTGATCACTCCGGGGAGGGGAGGAAGGGGTCTACAGGAGGTAGAGCAGTTGAGCTGAGACGTTTGGGACCAGGAGAATTTGACTAGGATGTCTAGCTATTCCCCAGCGGACTAGGGGGATCTTTGGGCCAGAAGCAGTATCTTTGAGAAGAGCTGCAAGAAGAGGGTGCTGCTGGCCAGACAGAACATATCACTGTGTTATGTCATCCAGAGTGCAGACAAGCTCTGGTCCATGGGGTGAGATGACAGGGCCAGGTCTGAAGACTTTGTAAGCAAGCCCCAGTGAACACCTGAACCAAGGAAACTGGGAGGCTCTGTTTGCTTTTCTGGTCTAGGGAAGAAAGGGCTGTGGGATGCCATCAGACCAGGGGCCTGGGCCTGGGCTATGGCTCTCACACTTGCTGAGGAGCCGTCAGCTCTGCTGGGTACAGAGAGGTGGAAGAGAAGACGTTCGGAATAGAAAGGGAATGACTGAAATACTACAGCACATTGCCCCAAGGAAACACGATTCATTCTTGAGCGAAGCCGTATGTGTAAGCATACACAGAGGTTAGAGACAAGTCTGGAACAGTAGCCAGTAACAACTTGGAAGCCTCGGTAGACTACCTTTGGTTTTGAACTGATCTTGGAGATGAAGAAGAAAGAATCTTTAAGCTTTGCCAATTGAAGGATCATTCTGGAGCTCCTGTGGAGGAAGGAAGGTGGGATTGGAGTCATGGGGTCTAAGGAGGATGCTGTTGCCACAGTGCAGGTGAGACTGGAGGAAACTTGGACCAAGACACATAGACACAGGAAAACATATGCACTCTCCAAACTAGAATGCTCTGGAGTCCAATTCTGTGTATGAGAGAAGGCATGGTTAAAGATGTTCGATGTCTAGGTAGACATATTACTATTCCATTCAAGGATGAAAAGAGGAGCGTGATAAATGGGTAAAGGCGTTTATGGAGAGAGATGAGGTAGAGTTAAACAACAATCTGAACATTTCAGCTTGGGAGAGTTACATTGGGAGGGTCTGGAAAATGTGTCTGTGCGAGATGGTCACTATTGGGATCACAAGCAGTATGTGAGCTAACACTGTAGGTCTGAAAGGATTGCCATTGGGCATGAGCCTTAGGAAGAGACAAACTCCTAGAAGATTAACAGTTTGTAGAGGACAGGTAAAGGACAGGAATTTTGAAAAATGATAAAATCTAGGTGTAGAAGAAGTGGGGTATAAAATAGAGTATGTGGGGGACAATTGGGGATATTTTTCAGTAGTCTACAAAACATTAGCAGTTAGAAAGCTAGGCTTTCTGGGAGTCTATCAGCTGAGCATCACCCTGGAAACAGATCACAGGCCACAATTTTGATATCTGTTTAGAGCAATCTGGCTATCTTCAGCTTTGTGATTTAAAAGTTTGAGGGAAATATGCTATGAATTAACTAAGTAGAAGCAAGAGTAATTACCATTTGAATTTTTAAAACTTGCCTTAATGAAAGATTAGAAGGGAGAGAGCCATTACTTACAGTGTAGCAGAAACATCCCAAGTGATGGTGATAACAGCTTTGATCAAAAGAAATTAAACAGTAGGTTGGGAAGAGTGGAAAAGTGGGGTGCGGGGCAGGGGTTCACTTGAACAGCTCCAAGCAGTCTTATGGCAGTCACATAAGCTTTGTGGTGGGGACCAACAGTCCCCAGGAGCATGTGTCCCTGAAAGCGCTAGATCCAGGGCTTTCCTCTAATCTGTTCCTTAAAGGAGGTGGTGTCGTGTGTAGAGGATGATAAGAAAACAGAGGACATGGAGATGGCCCAGGGCTTTGACTCCTGGGATAACTGATACCTGGCTGCCTTCTGCCAGAAGGATATAAATTAATGTAAAACTTAAAAAAAAAACTTTCTCCAGCATTGTTTACATTTGTGTGTGTGTGTCTAAGTCAGGACAACTTTTTGGAAAATCGGTTCTCTCCTACCACGTGGATTCTAGGGATTGGACCAAACTTGAGGAGTCAGGCTTGCTGACAAGTGCCTTTCCTCGCTGTTCAGCATATTTTTCTTTTGAATTTTTAGCTCCCACCCGATCTCTCTGTGGCTCCTCATATTGTTACAGGGTAGGCCAGTGTCTTATTACATTGCTGCAATGAAACACTACAACCAAAAGTAAAATGAGGGGAGGGTTCATTTTGCTTATGTTTGCACACCCATAGTCCATCACTGGAAGCAGTTAGAACAGGAATTCAAGCAGGCAGGAGCTGATCCAGAGGACACGGAGGAGTGCTGCTTACAAGGCTTGCTCATACTGCTGTCATACAAAACCCAGGACCAGCAGCCTAAGGGTGACCTTACTACAATGGGCTGCACCTGCCTGTATCCCTAATTAAGAAAATGCCCAACAGACTTGCTTACAGCCTAATCTTATGGAGGCATTTTCTCAGTTGAGACTCCCTTCTTTCAGGTGGCTCTGCCTTGTGTCAAGTTGACATGAAACCTGCCAGAACAGTCTATATTAGAAATAATCATTTAGGTCTTTACTATATATTTATATTTTTCTTTAATCTATATGTTTTGTGGATTCAGCTGTACACTGAAATTAATATAGCCTAAACAAGTAGTTGATTTCTCTGCCCACATTTGTATCATACAGTGCAAGATTATGAAATAACAAAACAGAAGAAAACAAAAAAAACTTCTACTCTGTGATGTGAATATTTTCTCACTTTAGTAAATATATTCTCACTTAAAATACAGATAAAACAGCTGATCCCTTTATACAAATAGGCTATTAGGGTAAAGAGGTAGTAGATGCTTATTCTTTTGGATTTTTATTTAAACAATAAGCAGGAGGATATGCCCACATAGAATTCAAGGCTAACTGAATTTAATAAATAATACTGTCAGGCATTGCTTTCTTTCTTGCTCGCTGCTAAGCTATGTGCACATGAGGTGCCATGGTGAGAAAAAGAACAAAGATCTTGATATTTCGGTTCAAGGATGTTTTTGTTTTAGCAGACCTCCATTGGTGGTCCTCTTCTGTTCATTTTCAGAAACGACGCTTGAGTCCGGTGTCATAGGTCACGGCAACAGTAATCTAGTCATGGAAATTGTGTAACAGGAATGTAAGGCAGGAGAGAATAATGACCTGAGTAAATCTTTACTATGACACAGATTTATGCTACCACGTGGGTTTCACAATATTTTTCTCTTGTGTTACCATTCTGCTCATATGAGGAGCAGAATGGGGAGTGAAAATGAGGGCCAGCATGTGGCGTGCACTCATTAAATGTAATACTTGTGGATGGGTTGGCAGCATCCCAGGGCCCAGGGTTCAACCTGAACATGCATAGACACATGAAGCTGTAATAGAGTATGCTATAGGACACAGCTGATAAGCAAGAAAACAGAAGAGTGAGAAACATACCAAACACTCTTATTTAATCATCTGTAGATGTCTCACCAAATCAAGAGTTTGATTTAAAAGTCTATGCCTTTAGTTACTATCTAGTATGGCTTTGACACCATTTCATTAGGTTTTGTGAGCTCTCAGACTTTTGCGGTTTACAATTTCACGAAAGGTCTACACTTGCTTAGGTTGTGGAGTTGGCCTTACCTTCCTGATGCGTTCTGTTTTATCCAGCAGCCTTCTGTGTGTTGTAGAGGCTGAGCAACCGGACAGTTCAAGTGTTAGAAAATAGGTATTATTGTAGGGAGCTTGGCACTTCTGTATGCCGAAGGAAAAGTCCGCGCCATGAATTGAGAAACCATACACTGAAAGGCTTATAGAAGGGCTTTCAGAGCAGTAAAAGGCCCCCCTAGATATGCATTCGTAGAGTATATAAACAACTCGCTGCTGCAGAGGCCTTTAGAAACAGATGTGTCATTTGTCCCCATTGTCTTTGTTCCCTTCCAAGTGTTTGCCTTCACCTTAAAAAGTGAAATTTGTGGCTTACACCGAGTATTTCAGCTAGCATGCATTACTTGGCACTGTAAAATCAAAGTCATGGGAGGATATCATTTTGGACTGAACTCCTATGCTTAGGCCCTAACAGGCCAGACCAGACCAGTGCAGACCAAAACAAACTCACTGATGTTAAATGCCACATTAAGAGATCAAAACTTTAAGGAAGCAGATGAATCACAAAACAGACAAGTTTGTCCCAAAGACAGGAGTCTGTTGACTACTTTTACTTTGATAAACACCAGAAAGAAACAACCTAAGAGAAGTGTTTATTTTGACTCATGGTTTTGAAAGGGAACAGCCCATTTTTGGGGGATGGTGGAGGAAGAATGGCAGTGATAACTAGTTGGGGCTGTGGCAGTTGGGGTGGCTGGTTACATGGCATCAGTGATCAGGATGCAGAGTGACATAAGACCCAGCAATCCGTTTCTTCCAGGGAGCCCCACGTCCTCAAGGTTCCACAGCCTTCCAAAGCATCGTAGCCTCTGGTACTATGAACACTGGCTGGTGGGTAGAAAACATCTCAGTTCCTGTGTGATTTATCTGTGTGCTGTGTCCAGTGTGTAAGGAATCTTCAGCAGTCGGATCTTGTTGTCTAGTTCTGCTGGGTGAATCGGAGTAATGGCAGTAGCCTCGGTTGATTTGGGAACTTCTGAGGATTCCCCTGGGAAACTCTTATAGAGGTATCTCACTCCTGCTCTGGGTGTTTTGATTTTAAAAACCTACAGCTTCTGGGAGCAGCACTACCCATTTTCAGAGAATACCTCTGTTCAAACTTTTGAAATATTTATTATATCTTCTAGTTAGCTAAAAAAAGTTCTATATAGCTTTTCCTTATTAGTTTTTGTTGATCAACCCCCCGCTTGCCTGCTACCCTTCACCGCATTTAGACTTCTCTAGCCTAAGTCCTCTTTCTGCTTTCATATTATGTGCACTTTACCCTCTCCCTTCCTAAGACCTCTCTGCTATGCCATCTCGTGGTTCTTTATTGTTCTCCAGCATCTGTAGATGCTTTCTCCAGATTACACCCAGGAATCTAAAGGTCCAGAGCAGGATCCACAAAGGAGAGAACTTAAATCGCTCCGCTTTCTAGACCTGGGTTACCTTGACTGATACAGAACATTTCTCAGTTCTGTCCATTTTCTTGCAAATCTTGTTTAACTTTTTCTTTCATGCTGAGTTGAATTCCTTTGTATATATTTACCATACCTCTCTTATTTGGTCACTAGTTGATGGGCATCGAGATGGATCCCATTTCCCAATGGTTGTGATGAGAGCAGCAGTGAGCATAGGTGTACAGGTGTCTCCATTGTGGGATGTAGAGTCCTTTGAGTAGATGCCCAGGAATTGGACATCCAGGTCAAAGGTTATCATTTAGCAATCAGAGAAAGCTCCACACCGATTTTCTGCTCCAGCTGACGTTTCCATCAACAATGAGCGCAGCTTCTCCCTTCTCAGGATTCTCACCAGCATTTATTTTGCATCTTGATTCCCATTCTGACTGGGGACCATGGCATACTTCCCTTAGGAGAGTCGCTGTGTATTGTATGGGAAGAGGCCTTTTGAAATTGGGACTTTGGGCTGAGACACACTAGTAATACATGCTGAACCCGCACACTATACTCTTCAGAAGTCAATTGAGTACCTGCAACTCTGTTTCCTACCATTTTTGGTTTGCATCCTTCTGTCTCTTCCATGGAAGAACAGTGGAAACTCTTCATGTACCCTCAGATGTAGCCAAGCACCAAAATATCACCATTATTCTGCAATATATCTTTAAGAGACAGTTACATATACCAGTGGTTTATCACAGTTGGAGAACTTTCTTAGAAAGTGTCCTTGGTGTTCTGATAGATAGCAAGTAGACTATAGAATCTAGTGAAAACTGGACTCTTGTATAATTGG
This sequence comes from Bramus lutescens, assembly GCA_001685075.1. NCBI lineage: Eukaryota > Metazoa > Chordata > Mammalia > Rodentia > Cricetidae > Bramus > Bramus lutescens. The sequence continues at coordinate 53,786 of LOEQ01001617.1, forward strand.
GCATCATTTAATTCATCTACTTACTATCATTGAAATTTTCATGCCTTATTTAGAATATTTGTTCACACTTTAAGATTTTTATTCTTTTCTCATATATTACATCCCAACCACAATTCCTCTCCCACATCCCCCATCCACTCTGCCTCCATTTTTCTTCCTAAAAATACAGGCTTCCCATGGATCTCAACTGCACACAACATATCAAGTTGCAATAAGGCTATGTACCATCCCTCGTATTAAGGCTGAACAAGGCAATCCACTATGAGGAAAAGGTCCCAAAAGCTGGCAAAAGAGTCAGAGACAGTCCCCACTCCCACTGTTAGGAGTTCCACAAGAAGTCAAGATACACAAGCATAACATATATGCAGAGGACCTAGGTCAGACCCATGTCGGCTCCCTGGTTATCTGTTCAGTCTCTCTGAGGCCCTATCATCCAAGATTAGTTGATTCTGTGGATTTTCTTGTGGTGTCCGTTCTCTTCTGGCTCTTAAAATCCTTCCTCCCCTGCTTCCTCAGGATTCCCTGAGCTCTGCCTAATGTTTGGCTGTGGGTTCCGACATCTATTTCCATCAGTTGCTGGATAAAGCCTCTCTGGTGACAATTATGCTGGGCTTCTGTCTTCGAGTTTGTAGCAGAATACCATTAGGGATGGTATCATTGACATTTTTTCGGTGGTGATTGTGTTTGGTCCTATCCTAGGTCTCTGTGCTATAAAGCCTCTGGTTCCTGGCCCTTCAGACAGTGGCAGGGGTGAACTTCCTCTCATGGCGTGGATCCCAGGATGCCTCCATCATTAGTTGATCACTCCCACAATTTCTGGGTTGTCTTTGCCCCGTACATCTGTAGGCAGGACAAATTGTAGGTCAAAGGTTTTGTGGCTGGGTTGGTGTCCCAATCCCTCCACTGGAAGTCTTGCCTGGTTACAGGAGATGCTGGTTCAAGCTCTGTATCCCCCATTGCTAGCAGTCTTAGGGACACCCTTGTCCATTCCTGGGAGCGTCCACTGCACCATGTTTCTAACTCTTCACTGGGGTGTCTCCCAGTTCCAGGTATCTCACCCAGTTCTCTCTCCCTCAATCCTCCTCCTACCCAATCTCTCCTGTTCCTTCATGCTGAGGATAGTTTATCATGGACATTATTAACAAAGGGGTTTTAGTTAATAGACTTTGATTAATGGTATTTTTTGTAAACTGAAAATGTAGACAAGGTTGAAATGTGATCATTCGATTCTTGCTCAGTAGTACGTATTTGGGTTAATTTCATCTTGTCTGTCAGTAGAAAAAATCTGTTTTACTAGCTGAAGTATTTGACAAATCAAATTTTAAATGTGTGTATAATTTAATCAATGACTTGAAGAAGGCTTAGTTTGACTTTTGGGTAAAGACTGACAAATTACCCGTCCACATGCCCACTAATGAAATGTCTCTAATCCTAATTTTCAGACATGTGGCTTGACAACTTTTGCCAAAATGTATCTTAATGTTGAGTGAAATAAGTGGGCTGTTAAAGTGCATAGTCAGCTGCCAAACGTAAGCTGTGTCCAGATCTAGGCATGATTCCGAATCCGCTGAGTCCAACTTCTAATGACAAGGAAAGGAAACAACGCTTCTCAATGAGCAAACAGAGACTCACACTCCCTTTGAGGAATCCCTTGAAAACTTTATCTATTTTAAAGCAGGAGAGTTAAAAAAAAAACCCTAAAACCATGATACAAATGAATGACAGTATTCAGTAGGGTGTCGTAGATGTGCTCCGTGGTTCTTTCCTGGTAGAACTCAACAAATGAAATGGAAATGAGGAAAGCGAAACTCCACGGCTTGTTTCTTAAGTCTCAGTAGTGCTGGCAGGACCTGAATGAAGACTTGTCTGGCTAGTGAGCCCTACAAGGCTCTTCTCCATCATGCCTGTGATTTGGATGCTATTCCTTTGCAACTATCAGCAGGGAAAGGAAGCGTTCGCTCACTGTCCCCCTTGGGAAGGACATTTTGCATATGTGGAAAGATTTACAAAGCTCAAGACAAACTTGAGCTCCATTCACTTAGCATGAATGTTGGAAGCTGTATTGTTTTTGTGGACAGTGCTACCCTTGAATACACAAATACCAAAAAAATGGAGTGAATTTAGTTTCTTTGATTTATCAAGAATGCTTTCTGTCTAAAGTTCTAAGTTAGAGACTTTCTTTTTTAGAAACATTGTTTCTGAGGTGTGAAATCAGTAAAGAGCACTTTGAATTGAAAGAAGTAAAAAAAAACTTTCAAGGATAATTTTGAAGTGACCAAAATATTACTACCCAGTTTGCATTGAGAGTTCAAGACATGCTTTAAATTTTTGTTCCTTCCTTTGGGGCTGGTACAGTGCCTACATGATGTGTGTGAAGACCTGAGTCCTGATCCCCCGAACACATGGGTTTCTTTTTTTGTTTTGTTTTGTTTTTATTTTAAAAGCCCAGTTACCTCACATGAGCTGGAGGAGCAGAGAAAAGTGGATCTTTGGAGCTTAGGCAAACGAATGAGCTCCTGGTTCAGTGAGCAACTGCCTCAAAAAACAGAGTAGAGCATGACCAAGGAAGATGCCCGATATTGATTTCTGCCCTTCACATATTCCAGTCTTGATCCAGTTTGTTTTTTGTTGGTTAAATAATTAAAAGGCAGGAGAAGTCTAGAAAGTGACAGGTAGCAGCAGAGAAATCTTGAACACAGTAAATGGGAGCAGATACAAACAGGAGGAGCAAAAGGGGGTTGGGCAGAAGGGACAGGAGGAGAAGAGAGGAAGGAGTGGAAATTGGTTGGTATGTAAAATAAAAAAAGGGAAAAAAAAGAATTAGTAGTTGAAAAAAGGGGGAAGGAAAACCAGGCACATAGAGAGAAAGATGCTTCACAAAGCAGGGATCCGGTAGAGAGGTGGTGGGGTGGGAGGACTCAGGACTCCAGGGCCCAGCTTCTCCTTGAGGGCTAGGAATTGTAAAAGTCTTTGAAGGGTGAATGAGTTTGAAGGACAGGATGGCTCACAATTGTTGTGTAGTACTTCCTGATCCAGCCTTGAACTGGTTGGGCCAGTCCATCAACAGGGGGCCTCCTGGCAGGAGAAGAAACCCACAAGACCTTTCTTTTAAGCTGCAAGGCTTTTGTCTCAGGTCAGGAGGGTGAGGAAGAAGCCAGCCATCTTGGAAGTTCACCACCTTTATTACCTAGTTGAGGCCCTTCTCTCTAGATGTCTGCCTCTTAGGGAATGCTCTAACTCCTTGTACCACACACATGCATATGCGTGCACACATCCACCCAGCTACATGATCATGTATGTATAACACACACAGATACAAACATGTACACAAAGTCATTAAAAGTAGGGGTGGTGGCATATCCCTATAATCCCAGCACTTGAAACATCAAGGGATCCTGGGAGTTGGAGTTGGATTAGCCTGAGGTATGTGAGATCTTGTCTCAACTAAAAAGAAAATTAAAAAGAAAAATAAATAAGAGTTTTAGTTTTGATATGTTTTGCTGCTGATATTATTTTATAAGATTGTCATAAGTGCTGCTTATCTGTCCTAATTCTTAAATTTCAACCTTTTCCTTCAAAATTACCTTCTGGATTTATGCATTTTTAAAGAAGAAGCATTCAACTATTTGAACTTCAAAAGACTTTGGTTCATAAGCCACAAGTGATTAGAAGCTCCAGGTTAGAATAAGGAGAGCTGGAGGGAATGCCATTTCCCAGGTTCGATTACAGTTTCCGCAGCATTGGTAAAGTCACACCTGATTGTCACTGGCCACACAAAACACAGGACTTAGGTTAAAGAGAATGAGACATAGTTTGTTTTGAACCATATATAAATGATGATGGCCTGGAAATGCAGATTCAGATAGCCTCACATGAAGTCTTTCCCTGCACAACTTAGTATGCGAGTGGGGATTTTATACTTGCAATACAAAAGGCAGCCAGAGATAAGGGTATTTTCTGAATACACTGGTGGGAACACCAGACAGGCCAGTGACAGTAGGGTGGGGGAATTTCTTCTTTTGAAATTAGAGTGGAGTTTCTAACCATTCGCAGATTATGAATTGAAGTCTTTTGAAGTGCAAAAGAAGGTTCTGGATATTATCAGATGACATTCTCAGCTTTTACATTGGTCAAAACTAGTGAGCTGCTAAGAATACAGTTCAAAAGGATGTCCAAACCTAGCTAGGTGGACCAGGAATGGCTATTAAGCAGACTAGGGATAACCCAAGGTAATTTTGGTTCTGGATTGCCAACATTTCAATTCTCTGCACTAAAGAATCTTCAGCATAGGTGAGACTTTTTTTTTTCCAAATAAGAATTTAAATCATGTTCTCTTTTCATCAACCCTCTGAGTTTCATATGTGCTTAGATTGGCCATCTTGTTTTTACAGGGTTAGCAGTGAACGTCATACCCAAGTGCAGGGTAACCTTCCCAGTGAGGATAAACAAGTGACTGTGGTCCTTACTTCATAAGGTGGTTGGTGGAGTTAATTCATTTGTCTGTGTCAATATCTCATTTATAGCACTTACAGTTGTCTGTAAATATGGGTCACTGTCACCCAGTTCTACAGATGCAGAATTGGGCCAATTGCTTCATTCACAAATTCAAGCTAGAGATTCTTATGCCAGGTCATATGTTCTTTTTTTCTTTTTCCTTTGTTAATGAGTACGGCTGTTTTGCCTTCATGTACATTTGCATACATATCACATGCATACTTGATATCTGTGGCAGACAGAAGAAAGGGCTGGGTCCCAGGAACTGGAGTTGTGAGGGTCCTGAGTTGCCTGTGTGAGTGCTGGGAATTGAACCCAGGTCCTCTGGAAGAGGAGCCAGTGCTTTTACCTGCTGAGCCATCTCTCCAGCCCCAGCCTAGCCCCAGCACATTCTTTCTCATTCCATTGTAGCTATAGCCAAGAAATTTGGGGGTAAAATGTGATGGTACCCAAACAGCAGTGAAACTGTAGAATCATAGACATTGTTGCTTTAGTTATCAAATTAATACCTTGAAAAATCAGAAAAGCTGAATCCATGATTGCATTTTAAAAGTCATAGAGGCTCATATGGGAGGGACTAGGTAGGGTTTCTGCAGTCATCTGGAAGGGGAAGTCTGTTATTTGGGGAGCGAGTATATTTCTTCTTATGTTTAGGCTGTGTATCTGTCTCATGTCTCACTGGGCACCAACGAGAGAAGCCCATGCACTACAGTCACCTTCTTGGGGTCACAAAGAGCTTGCTTTTTTTTTTTTTTGCACTAGAGGGCTATATATTTTTGTTGGTTCCCGAGCTGAGTTTTAACCAGTCACCTCAAGGTGAAAAGCTCAGGCTCACGTTACTATTTCCTTGGGCTGTCAGCCATTGCTCCTGACTGGATTGTCATAAATGTTTCAAGAGCTCAAGTCTCTTAGCCTTGTGGGCTTGGTTCTAATCTGAGCATACAGGGCTGGCTCACGTCTCAATGAATCTTGGAAAACTCACTCCTGTACTTGCATGCTTGAGCAGGGCAGCCAGGCTCTTCAAAATAAGTGGTGATGTGTCCTGGCCTATTTCAGATTAAAATGGATTCTCTCTGAATCTGAACAGTGGAGTGTTAAGGACACCAGGCTTGGACAAGGTTTTTTTTTTTTTCATCCAAAGAGTTACTAGTCAGACACGTGAAGCGCTGCTTTACTAGGGGCAGGGTAGGAAAGACGTGTTCTGGAAATGCTTTCACTGCCTTTAGAAGAGCTATTGGGAGGGGGTCTACACTCTTGAAAGTTCTGCTGCCCTGTGTGCTGAACTGTGTCAAGGGTTGTGGGTATGTCTAATAGTATAGGGGACACACACACCGACAACTCGGGAAGAAGTAGCTGAGCAACAGCTCAGAAAACAGGCATGATAACTGAGAATATTGTTGCATGCGCCTGCTGTGGTTTTGAGAGCAGAGGAAGCACTTACTTCGCTTAGGGAAATGAGTAAGTTACGTCTTGAATAATGACAGTCAAAGAGAACATAAATTCCTGAGCACAAATTCCAAGAGAAATAGCCACTGGCAGAACAACAAGGTCATAACTACAGCGTAGGTAGAGCAGGAAGGAGACTCTGGGTGTGGGCATCCAAGCCCTTGGATGCCAGGCAAATGGCTGGACTTCAGCAGGAGTTGGTTTCAAATGCTTTTTGTCTAGACACTTACATGTTCTTCTTTTCCCAGGAGGTCTGGCAAGTTTGTATTTTGTCACTTACATGTGGGAAAGACAGGAGAAAATCAGCAGACTTTGATCCTTGTAAACGGAGATGGCTCATTCCTTTCCCAGCCACCCAGACCCAAATATCACACAGAAACTGTATTAATTACAATGCGTTTGACCAATGGCTTAGGCATATTCCTAGATAGTTCTTATATCTTAAATTAACCCATTTCTATTCATCTGTGTATTGCCACTAGGCTGTGGCTTACCAGTGCTGGCATGCTGGCATGTTCCTTTGGCAGCTACCTGGCATCTCCTTGACTCCACCTACTCTCTCTCTCTCTCTCTCTCTCTCTCTCTC
>LOEQ01001617.1:62426-79881 GCA_001685075.1 Bramus lutescens
AGAGAGAGAGAGAGAGAGAGAGAGCTGTGCTGAGCGTGAGCTCCTTAGGAGCTGAAGTCACAGTAGGCAGGGCATAATTCCAGTCCTGGCATGAACAAGCTTCCTGGGAACAGAAAGGTAACAAAAGTGTACATGGTCTGATTTGGTTAGGATAAGCACTCAAGGAAATCAAAGCACATCAGGGTGATGAGGTGAAGGAATGACTATGAAGGGGCCATTTGGAGGAGCCTGACTAGCCCGCACAATTGTGCTGTTTAACCCCATTCCCGTGTTACTTGTACACTAACGTACTGCAGGAAACCGTATGGAAGCAGCCTAACGTCCCTCTAGAATGACATTTCATCCCACTTACTGCCTTGTGGACTCAAGCCACCCAGTCTTTTGATCTGTGACTGGAATGTGCAAGATTCTACCTGGCTTTGTGCTGTTGCTCTCCTTCTCCAATGCTTGGCTGGCTGAAGCCTGCTTATGGACTTGCCATGTGTGTCTTACCTACATGAGCATCATTGCAGGAGAACTTTTATTGATGGTACAATTTAAATATTACTCTAACTCCCCATTTTAATTCTCTGTAAATTATTCTTTTTGGACTACTGAGTATTTTTCTTACTTTTTTGTTACCATTTCTTTCATTTGAATGCACAGCCCATGAGTCTAGGGAGACAGTCTCACTTACTCCCATAAATCAGTGACTAGCGAAACACCATTGTATATTGTTGTTGTTTGTCCCAAGGTCTGTCTTTGTAGTGCAAGCTGGCCTTGAACTCACGACCCTTCTGCCTCAAAAGTGCTTGGATAAGAGACATGTGGGAGCAATACCTTGTTCTTAACAGAACTGCTAAATATATAGTGTCCAATCACTCATCTATTCATTTGTTAACAGCAACTGACTATCGATGTTGTAGGTACTATATTACATTCAAGAGGCCAAGTTGAATGGGATACGGTCTCTAGGAGTTTACAAACCGACAAACGAGGCATACAAAATACATCATCCACTTTAGCAGAGTGAGAGCCTTAACTTGGAAGTACTCAGAGGTTCATTGGAATAATTAACATGCCATAGCCAGCCCTTGACTACACTGAGAGATTAGCTTTATTTTAACTCACTGATTGTCATCCTCCTTCCCCCATTCCTGCCTTCATCTTCCCCCCTTCTCCTTCCCATATTTCCCACCACCTTCTTCCCCTTTCTCCCTCTGTCTCCACCTCCCTCCTCCTTTCTCTCACTTCCTCTTCCCCTTTCTTCTTCATCTGTTGGGGCTGAAATCCAGAATCTTCACATGCTAGGCAAGCACACTACCACAGACATACATCCTTTGTTTTCATAATCCTCTCAGTTTTCATATTTTCTACACAACTTAAGAGACCGGAAACTGGGTTTGCTCTGGGTCTGCCTGACTTCTCTTCCTAAAGTAAATGAATCTATGGAGGGGGGACAGATTACTTATCTTTAGGGTGTAGTCAAGATATTGGTAAAGAATCTCAATTTTTAAAATAAGGGATTAAACTTAAGTAAAAATAAAACATTAAAACTAAAGTACATTAAAACTAAGTTGCACCATTAAAAACATATCATGATAATCATCATTCAATCGATGATTACGTCTGTTTCAATTGGATGGGGCACCTGAGCTGGCATGTGTTGTGTGGTATCTGTAAGTGATCAACACGGGACTTTGCACAGCGCTGGAGCAGTCGGAACGGTAGGTATGAACCATCTCAGAGCAGCCCAGAGGTAATAGGGTTTCATAAAACAGAAAATCACACAGTGTTCTTGTCTCTCATCTCGGTCCTCCCCATGGAGTCTACTGTGTGAAGGCTGCTCATGCATGTAGCTCGAAGGTTGTCTTGTTGGACCAATAAAATTAGAAATGTGAAATTTGGTCTTGTTTAATAATGTCTGTGTTTAGAATACAGGGCTGTTAAGAAATATAACACCATATATTCATTATGAACCATATTCAAAGCGAAATTTTTATGAGCAGACTGGGAACTGTTTTATATGTGTGGATTGAGAACAATCCAGCCCTCTCACTTCTAGAAAGTCTGAAGAATTTATTGTTTCTTGTGTCCTTTTAAAATATGAGCTGGTTCTCATGACTTCTGTGAAGATTTCAGAGCCATTGACCTGAACATCGATCCAGTTTCACCCCAGTGGGTGTAGACTCTTACTTTGTCCCTGCACCCTTTGGGTCGCAGTTAGTCTTTTCCTTAACAGATTCCATCAAAATTGAGAAAATTACACATGTTTTCCTCTTTTTTTTATAATCAGTTACCATTTGAGACCTTCAAATTTGGGAAAATCAAAATAGCAATGCACGTCTGCTACTTATTTTTGAAACTTAAGAAAATGGCAGGGTTACCAGGGGTAGAAACAAAACCAAAGCTTTTTTTTTTTTTGATAATTACCGATGACCCAGCATATCTGTGAAATTATGGTGAGATTTCAGGATGTGGATGTGTACATATAGCCTCAAGAGGTTTAAGAGAGGTGTTACTATGAGCTTGTGTCTTCCCTAATTTGAAGTCATCTTCTTGCCACCTGCACAGGATATTGTTCTGGGCCCAGGGCACAAGAGAAGATAAAGCTAAGTCACTGCAGCTCCTCTGTACGATTAGCCAACACTCCCAAGTATTAGGCAATAGAATTTAAACCTACAAAAGATATGTCTAATGCACAAGAGAAATGTCAAAGATTCCTCTCCATGTGTATCAGTTCTTTCTGAAGTATTATTCCCAGTTTCGAGAATGTATGTTTTTTTAAAAGGTAAGTTTTCAATAACAAAGGCAGCTTGTAACCTACTCATTGCTACAGAAGTTTCAGAGTATCAAATGACTTCTATACTAACTTTTTTGGATTCCAGTCAAGTTATACACTATTTTAAAGCATAATGGGATGAATGGTGACTAGAATGAGACTTCAATAATAATCAGAGAACAATGCGTGCCTCAGTCCACAGCAGCTACTTGGCCCGATTTGAAATTATTAGGGGAATTATAATTATTCCAGAAAAATACAGGTGAAGCATAATATTCAGAGCGCAAAAGAGTTTTGAGGAATGTTAAATTGAGCTTACGGAAATAAAAGAAACAGAGCCGAAGTGGTGGAGTAGGTAGCTGAGTAGCTCCCCAGTAGTCGAAATTGGTCAAACATAGCAGAGGGACCCCCTGAGCCTAGAACACACACAGGACATCTGTTTCCTGGAGTTTGCATATAACTGGGGTCCCCTTTGGTGTCAGGCGAGAGTGATGCATGGATCATGACAGAAAGCAGTTGGATTTCGGCGCACGGGCGAGGCATAGTTTCCATGTCTGGTGCACTTTTGCTAGGGGAGTAGAGGGTTGTTGGGGAAAGGGAATGGGGGTAGAATACAGTTAAATTTCCATTTTAGAAGTAGGCCCCGTCTATTGCTCTGCTCATTAGAAGGGTTAATGTAATCCTGGGGTTTCTTGTATGTGCTATGTTCCTCAAGCCAAATCACTCTGACCTTTTTTTTTTTTTNTTTTAATCAAGGAACATAGCAGCATGAATTAACAGTAGCATTGTTGGGGACAAGGGTTCAGCCGTGACTTCTGGATTACATGAGTATTGTTCCTCTCCTTGCTTCTCAGAACATGTTGCTCCACACTAGGTTATTGACAGGCAGGTCTGCTTTCAGCCCTCACTGTGCTCATACTTGCATTCTGAATAGGAGGGCTTGGACTCAGGCTAGAAGACAGTTGTGTCCTGTTAGTTCCTGTGCATCTACCCCGGTTTCTCTTCTGCCCCAGACTAGACTGTAGCATATAACACATGATGTCAGAGGTCTAGTCACTGAACTTCTTTGGGATGTTTTGTTAATGCTTAGGGTACCATAAAGAGGTGTTAAATAACTTCTCCAAAGGTGTGTAAAGAGAGCTTGGTAGAACGACATGTCTGCCTTCCTGGGCTTCTCTGAGCAAGAATGACACCCTTCCAAGAAGAGTGAGCCTCAGTTATTTGAATAACCCAGTAGTTGATGGGCAATTATTAATAGTCAAAGAGAAATTCTAAGAGTCAAGCATGAAACAGGATATAGCATTGATATATTGTTCAGTTCACCAAACCCCCCCTGATAATGGTAGGAATGCCAATAGGAGAACAGCCTATGGAACTTTGCTATTTATTTTTTTAAATATCTTTAGTGTTACATGGTTTAAATTCTACAAAAATTTCCCCGTAAACCATATCTAAAGCACAGATAGGAGACAGATTATCTGGAACATACCCTCTGAGGGGCTGATTTTCCCCACTGTTCTTCCAGCTTTATCATCATTACTAGCCAAACTGGCATCTCTCCCTTCAGTTTTATGGATGTTGAGAGTCAAACATTGCAACATATGTTTTAATTTACCTAGTAAGATTCCTTTTCTCTTTTGGTACCAGAATTTTTTGAGTCCAACACTCAGCATCTTTTGGCTGGTATGTTAATTATGCATTATTCATAATGAAAGGTTCAAATTTGTTATGCTGCAACCGTTCAGTCCTTGACAAACGACTCTGATAGGTGACACCCATTTTTAAGTAAATAAAGAAAAGCAGGAAGTGAATTTCTTCTGAAAAAATAAAAACTGTAGTACTGGGAACTGTCTTGGCAAGTTGCCATCTTTCTTTTACTTTAAGTCTAGAAAATGCATTGTGATCCAACAAACTAGTAACTTTTTTTTTTTTTTTAGGGAGAAAGTCATCTTGAGGCTTTTCTAGTAGTATCCACTCCCTTTGCTTCACTGGCTTACTTGACTCTGGATTTAGTAAACATTACAGTAACCCCCTCTCCATTATAAAATGTACTTGATGCGTCTTCAGGGTAAAGGATTCTTGTACGCTGTCACTTATCCCTTATTGAGTACCGTTAAGTTCAGGGCAGTGTTCTTGGTGCTAACAGTGAACCATCCACATAGTCGATCAGAGTATACACACAGAAGATTAAGTCAATTTTGCCAAAATGCCAGACACGCAAAGGAAATGGAGGGACAGGGTGGGAAGAGTGGTAGATATTGAAGGAACCTCCAAACACTGGTCTGAAGTGGCTTTTGTTTGTTTCTGTTTTTTGAATCTTACCCTTTTGCTTTTTGGACAGTGGGAAATATGATTAGAGATGAATTTAATGGAGATTTATTTATGAGTGATGCATTGTTGTACTGGAGAGAGGAAAGCCTGGAAGCTCATAGTTCATTTAGAAGTCTAAGTTTTCTGGGTGAGTGGCATTGAGACTTAAATTGAGATGGAATACATTTCCAGAGGAGAAGGGATGGGGCCCAGATATATAGCAGATTAGACAAGGGAGAAAGGGCATGGTTAAGGTTTATAGGCCTGGAACTCAAGAGACACAAGTTATATGGTACATCAGGTAAATTCTGTTTGTCTGTGAAGATAACTGGAAATATATGGTGGCATCTTGTGCAGGACACAAAACTGGCTCTTAATTATTCATCTGTCTATTTTTCTGTATGAGAAAGAGAGACAGAGGTAGAAAGAGACAGAGACACACAAAGACGCTGAGAGATACGCAGAGAGAATTACGGGCATTCGTGGACTAAGTTGCATGTGCGGAGGTCAGAGGACAACTTTTGGGATCAATTTTTGCCTTCCGCCTTGCTGAGTTTTAGTACCTGTCTTGTCAGGGCTACTGTACTGCGTGGTCCAGGACTGCTGGCTTCCGGGCTTCCAGGAGACTCCTCTGTCTCTAGCTCCCATCTCCTCTCAGGAGTGCTGGGGTTAGAGATGTGCACCTCCACACCTGTGTTCTACTGTGGGCTATAAACCGTGTTGCCAAGCTTACATGGCAAGGCCTGACATTTTGGATACAGAATTCGGGAAAACAGAAGTGATCACGCCCTTGTTACAGAATCTATGAGAGCAGGACGGCAATAACACCTTCTCAAACCCTTGGGGGAACAAGTATGCCAGGATCCAGAAGGACAGAAATGACGAGATCAGACAAGCATGGGCCGAGAACCAGGATTACCTGAAATCACTGAAGCCAGACGGTCCCCTTTCTTATGTCTCCACTCTGACACTATCTGTACCATCTAATTCAACACTATTTCAGTTCCATGTCTGAGATCACGTCAGTGACCACATTTGTGATCTTTTCATCAAAAGTACTAAAAGGAAGAATAACAACCCAGCAGGAACTAGCGGTAGCCTTGCTGAGGGACTGGGATTCTGCCCAGGCTCTCAGATTACTTGAATGTGGCTTCTTGAAATGTTTTGCTGTTTTGTCAAGTGCTATTATGAATCCTGAAAAGGGGAACTGAAAGGAGAAAAATGTCATTGAATTTGGAAGGTTATTTGAGTCTCTTGACGAAGATTTTAGAATGATGGGGGGAAAAGAAGCAAAATGTAGAAAAGAATAAGTCACGTATAAAAGTATGCCATTTGCTATTATCTGACAGACTGAGGAACACTAAACAGCATGTCCCTGGGAAAACAACAAAATGAAATAAAACAACCCTGAAATCAACCATGCAACTCTCACATGTGGAAACCAATTACAAAAAATGTGAGGGACTGGTCTTGCATTCTGAGTGGATCATGCTGGGCCTACGGTGTGTGCTGGAGTATGGGATGGATGGTGGGCGTATGAACCCCGTGTGTGGTTCTTGTTATAGCCCTGCTGGTGTAATAACATGCCAGAATAAATTCTCAGAAAATGGAGGTACTGTAAAAGTGGCGTGGGCTCCCCTGTAGCGCTCAGGAGATTGAATGTGTGATGTGAAAATAAACATGTTTGTGCCATCTGGGACGCTGGCACTCGGCTTCCTTTTGCATTGCTTTTTGTGTTTTGGCCTCCTCCTTTTTGGGAGCTAGCTTGTTACCTTCGTGAGCATTTGAGTTTTCAAATCGCAGCTTTCTAAGAATGTCATTAACAGCACAGCTTTAATTTAGGAAAACCATACCCAAAACTTGTGCTTTTCTTTTGCTGTGCTTTTTTTTCTTTCAGTACACATTAGTTAGTTTTGAATTCAGTGTGAGGCATCAAAGAAAATGCTGCCTCTCTTGTCCTCAGGAAACTTCCAGTCCAGTGGTGGAGCCTGACAGCGGCTATGTTACTAACAGAAGCCCAAGTGGCTTGAAGAGAGCATGGACTTGGGGACTCTCAGTGCTCCTTGGTGACTGGGTTAGCAGAAGAGGCTCAGGAGGGTTTCTCAGAAGATAAAAGTTGAAATGGAATGGATTAGCATCTCTTTAAGATTAGTCTTTTTCCTTTGAATTGCTTTTCTGCTACTGACTGATAAAAACAACTAATAGGTAGAGGAGAAAATGTGGACCACATGTAAAGCCAGGAAGACGAAAGCTAACCTCTTTTGTTTCCCTAGTTTCTGTCTTTGCTGAAGATTGTCAGGAAGCCCACCCTGTCACTTTATGTGCAAAACAAAAAAAAAGTACTTTAGTGTTGAAACAATCAGTGTTGCATCATCTTGCTCAAACTCGTGTGTAGGTGAGTGGAACCGGTGTGGAAGGTGCAGAGTAAGGAGACCTGCCCTGTTCCCTTTAGGACTCGCTCGCTCTTTGAGGTGGAGATTTCCTTTTCAACTCTGCATAAGCCCACTATTTATTTATTTGTTTATTTTTTGTATGTAAGTGCAGCAATTAAGCAAACTAACATACAGCAATAAATAGCACAGATGATTGTTGTGGGCTTAACAATCAGGAATTCTTAGACCAGCTGTCATAGGCAGAATACTGGGGTTGTTTCTCAGAATGTCCGGGGCTAGAAGAATGCTGCTTTGTTTGCGAGACCGATGCAATTTTCATCACAGTATCAGAAATTTTCAAGCTGCATGTGTGCTTTGGAATGTTTTGTTTTAGAAGTGGCTGTGTCGGCTTGTTTCATATGCCACAGTTTTCAGAGCTCTCCTTCCCTCGTGGTATTGTATCGCTCATTCAGTAATATTCCACGGGAGATTTGCTTTTAGGAAGTAAATCATTATCTTATTCAAAATCGTCTCTGAAAATGGCACAGTGGAATCAGTTTTGTGTGTCTCACTAATGTTTATTAGCTATTATAATGAGAAGAAATGAAAGCAAAAGGCACTTTGTTCCTTCTGTTAATGCTTTTCCAGTCTAAAGAGATTCTCTCTAGTTTTGGATTTATTTTGCACTTCTCTAAATAGCCGATCCAGAACATTTCTTCAGTACTAAGTGAAAAACTCTGAAGAATTGTCTGGACAGAAAGCTCTCATAGTATGTTCTATACTGGAAGATCACATGCATTTTTTCTGTCAGGCACCAAACATGTGTTACTCTACCCATACATGTGTGGTAGAGGAGCAGCGCCATAAATTAAGACGGCATGTTGGGCTAAGCGCTGTCCATGCATGAAATGCTTCTGACTTCTACCTGCTGTGTCCCTCACCAGCAGTGTGACCTTGGGCACATTGCTGAAGCTTCTTACTCGCTCTGCCGGAGCAGTGCTACTTAGCTCAGGGAATTTATAAGAACTGAATAAGATGAACCATGTTTCACACACAATACTTGGCATAATACAAGTTCAGAATTAAGAAAATCGGTTTGTCACAACTCCAGGTGAGAGAGAAAATGACTCAATTTCACTGAGGATCCACAGGAAGGACTATACTAGGTAATACTTGTATGGTTTTGGGTGGTAAAATTTAGGCATAATTGTGAAAGAAGGGGACTTAATGAAAAGTTGCTTGTGTGTGAGATACATAAAGAACATAAAACATAGAGGAACCTCCTCTCCCCCTGAAAAATAGAATAGAATCTCTGGAATCCTGTGTTCACCAGCTTCATAGTCATGTAAACATCACAGTTGAAGCTGACAGTTGGTAAAACACCTTTAATCCTAGCACCTGGGAGGCAACGGTAGATGGATCTTGGTGAGTTCAAGGCCAGTCTGGTCTACAAAGCAAGTTCCAGGACAGCCAGGATTGTAACACAGAGAAACTCTATCTCAAAAAGAAAAAGAGAAAAAGAATCACAGCTGATCCAATGATGTCTTTATACTAAGTTCAAGGAATAATCTATTATAAAAGTCCTATAGGCTTGGTTTACTTAAGTGAGGAAATCAGAAGAGAGTTTGGAAAACAAATCTTTGGGGTTGGCTCTCCTAGGCTTGTGGTGATTTGAGCCCTTGTTCTTACATAGAAGTTAACAGCTTTTCAATTGGGGATAACTGTTCGGGAAAAGTATTTTACTGATATATTCATTTATTTACTTTCTTGTTTTGTGTACATGTGTGGGCATGCATGGGTGTGGGTGTGTATGGGTGTGTGCATGCGCGGGTGTGCGCATGCACATGTGAAGGCCAGAGGTCGAACTCTGGTGTCTCTGTAGCCTTCCACCATGTTTTTTTGAGGAAAGATCTCTTGCTGAACCTGGAACTCCCAGATTGCTGGATTTGATGGCCAGAGATCCTCCAGGATACTTGGGCTTCTTATACTGGGATTATAGGAGCTCCCTGCCACACCTGACACATGGGTGTTGATGATTTGAACACATGCTTTGTGTCTATAACAAGAGCTTCACCCCCTGAGTTCCGGCACTTATATGGCAACTCCCAACCTTCTGAATCCGTAGTTCTAGGGCATCTGATATCTTCTTCCATCCTCTGTAGACGACCTGGCGTGTAGATGGTAGGCAGATATAATGCTCATACACAAAATAGAAGTTAAAAAATGATATATTTATCTTTTCTAAGTCTCAAGTTCTTATCTGTAAAACAGAGCACCAGCACTGTGTGTGACTAAAGATTTGTGTGCACCGTGCTTGGCCGGCAGCATCTGAAACATGGGTGTGAGCTGTTAACATAGTGTTGATGCTGACAGTAGCAAACCCAATCTTGGAATGACAATGTACAGAAGCTGGCCCGGTGCCATTTCCTGGAATAAACCGCTCACTGTGTATTATAAACAGGCAGTGCTGACCAGAGAGATGGTGATTCCTGTAGAGGCCCATGTCTATTGTATTTGTAATCTGAGTTTGATTTCCCGGTCATTGACTCCTATTGAGTGTTGCTTCTAGAGTGCCCAATCTTAACAGATGGGGTAAACCTCTGGAAACATCATTTACTTCAACTCATTTCAACTTCCTAAAATTTTTAGTTTGGGGCATTTTTTTGTATGTGCGTATATGTTTTTTTTTTTAAGTTCTCTTAAGAAGGGAAGGGAAGTATACCACTGTGTGTCTGGGCATAATTTGAAGACTGCTCTGTCTAGGTGGGCAGACTGCTCTTGATCAATTTCTGCTATATATAAAATGGTGCTTTTCAAGATGGGGAAAAGCAATTTTTCAATATATTGAATTTTGTATGACTTTTTTTGTAATAAGTGATCAAGGTTACAAATGTTTTTTTAAAAGAAAAGAGAAGAAACATTTTTGTAAGAAGGCAATATTTATCTAGTCATTGTGTATGCACTCTGGATGGAGGTATTCCACAGAGCTGTTGTCTGTTCAGCCACTTCTCTTAAATTCCTGATTCCTGAGGGGACGGGGTAGGCCGGGTTAGGGTGGGGGAAGGGGAAGGATTCTCTTCAATGGGTTAGTTGTGTTTTGTTTTTAAGATAGTGTGACTTGCTTAAATTTCTTCTGCGACATTAACAAATAAAAAGTTGTTTTACTATTTAACAACAACAAAAAACGATTTTTAGAACACTGGAAATGTGTGATGCAGAAATTAGCACATCACTTTTAAAACCCTGGAAAACTCTGCTCTAAGCAAATCAAATCCTTTCTTCTTCTATTATGAATATTATTATTCAGTGAAGTGACGTAGTCTTTACCTAGCTGCACTCCTGTAAGCCAGGGTTTCACTGTGGACACATGCACTTTTCAGCTCCCTGGGCTTGAGCTGGTTGTACCTCCATCCCGTCGTCCNCCCACTTCCCCCTCTGCCCCAGCACGGTTGTTTATGTTTTTCTGTCTGCATGCTGAAGTCCCATGGGTAAGGACACCCTGTTAACTTTTACCTTCCCCTCCACAGTGTTTGGCATATTGCTATCCCAGAAAGGGAAATTTTATTTTGTAAAATGAGTGAGAGAACCTATGAATCAATTCAAAGAGATTGACCAAGTCAGCTTAAGAAAGTTTTGAGTTGTGTTAAATGCAATTTTGTGTGGTCAGAGTAGCTAATAGTGAATGGCGGAGCGTGTACTTCAACAGAACAAAGAGACCATTCAGCCATCCTCCTGGGAAATGCTGTCTGGACACCAAGAACTAATGAAAACACTTGAGTAGAAGAAAATCCACCTAAAAGATTTTAAGACTTTGCTTTAGTTCAGTCTGCATCTTGGGATTATTGTGAAATTGTATTTCAGGATGAGCTATCCTGTCTGACATGAGCCTTCCCTTGGCCTCCCAAGAAAGCCCTGTAGCCTACATCATCAATCTGTTCTTTCCAGGCGACTGGGCTGAAATGCTAAGATTCTTCTAGACCACAAGACTCGGTCAGCTAGCCAGTGAAAACATGCGCCCCCTTCTCCTTGCTCTTAGCACTTGGGTGCCATGTAACAAGCAGAAACAAAACTCATGTTGCACAAGCTCCCTAGGGTGCTCTGGCCCCAGGCCCACTCTGGTTCTCAGAACAGCGGCTGCAGTGGCTCAGGTATTGAACTGCTGAACATCTTGGGAGTCTCTTGGAGTTTCTGTGACAGCTGAGAAGAGTGTTCTGCCAGGCAGACCTGCAGTTTTGCTGTGATGCCTCTGCCCCTCATTCCACCATTGCAACTTGGTCCACAGTGCAACTCCTGTCTTCTGACTCTCCCAAGTTTCCTTCTTTTGACTTGGCTATTTTACTTAGAGACAACTCTCCTCTTTTTAGAAGCCCCACTGAAGCTGAACTGTTTCAGTGGACTTAGAGCACATGATGGTGATTGTTCAGAATCTGCTAGAATTTTAGTTCCCTTTGCTTAAGCGCTTAGCTTACTTATTCGTGTGTGTGTGTGTGTGTGTGTGTGTCAGCACATATACACATGCAGTGTATGAATGTGTGTAGGCACACATGCCTGTGCTTGTGCTTATGGATACCTTTCTTTATAGTGCTCCACTTTAGCTTGTGAGGCAAGAGTTTCCACTAAACCTACGGCTCCCAGATCAGCTACTGGCTAACCACTGAGCCCTAGGAGCCTCTTGTCCCTGAACTGGGATGACAGATGCTTTCTGCCTTGTCTGCCTTTTCCATGGGTGCTGGGGATCTGAACTCAGGTCCTTGTATCTTCAGTCCTAGCTTACTTATTTTTTAAATCAACACATTGTATGTATTTTTATTGGGTGCCTGTGATGTTTTGATCGATGATGACAGTTAGGAATATTGAAATCAGACTTGCTAATCCTTTTCCTCAGACATGAATCATCATGGTGAAAACATTGAAACTCCCCTTCATTTCAGTTCTTCTGGGAACTATGGTATATTGCCCTTCTCTATCATCAACCCCCCATTGATGAAGTAGGATAACTTTTCTCTAACTACTCAATAGCCAACCTTTCCCTATTTTTTCTTCCTTGCTCTCCCTTCTGTGATAACTACTGTTCTGCTGTCTGCTTCTTTAGATTACACAGATGAATGAGAACATGTGGTACTTCTTTCTATGCCTGGATTAATTCTTTGAGCATAAATCCTCCACCTCTATCCATGTTGTCGCAAATGACAAGAAGTCATTCTTTTTGATGACTAAGCCATACTCTATTGTGCATATATGCCACATTGTTATCATTAATTGCATGTGAGTTGATTGTAGATTTTTAATCTGATACTAAAACGAACAAAAAATATAGCTTTATGTTGAGAATTTTTCAAAACATGCTCTATTGGGTTTTTAAAATAAAATCCAGAGAACCCTGCATGACTATTACGATAGTGCAAATTCGTTGTGTCCTTAATTTCACTTAGTTAAAGAAAAAATGCAGATTTGAGCATATCTGACAAATATAAACAGCGATAATTTTAAAAATTAACATAAATTATATTTAAAACCCCCCAAATGAGCTTGGCTGATAAAACTGCGCTGTGGTGACAGGAAGAAGAAACATAATTGTTCGGGGATACTTTTAAATAGTTCCAAACTCTCATTCTTCTTTGAAAAACAAAGCAAAAAACCAAGACCCCACCAACGCAATATCTGAAATGAGTTGTGAGGGATGTCATCATAATGTGGGGTCCCCCTTTTGAAGGCAGCTCAGGAAAAGTACAAGAAAGCTGATGGATGAACTAAAAACTGTAAAAGTTTAAGAGATAATTAGGCAAGATGCAATGCGGATGGACCCTGGGAATGGTGACATCTCAGGATCATCCAAGGAGAGAAGAGCTGAGCAGAAACCACCCACGCTGCTATGAGCAGACCCCCCCATAACCCCCTCCCCCATTCTCTTGCTGTCCAGAATGAGCCTTCAAAGGTGATGACGAAAGAGTCGGCTACACATCTGTCTAACTTCTATGAATGTGAACTTTTTTTTTTGTCACCTTTGGCGTAGTGGGTGGGGAGGCTGCCCGGGTTGAGTCTGTCAAAGATTCTCACATTGCAGGCTTTGGTTTTTCTTCCTGGTCGTCCTTCAGCACTTGCCCTTAGCTCAGCTTTCAACGGGATTGATTGTGACACAGTTTGAAAACGCTTGAGGGAGTTCGCCTTTTGGTCCATTTCCGTTGTAAGATGGTTACATTCTCGCCCTTCACACAGTTGACATTGTGTATCAAGGCTGCCCATTGTTCTGTCTAGGAAGTGGTAGAGGCTGCACACGTAGACCCTCGGATTGTGTCTGGATGGAGAATTTCAAACTCCCAGGCTGCCTCTGTGCAGAGTGACTGGTCAACACAGTAGTCAATACTGGCTGAGGTATTAACCATACTCTTGTTTTTTTCATTCCAAAATAGGGTGGGGGGATGTTTGTGGAAAGATGCACAAGACATGGGGGCTGTTCTGCTTTTCTTAGCATTATAGAAATACAGGCCAGGAGAGAGGTCCCACAAACTGGTCATTTCCCAGCCAGGAAAGGGGTCCCACAAACTGGTCGTTTTTACCAAGTTCACTTGAGCAACTATTTGGCCCTGCGTGCAGTGCGTTTACACATCCAACAACCTCTCATCCCCTACTACTTGATTCTTCTAAGATTTGCTTTTCTTGTGAAGCGTGGTCTCGCTTGGTAGACTGCACGAGCCTTGCAGTCAGAGCTCTGCATGCCTACTGCTTTGAGCGCTGGGACTGAAGGCTTGCGCTGCCAGTTTCACTTGTGAGGGTTTCTCTTTACATGCCTTTACATGTCTTTAATGCTTCCTATTAACTCATGAACATTTATTGTGTGGGGAACACGATTATTTACCTAATGACCTACCTGCTCTAGGCCCAGCAATCACTGCAGGCCCTTACACCTTGCTTGTTGACGTAACTGGCATTCTTAATGGGAATGATATGTAATGATATGATAGGTATCTTTATCACTCGCTCATGGCTTTGCTAAACAACAGGGTTAGGCACATAATAAGCATCCAATAAATGCTAAATTGACTAGTAAATCAATAAATAGCCAAAGTGTGCTATGCCAGAAACACAGATGAACACATTTGTCTTCCCACAATACTAGGATTTTTTGAATAACAATGAAGTCACAAGACAGCCATTTAGCTGACAACACTTTGCCAAGTAGTCTCTCTTTCCTTGATAGTCAAGGTAAATGCAGCATCTTTTGTTCCAATCTTAGTTACAAATATTAACACTCAGACCACACTTTACATATCACATAAATGTATCTATACATGTGGGGCTATCTCTGTGTGTGTTACAGGATGGCTAAGAAGGGTTAAGAAGGCCCCGGTGGAGTTCAAGAGGTCTCAAAGAGATAGAGAGGTAGACGCTAAGGAAATTGATAGTAATGCAAGAATTTTTGAGGGAATATAGCAATGACCCCAAGATGAGAGTGTGATAGAAACACTGCCTGCTGTAGCCACCGCTACCGGCTGTGGGGTCAGAGTTGAACAAAGAAGCAAGGTGCA
Source organism: Bramus lutescens (assembly GCA_001685075.1). NCBI lineage: Eukaryota > Metazoa > Chordata > Mammalia > Rodentia > Cricetidae > Bramus > Bramus lutescens. The sequence continues at coordinate 77,396 of LOEQ01001617.1, forward strand.
GTGGGGGCTGGTCCTGGTGAACAAGTGACCCCACAAATGACAATCCAAGTCACCTGTGCCCATCGTGAGGCCCAGCCAGTCCTATTCCTTGACCTGCACACTTGGTGGTCAGATGACAGGTGGGTGGGCCTGTCGCTGTAGCAATGTTAGGTGTCTCTCTCCATTGTGGCCAAGTGAAGGAGGATTACGTTTTTGTCAATCTGATAGGCCTAGGTTTTTAGGCTTGGTTTTCCTGTCATGATTTTAGTATGCCCAAGGGCTGGGACAGTGCCAGTTTACTGTGATGAATTTGCAGGGGCACCATCTTATTTTTAACATTTTTTTAAATGGTCAGTGCCTTGTGAGGGGTTCTAGACACATGATGTCCACCAAGGCACAGCATCATCTTCTCTGTTCTAAATGGAGTTGTAAGGTGGCCTCTCTCAGGAGTAAGCAGCTGAAGAGTTACTGTTTACAGCATATGGAGTAACTTAGGGCAGGACACGGCCTGGTCCCCACAATAGGTTCCAGTGGTTAAGGAAAATTGATGGTGCAGCAAGAAAGCACGTTCTCTTTCTCTTGCGGACAGTCAGACTTGTATTGTGCAGTCCAAAACAGACGCTGTTTACACAGTTTCAAACACCTGAAAAATCAAATCCATGCGACCCTTGGCAATGTAGAGAGATGTTTAGAGTATAGACATGTTTATTATGAATGCTTAAATATTTAAGTTTTACATTGTCAGTCAAAACACAATGTTTTGGCAGTTGTCTGGGCTTCAAGTGACTACGTAAGCAGCGCTTTGTCCCACTGACTGAGTCTAGATGGATTATGTGGAGGGTGAAAATATACACAGAAAATGAAATCTACATTCAAATTCTTAACGTATTTATTACCTTTTTGCTTCCCTTTTTCGTTTGATGGAAACTATAACCTAAAAGTACGTGCTTTTTCATGACTGTAGAGATTTAGCAACTGAAAACTGAAGTTTTATTTTTTCTTTTATGTATTTTATTCTTTTTAGATTACATAATACTAATCTCACTTTTTCCATCAAACATCATTCTGGTCACACCTTTACTATAATTCAAAATTCGTGAAATCATTTTAATTTAATTCCTTTTGTTCGTTTGCACATATACCTGAGTTGATAATGTTTCCCATTTTAAATTATATCCAGACCACTAACTTAGTATGTAGTTTATTGTAATCACTCAGGGTGTGATTCAGTCTCTTGAAAACTACATTGTGAGGAACAATAATAAGACTCGCAGTGACACTCTGTTCTAGGGAGTGGGGGTGTTCACGATAGTAGAAGGCAGTGAGTTGAAGTCCAGTGGATTGTGAACCGCTTCTGTGCTGTGGTAGTCCTACTCTGATGCTGTGGGATGCTATTGACATCTGAACAGTACTATGACTACTCAGGAGGTCCTTCTCTGTCACTAAGACTCTCAATCAGCCATCTTCATGACATTGTATTTTTGTATCCTCTGTTTCTTTGTCATGGATACATATGTACAAAAGTTCATGAGACATTACCATCTTAGCAAGTTGCTTCAAGGAGTAATTATGTGTAACAATGTATGAATTCACTGGGGGGGGGGCTTACTTCTTTTGTTTTTATTTATTAAGTACCACTTTCAGGTGTAGTTATTGGCGCCATGGGAATAACATTGAAAAACTGGTGGATCCAAAAGTGAACAGCGAAATAATAGACTCTTGAAGATGTAATCTGTGAGAAGACACTGAAGAATGGCATGTTCTCAGCCTCTAGGGAAAACAGCCAGGAAAGTTGTGATAGCATCTCAACCTCTATAAGTTACTGCTAGAAGGAGAAGAGGCACCCTGATCATCTGGACCACGCAGACAGAAATCGCGGCAGTGTTGTGTGAAGGATGTCCCGTTGCAGTTCAGTGCTCAGCCCTCTCTCTCTCTGACAATCAGCAGTGAAATGCTGTACTACGAAGCCGCAGTCCAAGGGGGCATTTATTAAAGGAGCTCTGCTGAACTAAGCGTTGTTCTTTTTGAGCCAATACTCACCAAGTGGAGCAGCCTGGTCAGAAGATGAACTCAGATTCCTCCCGATGGTTCTAATGATGCGCTATTCCTCTTGATCTCCATCGTGGCGCTTACGTCTGGTCTTTCCAAATCCTACGGTGATTTCAAGGGAGGAATTGCCCCAGAAATGGCAGATAGGAGTTAGATAGTATTAAAGGGGCTTATTTCTTCCGAGGCAAGAGAACAAGGTCTCAATAGGTCAACCGGTTTCTCCCCCTTCTCCAGCCCCTGCCTGCCTCCCCTCCCCCTCTCTCTTGTCCCTTTCTCCTCTCTGCTCTTCTCCTCTGATCCTCTCTTTCTCTCTTCTCCCTCCACCTTACCCCGACCCCAGTCTGTCATCAGAGAAAAGCTCCAGCTGATAAAACCTGTTTGCAGGTGCCAGCCTTAGAACATAGAGGAAGTGGAGACTAAGCCCTTGAATCTCACCCTGTGTTGCTGCCTTAGGGCAG
>LOEQ01001617.1:79907-90806 GCA_001685075.1 Bramus lutescens
CTGAGCAGGCTGAAGCTTTATGTGGGCCCCCTATAGAGTTACGCAACTGATGGAGCACATCTGGCCAAGGAATAGCGTGGCAGCTGTCGTGCTGATTGCGACATCAAGTATTGAGAAATAAGACATCTTGGTGAGGTTGGGGATGTGCAGTGGTCATGGTGTTTGTCATTTCAGAGTCTTCAAAGGTTTCGGGAAGAAGGGGGGAGCGAGCATGCGGAAGGGCCCGCAAGCTGAGAATGTGAGTGAATCTGTGGTACAGACCTCAGAAAGGACAGCCATGGTGAAATCACTACCAGTCACTAGACTAGAGAGACCCATGTTGATGCTGTAATGGCAGAGAGAATGAAGTCCTGCCATCTGGGACTTCTGGGATCTGTCTGGGCTATATTCCACTCTGGAAAGAAAGCCTTAGTGATAAGAATGACTTCAAATGCCAGCCAGAAGGACAGAAAGACTGCTCATTGCTCTCGGGATGCACCCTGTGGGAAAGAAGGAAGCGGAGGCTGCCTGCAGGGAGTAGAGCTGTAAATTGGAGTCCTGCTTGAAGAAAGGTGGAGTGAGGTAGCATCTTTCCTCTGTTAACTAAAAGCATTAAAATTAATGCAATAATCACATGTCGGCACACGTACCAGGACTAGAAATCTTAGCAAGTTAGTTCGTGTACGTTTTGCAAAACGATTAGGGTCGTGTATGTCAGTTCTCACAGAACAGAGCATTGGCCATCTTCAGCTGTTGTCACGTGCTTGATTCTCCACCCCCAAGGAATCAGACCATAGCGTAGAAAAATCACACTGCATGCCCGGGAACATTAATATATCATTAACCATCATCAACTGTGTGGTCAACAAGACGTTCAAGAGTAAAATCTATGAGGATTGTTAATTCATTCGAAGAAGAAATATCTACTTAACCAAGTATGGCTGAGGAGAGCAACTAAGTAAGAGCAAAGGGACCAACTGATGAGCTGTGAGGATGCTGGGGGCGAGAGACATTAAAGGATTGCAGCGTCACACGTGTAAAGCAAGCTTATCACATGTGGCTGTCCAAATACACCATGTCAACAATGCCCAGGTTGGAGAAGTGAAGCATTTCTACCCAATTACTTCTTTTCCTTTCCTAGATTTTCTATGATATAGTTCCCTTATTTTTCTTTAAGTATGTGCCCTTCGATGTTTATGTGTTTCAGGTAAGTTTGCATAGGTCTGTTCCCGAGGCAAATAGATGAAAATGTGTTTTCCAATCTTCAGAAGCCAGCCATCTCCAGAGCTCCCAGCCGACGCCCTCCAGGTGTCTTGTGTATGTCCCAGAGAAGAGGATAGGTAGCTACACGCATCTCATTTCACACAGCTCAGCCTGCTCTCCTTGGGATCGCGGTAAACGCTCTGCTTTCCCTTCGGCTGCATTTCCTTGTCACTTATGTCATACGTGTGCTCTGACATTCATCTTTGGACTTTAGCTGGCTCAGCTCCTGGGACGCCCTTCTTGATTGGGTCCCAGATGCTCTGACTTGAATAAACAATCTAAAGTTGGCATGAAAGACAACCAAATTTTACAAGTAACTAAGTATCGTTCGCTTTAAATAGCCCCCCCCTTTTGGATGTTTGTCGCTTTCCTGGAGAATATTAAAATATTGAAATTTTAGTATTAAAATATTCTTAGAGCAGTTAAAGTATCAAGGGAAGGGATTGCTATGTCTTGTGCAGTTAGCCACAGCCCCTGTGTCTCATATATAATCTCACTGTGCACTGTAAATGGCTTCCTCAACCGGGAGTCAGTTATGTCAAAATACAACCTCATTCTTGGTTTCCTCGTCATCTGAAGCCTGTGCTTGTGTAAGATCAATTAGAAAGATTGGGGGGCCCGTTTCTGTGGATGAGCAAGCTGAGGCTCAGAAGAACCACATTAAGAAGGAATCACATAGCTGATGGAGTTGGGATTAGACAGTAGCCCAAAAGGCGCCCACTGAGTTCATAAGTTTCTGGTTCACCACAGTAGAATTAGAAGTTAACTTGTTTCTGACAATTTGATAACTTTAAACATCTTATGTTTGTTTTTCCCCGACCCCCACCCGCCTTTTAGCTCGCCTGTCACAAATGATCAATCTGTTGCGACTGCTGTTTCCCTAGACTAAATACCCTGCTAACTCATTACTGGCACTTCATGGTTGCATTTATCTTCTTTCAGATGCAGCAATCCGAAGGTACTATTGAGTTTGGGAGGCCTTTAATATGTCATCAGGCCTTGGGAAAGGAAAAGGGCAGGTGTCCACCTGTGAAAAAGCAATAATGGAGGGGATTAGTTTCCCAAATCCAGCATGGGGCTTGCTGTGCTGGCCTGCATCCAAGCTACTGAAGTCCTCCACAGCTGGCCTTGGGGAGCCACCAAAAGCTGTGGGACAAGTCCCCGCAGGCTTCTGGGTGTTGAGTGGGAGAGTGCGACATGAACTTGGGAGCACAGGTTTTGAGTTGGGCGTTCCTTTTGTCCATCCAGCTAAAGCATACTCAATACTCAATGTCGGCTCCTCTACCCCAGGGCCTTTGGCTTTGAGATTGGCCACTCCTCTCAGTTTTCCAAGATGCGCTTTCTGTTGAGCTGAACTGGGGAAAGTTTTCACCTCCCTAATCCTCTTTCTTCCATCTCTTCCTTCTATTCCCTTTTGCTTCTTTCCCTTCTTAAATCATTACCATAATCTTGGCTTCCAAACAAGCAGCATCCGCCAAAGGCAGTCTCACGGGGACCAGATTACTTTCATGTGTGGCCTAAACACAGCGCACAAACTACTCCCTGGAAAAGAAAACAACAACTTTTGCCCTGGAACATGAAGAATACATTCTCCTGTAGAGAAACTATTCTACTGTGCTTCCCCATGTCCTAAATGGCCATCAGTGAAACCAAATAGAAGTTCCTTTCTGGCAAGAGAACTGTCCACTGGGGGAGAAGAACCTCCGTCATGTTCTAATTTTAGAATGCTGTAAGGATAAAAATATTTTCGCCATTTTTTCTCTAAAACCCAAAGACTTGTACTATGTTTGAACTGAAAGATTCCTAATCAGGGGACTGGGTGGGGGGCATGGGTTCTCTTCTCATTGATTGTATGTGCTCAAAATGTGTGGACATTTAAAAACACATTCTAAACCTGGTTACTATAGTGAGTCAGGTGAAAGAGCTTTTTTGTTTGTTTGTTTGTTTTTGACAAGGTCATACTATGTAGCCCAGCCTATCATGAAACTCCCTTGGTGGACCAGGCTGGTCTCATATGCAAAGAGATCCACCTGCTTTTGCCTCCTGAGTGCTGGGATTAAAGGTGTACAGAATCACACCTGGGCCTCCAAACTTTTTTTTTTTTTACCACTAGTGGGTTTTTTTTCCCCATAGGGTGGTCTCATGTGACCTTGTACCTTAAGTGGCAGGAGGAAGACAAAGAGCTTAGATGCCCAGAGCCCTGTTGGGGTTGGGAGTTTGGTATCTCTGGGTTTCTATGTGACAGGCCACACCCATGTGCAGGGGAATTCCTGAGAAGATTTCACAAACACTGTGTAGAAATAAAAGCAACTGTGAGGACTTCCAAGTGACGTGACAAAATTAGATTCATTTTGAACTCATCCTTTTATAGGCCCAGATTCACGGACCATCAATGTGCTATCATTTCCCTTGACTCTTGGGCTCAGAGATAAATCTGGTGGGCTCCTGGTCCTCAAGTGTGGGAGAACAGTAGATGGAGACAGACCTGTAGATAAGTAACTACAGTATGAACTCCACTGATTGTGGGAATGGGGGCGGTGCTACTATGAATTTTTACCAAGTGGTATGTTATAGGCACTAGTAGATCATAGATGTCATACTTCAAACAGGCTGAGGGTTGGGAGTTTCAGAGATGCTCTGACGGTCTAAGCACTCCAGTGCTTGTTTTGTGCAGAGATCCAGCAGCTCCAGGAAAGTGGCAAGGGTGGTCTTTACATGGGGGCGGGGACTGGGTGATAATGTATTCTCAAACTGCCTAGCAGCCAGTGCTTTAGGGCTGACTTTGTGACAGACAGCTCTGGGTTTGGTCTTCATTTACTCAATTTTTAAAAAATGAGTTTTCAGGGGCCAGGGAGAGTTGTTCAGGCAGCAAAGTGCTTGCTGTGTAAGCATGAGGATTAGAATCTGTCAAGAAGAGCTGCATGTGGCGGTGTGCTCCATAATGCCAGAGCTGGAAGGCAGAGACAGGTGACATTGGTGGCACTCAATATTCTAGCGTAGCTGGTGAACTCCAGGCAAATGAGAAACCAACCATGTCTCCAAAAACAAGGCGGATGCCTCTTGAGAAGTGGCAATAAGGTTGACCTTTGGTCTCCACACTTACATGCATGTGTACCTATACACATGTGTGCATATGCACACACCACAGAGAGACAGAGACTGAGATGGAGAGACAGAGAGAGACATCCAGACTTTTCTATCACCACGGTTCTAGGTTGCTGCTTATTTTAACTTCACTGAGTAAGTTTCTGCAGCTGTCACTGGGGCTAACATCCGATGATCTGTGTGTCACCCTCGGGCAGGTGGAACACACGAAGAAGACTTTGATAGGATTCCACTCAGCTCCAGGCTCTGGATTTACATGACTGACAGTGTATGCGGGTTCAGCTCTACACCCAACACTACAATGGGTGGCTATGTACTGCTTTTAATCCGATTGAATCACATTTCATCATTGATTGCTGCTATGAAATAATAAAAAGATCCTGCCTAACGGTGACTCCTTCGAATCAGACCTTTTAAAGAATGCCTTGTCAATCATAATTCAACATCTACTCCCGGTGGCCAAACCGGAGGGTCTTTAAATGGCAACAGAAGTTGTTTAATAGTTATCTGGACCTGGTTTCTTCTAATTAGTGTTCAGTGTTTGCTTATTTTACCTAATAGGAGAGTTGGGATGGAATTAATGGAGTTTATTCTTATATGTGAACACACATTGATAAAGCACGTAAGGACATTATCAGCTGTTTGGTATTATTGGGTCACTGCAGCAATATTTCATAGCCCTATAAGCACAACAAAATGCATGTAGAAGACAGTTGTTTACATTGTTCTAGAGCATGAAGTTGCCCCCATCCTGTTATAACTTCTGACCACAGGCCAACTGTTGCTCATTACAACTTGTGACACAATTGAATACAAGCATCCTTACTTCCTCGGAGCCTCCCACGAGGGAGCAGAGTGTGTCCTAAGATCAAACAACTGGACTTCATGGTTGCATGTACCCAGGGGGAATGATTGGGGCTCCAGAGGGATTTGTGCTCCTGCAATCATAGCCTGAGCACTTCCCCTCCTCAATCCCTTTGGAATTTCTCAGCTGCAGCCATCAGTCCAAGGGGTTAGCCCAGCCCACGGGAAGCGCAACATAATTGCTCCTGTCCATTACCACTCCCTACTTCCGGACAGTTCTGAAACTCCGAAGGCACTTTGAGCCCTGACTGGCTTTCTAGCTACCTCACTCTGCTGCACCACCTCTACCTGTTCCTTCCTCAGGCCCTGGTGATCATTTGTACGCCTGTAGAATGAAACATTTGCCCATTGGCCAGAAAGTCAACAAACTGAACTGGCATTTGCGTGGGTTACTACTCTTACAACCACACTTGCTATCTGCCACTCAAGTGTGCTTGTTTAGTGGAAATGGACTTTGTTTATCCAAGAAGCGTGGTGTTTGCAGGTAACACAGAGTTCTGGACAGTCCTTCCGTCTTGCAGAATACAGGCATACAATTCGGTAAAACTCAACAACAGCAAGGTACATGGAGTCTGGTTTTCTAGCCAGGATTCTGCTGTTTTCCTTATCTCAAAGATGGCTCAAATCGATATTCCTAGTGGAAATTCTGAATCAAGGTACCATGTGTCGGTGGAAATACGTGAAAAGATTTCATGGATTACAATTAGTCAGGAGGAAGAGATATGGAATCTCAGTTGATCTGGTCTCAGTTTTAGGATTTGTTGTTATACACTGGCTACAATATTCATACCAGTGGGTAGAAATTCATAACCGTATTCATGAAACTGACCTCCAGTTTCTCTATATGCCAAATATAAAAAAAAATAGTGTTCTCTGAACGGATGCATTTTTTTACTCTAAAGGCTGGTACCTCTCGTCTTACAAAAAGCTCTGTGCTCTGCAGGGGATTTAATTGGTATTAAGATGCCAGTGTTCTCTTACTGCTTCCAAGACTGACGCCTGATGTTTGTGTAGATAACAGGGAAGTCTTGTTGGACTTACTGGTGTGCACACGCAGTATCAACATTCTATTTCAATGTTACAAGGCTCTAATTTGGAGACTGCCTGTTGCCGTTTGCCTTTGCTGATTTGCCCCCTCATGTAAACCTACCATTTTGACCCACTTTGTCGAATATTAGCTTTATTGCGTCCTCCTTCTTCCTTTTGTCATCATGTGCCCCAGCTTCTGTGGAAGACTCATAATTCTCCTTGCTGCCCTGTTGGTCTTTGTACCACGTGGCTTTCTTGAGGACATCATCCAGGTAGCCAATATTTAGTTCCTTTCTGTGACTTCCCAGAGAATTTCCTAATAGCTTCAAGTTGAAGGGTTCAGGAACCGCTGCCTATGGCACTCATCCAGCCCCATTGCAAATGTAAGTCCTTCCTCAGTGACTACGTGGTTAGCGGCAGTGCTCAGGGGCTGGGTGTGTTTGTTCCTTACTCCAGGCTGTCTCATCCCTTTACACACTGTTTCCGGGTCAAGTGAAGAGGTCTCCTCTCTGCTGTGCTGCTTCTTCTCTGACCTGTCGGTGACTATGGTGTGACCATCGCCATTTGCATCATGATGCTGTTAGGTACAAGCTAATGTTATTATTTTCAGCCTTCCCAGGAACAAACCAAACATTCACGTGCAGTGCTAATAAGCATGAGCTGCTCACACTTTGACTTAAAATGTTTTAACAGTCAAGACTTGCTTTAGATATGCCCACGTTTATTTTAGCATAATATATTCAGAGAACAGTAACTTCCAGTCAGATGTCTAGAGGATTTATTATTCATAGTAATCCTTTCTCATGCTAGTATTAACAACTGACTTCAAAGTATACCAGCAGAACTTAACAATTCCATACTAATGATTGTATAATGAGGTGTCTGCTCATGGGAGATGACTGAACCTGATTAGGTCATGTATATTCACAAATATGCATGTGGATGGGATATAGGTCATGTCAAAATGGATTAAGTTCCCAATTTCTTCATTTTTGTTGACACTCAAACAGGGATAAAGATAAAAGTATATGTGAAAATGTATTCTATTGAACTTAATTTGCACAATAACTTTATTTAAGAAACTTACTTTATGTGTATTTCCTAATTATCTCAATTATGGTGGTTTCTTTTATGTTTTAAAAGATACCTAATCAACCTAAGTACCACTCTAGTTGTCAGTGTGAGCCTGGGAGAGTGAGGCCTAAAATGAGGCAGGACAAAGGGTCGTGCAATTGCCAGCTTCATTCAGAGCATCAGACAATTTATACTCTGAGGGTTAAGAGTCCCCTGAGTAAAGTATACAATCACAAGGACAAGCTGCGTGTGGGAAAAACATGATTTTCCATAGAGGCACATGAATAGCAGCAGCTGAGGTAAGCTTGCGCCTATCTGCTACACCTGGGAGGAGCCTGAAAGCACATTCTAAGAACAGTTCCATGATTTGAAGGAGCTGAGGTCACAAGACTCTTCTTGTTTCTTCGAGTTTCCTCACAAGTAGTTAGAATTCTCACAAGAGTCCATCCTTGCACTGTGTTCTGACACGTACCTATTGCTAAATTTAAAAACCGAGAGAGAGAGAGAGAGAGAGAGACCTCAGACATCAACACATTCACTTCTGTATTTATTGTAATAACATTTTCTTCACAGGTTTTTTCCTCTGATGTCACAGGGCATCATAGTACAAAGGCCTAGTTAACCTGCTCCATTTTCTGGATTGTCTTATGATAATCACATTGTAAAACAAAAGAACTCAACTCACTATCTCCCTCCATTGTGCTTCTGGTTCATTCTTTCTGTTTATGAACCCTTTAAAATCTTTGTCAGCCACCAGAGAGTCCGCTAGAAATGTAAGCTAAAGAGCTCATCATGTTCTTCCTGGGAGCTTGGTAACGAACCCTTTAAAAAATACAGCTGTTAATAGACTCGTGACCGCCCTTGTTAGGTGGTGGTACATAATCTACAAAGACGCACGCCTGCTTCCTGCTCCTCTGCCACGATGTCTTGCAGCTTTCTCCCCTGTGGCTAGAAACTCAAAGAAAAAAGCTGTCATGATAAATCCCCTCTAGGATCACGGGGCAAAGCACTCTAGTATCTTAATAATGAAACACGTTACTGTAGGAACAGAATGATAGAAATAACAACTGCGCTCTGTCAGCCCCATTCCAGTCAGCGAGCTGCTGTGTTTCTACTGGAGACTCCATAATTATTATCTGAAGATCGAAACACCAATCATTTACTGGAATTCCATATCTGGATGGAAAAAGTCTATGTGGAAGCCCTAGAAGTTTGCTTGCACTGGGCTAAGAAATCTCTTTCTTTCATTTGCATAGTCATTTTTAGTATGTTCTGAGTCTCCAGGTGTCGTGTGTGTGTGTGTGTGTGTGTGTGTGTGTTTCTAGCTATACAATCTATAAATGCCAGTTGATTCTGGGTCAACATGAAATGCTTTGATTAACCTGAGGTTAGATGGGAGTGGCTGGTTGGAAGTCTAGGAGGTTGGAACCACTGACCTCCGTCTAGAAGAGAAACTGATCAGAAATGGAAGTCCTCTCGTAGGAAAGCTGTGAGAACTACACTTGCCTCAGTCATGACAGGTCCCCTGCATTTATTTATAATAATAAATAATATGTAATAATTATATATTACATATATTATATTACATATATTACATAGATTAAAATAATGACAGTTATTATATCCCTGCTTTATTTAAAAGTGACTAGGTAAAGCAAGAGTCATACTTCTGATAGTTTTTAAAAAAAAAAAACATAAAAATTACCTTGGCCAGAAAAGAATCATTGATGTTTAAGAACTCACCTAATAAGTATGTTCTGGAACAACTGTTCCATTTTCTTCTAGACCAATGACTTTTAAAATGGTTTGGCTACTCCTCCAAGAATGTATTGTATTTTACATTTAAAGGATAAACATGTGTTTAACCTCTTTGCTGACTTTATGTGGTCTGTTGTTAACGAATCTACATTTATTTGCCACTCAAGAGGGTTCTTTCCTCTCTCTTAACACCATCTGTGGGTCACATTTATTTGGGAAGGTAGAGATCAGACCCAGGATTTTGTGCATGTAGGGCAAACACTTTGCTACTGAACTATACTTCCATGCATTAAACGAAACAAAGCAAATAACTATCTTCAGTGAACACAATTTATATTTTAGGTTTTAGAAGTTCTATATGGAATCATCAAATTTTTCCTATAAAAATTTGAAAATAATGTTTTTTTAAATCCACAAAATTAAACATTGGCTTTTTTAAATTTTATTTTAAAAAGTTCTCTTGGCACTTTGAGAGAACAACTTTTCTAACCATAAAGGACCATTTTACACTGTAAATGTTCACAACTTATTAAAAACATATGACCTACTTAGGGCATAAAAATAGAAGCTTTGCGGCACCATGTTGGTTGTTTATGGCTAAAGTACAGCCAGTTGCTGCGGATTATACTCTAATCCTAGCATTTAGGAGGCTGAGGCAAGAGGACAGGCACTTGTGGCCAGCCTGGGCTAAGTAGCATGCACCTTCCAAGTCAGTCTATATAGCCAGACACTATCTCAAATGCAAATCAAGCAAAACTACCCTAAAATACAATGAGCAATTGTATGGACAGATTGTTGATTTATATATTTTTATTAGTCTAACAATGTATAAGACTAGAGTCCTGGTGGGACAAAATCTAGGGACATGAATACATGAGAAATAAAAGAAATGTTTATTTAAATGTTTACTTGCTATGAAGTAAGCTAGCAGGTACCAAATAGACCAGGGGTCGTATTCTCTAAATACGAAACAAGCGGCTCTGGGCCAATTGCTAGTGATGGCATTTGACTGCTCACACATGGTGAGGGAGGCAGAGAATAAACCTTAATAGCCAGCCTCCAAGATACAAGGAAGGATAGAGATGAAGTGAAGCATCCTGGGACATTTCTGTGGGTGGTCGCATCCAGCCTCTCAGTCTGTAGAGTGCGGGTTTAACAATGAGCAGCAACAGGACAAGTCACAGTACTGAGTGTGCAGTGAAGGACCCACAGTGAAGATGGTGTTGGCTGTAGGGGTACTTGTACACAGAGCGCATACTAAAATGTGGATCTTTCTAAACTCGCTTTAGCTGGTAAACTTTTGACTCCAAACAGTTGAAGCCCAGTTTGGCAACCAGGGTGCTCTGACTGTCAATCACAGTATGGAACTGTTTGGGTTGTGTGCGAGCTCCTGAGTATGTTGAAACAGAGACATTTTATGATCATAGAGGGCGTGCATTTTAGCCAGGCATTTGCTGTATAAACCTCTTGATTCTAGTTGTGGAACAACAAGCTTTGGGCCACCTTGAAGGAATTCTAGGCATCAAGTAAGGGAGCAAGTTAGGAGGCCTGTGGGGGAAGATTCTGAAATTGATCTGCGTGTGCTTGTAAGGTTAATCCAAACATCTGAAGGAAAGTCTGGTTTAGGATGCTGAAGATGAAGAGGGTGGCTCAAGAAGGATGACCCGCCATCACCTCTGTGGACAAGCAGGTGCTTTCCTACCAACAGCTGCAGCTGTCAGAGTGCTAGTCCAGGGAGGAGCACCCCAGAGTGCCTGGAGGAGCACCCTAGAGTGCCTGGAGGAGCACCCCAGAGTGCCTGGAGGAGCACCCCAGAGTGCCTGGAGG
>LOEQ01001617.1:90811-101935 GCA_001685075.1 Bramus lutescens
GGAGCACCCCAGAGTGCCTGGAGGAGCACCCCAGAGTGCCTGGAGGAACACCCCAGCGTGTCTGGAGGAGCACCCCAGCGTGCCTGGAGGAGCATCCTAGCATGCCTGGAAAAGCAGCCAGCATGCCTAGAGGAGCATCCCAGAGTGCCTGGAGGAACACCCCAGAGTGCATGGAGGAGCATCCCAGCGTGCCTGGAGGACCATCCCATGTGCCTTGGAGGAGCATCCCATGTGCCTTGGAGTAGCATGCAGCATGCCTGAAGGAGCATCCCAGCGTGCAGTGATGTCTCCTCCAGGCCTCCCTACATGATCGTGGCAGGAGTTCTTCTGCATCTGAGAGCTGCTGCTTACTTGTTTCCTCTCTGACCAGCGCTCAGTCCCCAGTTCTCCTCTTTGCTTTGATAGATACATTTTTTTCTGTCTGCAGAAGTTTAAATAAGAGAATTGTTTACGGGCTGTTTGCCCACAGACATTGATCAGGGTGTTTTTATGTGTTTTCTCTAACGTACTTCAAGAATCCTCGTGCTCCAGGAGACCACACTTCTAAGATGTACTTATTCATAAGAGGTAAAAGTTTTTATGAAATACAAATAAATCCATGTGTAAAAGTCTTCTCAGAGCACCCTGATATTTTTTGAGGTCCTTTTTGAAACACTGATAGGAAAGGAGAAGAGTAAACAGATGCAAGAAATAGGGGTCAGAATAGCAAGCTTGGTGATTTCATGAAATGAGATTGTTCAGCTGCCTCCAGCAATCGCCTACCATCGAGACCACTGGAAGACACATAATCATGTCTAGACTCATTTCTAGTAACATAGTGGAGCCTTGTCATGCCCATTAGGAGTGTTCAAACAGTATTAATCTTGTGGGCTGGTCTTAGGGGTTCTATTGCTATGATGGAATATCATAACCCAAAGCAACTTGGGGAGGAAAAAGTTCACTTGGCATACGCTCCTATATCATATATCGTCCATCACTGAAGGAAGTCTGGGTAGGAACTCAAATACAGCAGGAGCTGCTGCAGAGGCCATGGAGAGGTGCTGCTTACTGGTTTGCTCCTAATGGCTTGCTCAACCTGCTTTCTTATAGAACTCAGGACCACCAGCCCAGGGATGGCACCACCCACAATGGACTGGACCCTGACACATCAATCACTAATTAATAAAATATCTTACAGGCTGACCTACAGCCTGACCTTATGGAGACATTTTTTCAGCTGAGGTTCTCTCCTCGCAGATGACTCTAGCTTGTGTCAAGTTGAACAGAAACTAGCCAGGCCAGCCAGAAAATTGGCTTATTCGAAGAGCCTTTCTGTGACACTAGTGAGCTAGGTTTGCACAGCTGGATTTCTACTAATTGGCTTAAAAAGCGTTAGCATTATCGCTATCCTTTTAAAACCAATCTCTGTCGCATCTCAGACTATGTGTCTTACAGTTTTGAAAAGATTAAAAGATCTCCCTGAGGCATGTGTCATATCTATTCATATGTGAAATGGATCTACTAATCCTGAAGAATAATCAGGCCTTGTTGTCTACCCATGTTTTGTGTGATTCATTCTTCATTTCCCAAAGTCTCTGCTTGGAGGTTTCACTTGCTTTCTTTCTGTTTCTTCCCATTCAGATTCTTGAAACCAGTTCCTTTTGCAAAGACCTGTCTTTCTTTTGACAGAAATCACTGAAAACTTTCTTGCAAGACTCTCCCCAAATTCAGTAAATGAGCATCATTTGAGTGTCTGTATCTGCTCTACTGCCTCCTGCTTGGCTGGTACTTCATCACTCAGCTTGCCATAAAAATGGTTACTACCTCTTAAAACTATTTCGATCAAGACAATTAGAGTCAGTTTCTTGGATATGTATTGCTTATAAAAATGTAAAGCACAATATAAGTTAATTTAACAATTCAAGAATTCCATGGGATTGACACTTTATTAGCATTGCTCCCATTCTTTTAAAATTTTAATTTACCAATTTCATACCTGTATATAATGAAATATGATCATCTGTAACCCACATATCCCTTCCAAATTCCAAATATCCCCCATCATGCCCTTCTTTCAACTGTATCTTTTAAAAATAGCCCACTAAGTCCAGTTAGAGCTTATGTACCTAAGTGCATGGGTGTGGACCACCCACAGGAACATAAGAAACAGGTCAGTTGTCACATCACCAATAAAGAATAATTCTCTCTCTCAGAAGCTATCCATTGCCCAACACTATCCATTGCCCAGTAAGGGTGGGGCCTGGAGATGGTGAGATGCCCGCTCTATTGTGAGATTTTTGGCTGGCTTAGGCTTGTAAGGGCAACCACAGCTACTTTGAATTCATTATTGCAATGGCTGGCATGTCCAGGGAGCAGCGGTTCACGTTGCCTCCATCCTCTGGTTCTAAAATCTTTTCATCCCTCCTTTTGCAATGTTCCAAGCATTGGAGGCATAGGGCTAATACAAATGTCCTATTTTGGGGACTGAACACTCAGTCTCTTATTGACCACTGTCCACTGCAAAAAGAAGCTTCTCTGAGCAATGTCAAGAGCAGCCGAGGTCTATGGGCATAAACTTAAATATTCACAAGGTACTTTGGCATGGAAATTTAGCAAAGCAGTAATAGTGGGTTCTACCCTAGTGCCTAAGAACTCCCCAGCCATGGGGCTTTAAGTCAGGGTTATAGATAGTAATAGGCATGAAATCCCCCTCCTGTGCAGCATGGCTCAAATCCAATCACAAAGTGATTAATCATCCAATAATTGTTGGGTCACTTGTCTTAGTAAGGGTTTTTATTGCTGTGAAGAGGCACCAAGACCATGACAACTCATAAATAGAACATTTAATTGGGGTGACTTGCTTGCAGTTTCAGAGGTTCAGTCCATTATCATCATGACAGGGAGCATAACAGCATGTAGGCAGACATGGTACTGGAGCTGAGAGTCATTGCATCTTGATAGGCAGACCAACAGAAAGTCAACTGTCATATAAAGTAAAGCTTGAGCAAAAGATCTCAAAGCTCACCCCCAGAGTGACACACTTCCTCCAACAAGACCACACCCACTCAAACAAGGTCAACCCTCCTAATAGTGCCACTTCCTTTGGGGCCATTTTTCCCCAAACCACCACACCACTATTGTATTAGTTGGCACAATAAATGTTGTAGCATCCACGGCCCAGTATTGGGTAACACCATTGGCGTTATCTTTCCCCCAGCGGCCTGCATGGCACTTTCTGGTACTGTGAAAGCTAGCTCAGCATGGAGCAGGTTTCCTGGTCAGTTTGAGATTGATGTCTCTGTATCCTGCAGCAAAGATTGTGGTGTCTTTAGCTGCAGGGTCTTAGTTTGTAGTTACGGGGTTAACCAACAGCAACGGCAATGGCCTATGTTGTTTTGGATACCTGGGGCTTCCCCAGTGAGTTAGTTGTAGAGAGGTACCCCACACCTGGATGTTTGCTTCCCACCACAGCAAAACTGAACTCCAAATGGATCCAGAACCTCAATATAAGACCTGATACCCAGAAGTTTCTAGAAGAAAAGGTAGGGGGATCTCACATCAATGTGTAGGCATGGATCAGGAGAACTATCTAAATAAGATTCGAAGAACAAAGGAAGTAGGACTAACAGGTGACAGATGAGATCTTGGGAAATCTAAAGTCTGTGTGTAACAAAGGAAATAGTGAAATGAATGAACAGGCAGCCAACAGAATCTAGAATTTTCCAGATTTCATCTGACAGGGTTAGTGTCTAAAATATATAAAGAACTGGGGTGTCAAACCTAAACCATAAGAAAATAACCCAATTTAAAGATGGACTATGAAACTAAACAAACAAAAACAATTCCAAACAAGAAATTCGAATGGCTAGGAAACTTTATAAAGTGTTCAATATTTTTTTAACCATCAGAGAGATGCAAACTAGTACTTCTTTAAGACTCTGGTCCACCCTGGTAACAATGGCTGTCATCAGGACCACAAAGAACAAGCACTGGCGTGGATGTGGTGTTGATGGAGTGTCAACTAGTGCCACCACTTCAGAACTAGAACCGCCAGATGACCCAGCTATACCAGTCCTGGGCCATTACAGGGCAGTCTTTGTATCCTCCTATAGAGACACATAGACATCTGCACTCATTGCTGTTCTAGTCACATTAGCTAGCAAGCAATCAACCTAAATGTTCGTCAGCAGATGAATGGGCAGGAAGAGTGTGGCATGTGTACACAGTGGAGTTTTACTCAACTATCAAGAAGAGTGAAATCATGAAATTTGCAAGTAAATAGATGGAGCTGGAAAGAAAATGATACCGAGTGGCAAACACGACCTCTTCTCTCTCATATACAGATCTTACCTACAAGTATTTTACTCTGCATATTTAAGTTGTAACACAAGTTGAGGTGGGGAAACTAGAAAGGGGTTTGGGGAGCATGGTGAAGGGAGGAAGATAGTAGGGTACAGGTAAAATGAAAGCAGGAAGGGGAGAAGGGGACAGGGAGGCTTAGGCAAGGAAGGGTGTGGGGAAAATCAAGGGGTATAAAGGACAAGGTGAACCCAAAGGAGGAGGGTACAGAAATCCATACGGGAGACCACAACCTGATTGTTTCCCAGTTGTGGGATAACAACAGAGGTAAGAAGAAAGAAGAGGGGCAATAATGAGGGTTAAGAGATTCAGCAGGGCTAGGGGTGGTGAGTTGGGAGAGAAGAGGAGAGTGGATGGGTTAGCTAAAACTAAGGGTTATGGAGAAGCCTATGGAAGCCCAATTATTAAGCTAATTTCAAAATAAAACATTTAACAGCAAAAACAACAGGAATTTGAACAGTTATCCTTTATGGGTGGATAAGGTCACTACCTTTTATCAGTTCCCCTTCCCCACACCTTTGGGGGTTTTGTTGTTGTTGTTGTTGAGACAGGTTTTCTCTATGTTGCCTTGGTTGTCCTAGAACTCACCCTGTAGACCAGGCTAGCCTCGAACTCACAGAGATCTGCCTGCCTCTGCCTTCTGAGTGCTGGGATTAAAGGCGAATGCCACCAACACTCAGCTTCTCAGCTCTCACCATGAGTTTGGTCTGGGAATTTTCGTCCTTCTTGCTGCTTTGCAGTTGTTCATTATCCAGCTCATCTCTTCTATTCTGTTTTTCACTTTTGGGTCTGATCTTAAAATCAGAGGCAAGACCAGTGTTTTTATCTGTGCATTGGATTTCTTCAAACTTTGGGTTGGTTACTCTTTGTCAGCAAGACATGTAGGTGTTGCTGAGAATTTTGTTCAGTCCTTTAGCTTGCTTCTCTCACGTTAAGAGTCACTCACTCTAAGATTCTCCATCCAATTATCGTTATAATATACTCTCTCTCAATCCAATATTTTTCATAGAGTCAAAACATATTTTAGGCTCTCATCTTACAACTTGGTGTGACTTGGCTGGCTCTCAAATATTATGATATCCTTCACAGAACTCTGTCATCTTCAGCAGGTGCCATCTTTGAGACATCTTCATCTCCATTACCTTTTGTTCCACAGTCGCTATGACATTTGATTGATTTCTAGAAGATTTGTGATTGAATATTCGAAGAAGACATGTTTAGAAATAACATGAATCTGGCTTTTGGGTTTCTCCCAAAGACAAAGTTTGCTTCTTTGATCACTTTCTTAACTTGCAAGGATTTCTTTTTAGTTTATTTTAGGTTCTCTTCCAAAAAGCATAATAAACTCATTGTTTTAACTTCATACACTTTACTGTTTTAAGGGAGCATATTTGTAGAGAAAAGTAAGTAAGTTAATCCCCAGTGAGTAAGTAGTTATTATTTATTGGTAAGTGAGCAGCCAGTCAGAATGTCTCTGATTGTATTTGAGCCTCTGATCTTCCTGATGCTGTCTCCTTACCTTTGAATACTAAGTTTCTTCTTCTATGAGTTTAAATGTGGATTATTCTTGTTATCACTTGAACTATGCATCAATTCCTAGAACTCTTATATTCTCTGCTTGAAAAACAGTGACTCCTAACGCTAACCATGTCAGTCACACAAGGGCCTGCTAAGCTTCCTTGGTTTAAGTGATTTTATACCAAACATCTGAGTTCTAATCTTAAGGCATTATAAATACTGGAGTCTGTCAGTACAAATGTCCATGTGTGAGTTTGGGCAAGTGTATAAATATATATTTGTCTTATAAAGGAAGATCCTATCATGTTTGTTCCCTAATTTAATTTTCCTGTTCCAATCCTTGGGCATGAGTGTGCATGAATTCTCCTCTTATTCTACAATACAGAAAGAAATCCAAAAGTCTACTGATCATTTGGGTTTTGCTGTAAAGCTGGGTGTCCTAACATATTCAATTGATTTTATTGCTTGATTATATATATATATATATGTATATATATATTTATATATTACCCTGCTATCAACACGGATGGATATACTTCCCTGTGCGAGGCTAGAGAAGCTGGGTGGCCCACTAGTGTTTCCACTGTTCATGGTAGCGTCTGATTGGATGATAACTCAGACTCATGATGACAGACGCCGTGTCTCTGGAACTTTTGGGGGTTTAAAAGCCATGAGTCCTACTCACCAATTCATTTTTTGGCAGCAGGCAATACTCTGTTTTCCTTGGCTTTTTCTCCCAGCAAGTATTATAAGCCCTCTGTCCTCACTGTGGGCTGATTACTCTCTTCTGTTCACTTGAGCCATAATTCAGTAGAAGCTATTTTTACCCCAGAAAATGCAGATAAAAGTAGTGTAATTGAGAACAGTGTCTTGAAGTGCAATTGGCTAGAATTTGATGCACTAAGTCCTTATAGGCAACTCACTGAAGTAAAAAGGTTAAGGATGTTTTTGTTTATTTGTTGTTTGTTTTTCTACTTTTTGAATTACATCACCATTAAGGCTAACTGTTCATTAGGAGATAATGATTTTGTCTCTATAGAAAAATCAAGCTTAAAAGTAGCCACTTACATACACACAGTGCACTTAATGGGGTCATTAATTTATTCAAGTGATATCAAGGAATTGCATTACATTCACATTTAACAGAAATATCTTTCAAGTATATTCCTTTTTGTGTATGTGTTTAATTAATTGCTATCTAAATAGTTTCAGAAGAATCATGTTGAACCTGACTGAAGAGAAACAATAGTTATTTCAATTTAGTCCTTATAATTTGAGACCTTCAGAAAAATGACACCTCAACTCCTTGCTTTAGCAAATCTTTTCCGTCTTGATGGTATGAGTAGAAATTCTGACTTTGTGGTGTTTTGTGGTAGATCGTTTTCTAGACCAGCATTGGGGATGAAAGAGAGCTTAGCTTTGCTGGAAGAGTATTGACCTTCACAAGCCCTGGGTCCCTTTCCTAAATCTGGTGGTGAAAAGCAGGGAGTGGAGATGGAGAAACTATGTAGCAGCCATTATACAACCAGTGGAAAAAAAAACAGAACTATACTACAAATAATCTGTTATATTTCAGGTCCTCCAGGGAAACGAGGGAAGAGAGGCCGAAGAGGAGAGTCTGGTAAGTGACTGCCTCACGTTCCTAAAGTTTTGGTGCAGTAGTTATGGTTTTTTCCCCTTAACCAATGGTACTATTCCCTTGTTGGAAGGTGTGCGTATGTTTGGCACCTCTAGTCTTGAATTTAAGAATAGACCCTAATTTCAGCAAACTCTAAGAAGGAAGTATTGGCAAACTGTTGTCCATCATGGTTTGCTAACTATAGACTCTCCCACCCCTGTTCTAGCCTGCTTGGCCACCAAAGTCAGCCCACCTGGCCTGTGTTCCTTGTTGGGGTTCTCACCCATACATGGTATGGTTACATCGCCATGTGTCCTCTCTCTGGATGACCAGCCGGGGGGTATTTATCTGTCTTAGCACTATAAGGAGGACACCCTGGAAAGCTCGGTTATTTTATCCAGCGGGCATAGTATGTCATACTGCTCCACCGTTCTTATTAACTCTAGGGGTGTCTCCTGCTACAGTCACAGTGCTTCTGTGGTTAGAGCAGTATCCTTAGTCTGTCTGGGGTTTCCGTGATGTCGTTGTGGAAATGGGGCAGTTGACTGATCTGGCCATGGCTATTACAATCGTTTCTCCCAATGCTCACTTCAGTAGCTTGTGCTTTCGGGACAAATTCCTGTCGGTAAGGTAAAATAGAAAAGGCCAAATTAAGATATTTCTGAAACCAAGGTATAGCAATAAGGGAGGTCAGTTACTGTTCTTACTCTAAGAAGTCTCTGATTTTAGAAGGGTCAATAGCCATGAGCTGTTTCTTATGAGGACATCAGTTCTTCCTTTCATGGTGACTCTAGCTCCGAGATGGGATTCTCCACTCTCTAGTGTTGTTTTTAATCACTATTTAAGACAATCACTGACCAGGTGTTGAAATAGTGGAGCTGTCGCTGTCAGGAAGACCAGACAGTGGGCTGAATCTGGCATGCTCCATTTCCCCTCTCCCTTTCAGAAAAGATGAGAACATGAAAGGGATTCTGAAAATTCATCAGCTGGGGATGGTGGCTGCTGGTTCCCAAGTATTCTCAAAAGCTGGCCTTGTGCCACCCTGAATCTAGATGGCTGGGCAGAGTTCGTAATAGAGTTCTTTAAAAATTAAATGTTAAGGTTAACACACAGAGCAATGGGACTCTTCATTTTGCGTCTTCATACATATGTGTTACGACAGTTTGTTCCCATTTGTCTGACTCCACCAATCCCTACCCCACCTCATGCTTCCCATACTCCTGCTGGTGGTTCCCCTTCTCCCTCCTCCCCAAGTAATCTTGAGGGAAAAGAAATGATAAAGCAATCACAAAGTAATCTTTTTCAAAAGATTGAGGGGGGAAGATGAAAATTGAGTACTTGTGCAAAGTTCTATAGACAAGCTAAAAATCACCTTCCAAATGCCTGGTCACTGAGAGTTGGCCTTTAGAGCATATGGTGTGTGAAATACAGAAATGCTCTAGTTTTCGCCTGGGCCCTGATTTAAAGAAACCTACAGAGACACTAGGCCTGGGCTTTTATGTATTGGGGGAAGCATTGAAGGAAGGACACTCTTCAAGGAAAGCCTTAGGCTGATGGTAGGCTTTGCTGATTTGACTTTGTTTATCAAGCTCAGGTCTCTGGAGTAGCCTTTAAATGCAGTCAAGATTCTCCTGGCTCATATTTTACTTAGACTCACATGTATTATGTAGTTTTATTTCAAATTCACAGGTCTCTCAGATGCACATTAGTAGGCTTTGGAGAACCTGACAGTTTGTCCAAATTCTATGCACAATTTGTGTTTGGCCATAAATTTATTTTTCTGTCATCTCCAAGTCTGTGATGTAAAGAAAACATCTAGGAATCACTGTGTTGTAAGTCCCCTTTGTATCCTTAGTATTGTCTTGGTGGTTATAATGATTTGTTGTCAATTAATTTTAACATTGATATTCACTAATTTCTCTTTCTCTTTTTCACCCCCCACAGGTCCTCCTGTAAGTATAGTCTGATGAGCTCTCTACATTAACCAGGATCCACGTATGTTAAAACCTTGTTAAAAACAGATATGGTTGAAGCTTCATTTAGGAAAATGTGATTAACCTTTTACGAATGTTTAAATGTGAAAAATGATTTCTTTATTAGAAAATTTTGGGTCATGCACTATACTAGAACACAATTTTGAGGCTGGGCTTTATTTTTTTATGTTGTCACACACTGATTACTCTCTTGAGACTTTGGGGTAACACATGAAGCCCCTGGTTTTGAGTCTTTTTCCTGGAATCCTGAGGTTTCTTTTGCACGCAGATCTCCCAGCTATTTCACACTTCTTTTTCCATCTGTTTAAACTCATGTCTGAGATATTTGGATTTGCCAATCCACCAAATGTAGATGGCAACATGATCATGGAAGCGATACCCCCTGTGCGCCGCCGGACCAGTCCTCCCTTCTTAGGCAGAACTCCCTTTGAAGTCTGTTGGAGCCCTGCCTGCATAAGGAGCCTGAGACAGGACCCTTGGAGAGTTTGTGCTCCTTTCTTTCCCTGCGTAGGTCATAGCTGTGGCATTCCAGACTGCTTTGCACTCACAGGAATAGATTATCTTGTCAGCTTTGTGCTCAATGCATTTTTGAGTAATATTCTGGCTATCTGCTGTCTGACCCCGGTGTTTATACTGTGCACTGGGCCTTTTCAGTAGCAACGATCGTTAGCCTTGAGATAGTTTCTCATCCCAGACTCTACAGTGCCAATTTATCTGAGGCCAGCATAGTCCAGGGAGAGGGATTAACACACACTTGTTGACTTGTTCAGAGGAAGCATTGGCTTCTAAATATCTTTTGCAGTCTTCCTGCCGTGTTCAAGGATGGGCCATGAATCATGTTTGCAATGATGTAGCTTCTGTGACTGACTTATTTGCTCTTGCTCAATGCTAAGTAGACAGCATGGCCCAGGTCTAGAAGCCTTGACTTTGCCTCCATATTTAAGTGTCTGTCATTAAAACTCAAAACAAAACATGACTGCCCCTGAGGAAATGCCCAAGGTTACCAGGGGAGTAACGTGTTCAAGGTTTCTTTCTATGGAATTTGTATTTGTCAGTCAGACCAAGAAGTTAATTCTCATGTCTGCAAGGGTGTTACCTTTAAGATGCAAGTATTTCCTCCTTGATTCTTTACAACACCATGTAGCATGTTACCTTTGTTTGCTTAGGATATTTCTTAGCCTAGATTTTCTGCTTGCTTAGGATATTTCTTCGCCCAGATTTTCTGCTTTAAGACTGTGTGTATCTTCCCTTACTGTATAGAAAGAAAGAAAGAACTGATTAGGTCTCAACTATCTGGTGTGCAATTGTCTAGGCACTTTGTACCCCAAATTTCATGTTTATTCATGCCAGCCCTCTGATATTGCTAGCGCCATTGTCCAGTTATGAAACCTAAGGTTCATTGAGGTTAATTCCACAAGGCTGCATAGCCAAGGGCTTGTGAGGTTAAAAATTCAGTTGGATACATCTGATTTTATATAATTTCAGCTTCATACTTAATTCTTTATAAATTCTAAGTGTGTTATGATGCAGACCATAGTTATATAAGTTAGGTAGCCCATAGTTAAATCACATTCTCTGGCATTAATAATTATGCACAATACAAGCTTGGTAAGTCATTGTAAAATGGCCACATTATAAAGCAAGTGTGACCCCCCC
>LOEQ01001617.1:108554-119673 GCA_001685075.1 Bramus lutescens
AGACAAGATCTCCTGAGTAAATTGGGAGCATGGGAACCATGGGAGAGGGTTGAATGGGAGGAGAGAGGTAGGGAGGGGAACAGAGAAAATTGTATAGCTCAATAAAACCAATAATAAAAAAGACATACACACAAAATTTAAATCTGGCAGTAGATTAGTGAGATTAAAAACAAGAATCAAGGGGAAAGGGTATAATAAGGGTCTATTATGTACTAAAGTTAATGATTATATTTTATATTAAATGATTCAGTTAAGATTTATTGAGAAAAAAAGATTCAAGTGGATCTTTTAGAATTAATTTGGAATGGGGAAAGCAGTTGTAACCAGAAGTCTAAAAAAATTGATCTGTTTATGTATAAATTTGTAATTGTGGCAGCAACATAATAAATGGAACCAGAAGAAAACCTCCAGGAGAGACATTTGTAGAACATCAGCCAGGAGATTTATTTATGTAACATAAAAATGACTTGAATAAAGCAATATTTAAAAAATAAGCTTAAAAAAGAAAAGATAGTGTAGTGGTTAATTTATCAAAACTGTCCTGAGCATCCAGGGTGTGGCTTCCCCTCTGCTATTACACCGGGGGCAAAATGGCAGGTAAGACCTGGCCTTGTCTCCAGAGACCTTAGAATCCAGAAGAGACCAAAATAAAGTGATTTGATGGGGGGGGGAATGCAATATTACAGGAAAAACGCAGTATGATGGAAAAGGGGTATATTCACGGCACACCCAGTGAGAGAAGAGCAGGGAGGAAACAGTCCAGACTAGCATGGCGGACAGCCAGGGTTTATCTGGATCTCGTCTTCCATGTGGCTTCCTTCAAAGAATATAACTTTTAAAAGTCTTTGGGTGTAAGGAAGAGTGACATCTGTGAAAATAAAGAACGCGTGTATGTAGTGAGGCGGGAGCCCGAGGAGAGAAAGAGCGAGGACAGAGGCCTGAGAAAGAAGGGACAAGAGAGGACCCTGCATGCCAGGCTGTCATTTGCCTAAGGCTGTGCAGTCTTCAGAGGGTTTAGCCCTAGCAGGCATGGACAGAGGAAAATGACCTAAGAGAGGAGAAATGGCTAGGAAGACATTGCTTAAGATAATTATTTCTGTGAGAAATGGAATAGCATGAGAGAATAGCTGGAGGGAATAGCTTAGGTGGGGCAGGTTTAGGTGGCATTGCCAAAGCAGACCTGCTGACCTGTGTGTCTAGAATGAGTGGGGAAGAGGAGGGAGAGGTGATGCTGACCCTCAGAATCACTCTAGGACGTACTGTGCGGGCTACTGGGGTAGAATAAAGAAGGAAAGGTCCTAGTCATGCTTTTTTGTTGTGGCAGATATAACTGGCAGATATCACTAGCTGGGAATTCTTAATTTTGGTAAATTTTCAGAGATTTTACTTTGATAGCAGGGAAGATATGGCAGATGTGGTGGCTCATGCTTATTTTCAATGATTTCCTCTAGAATAACCCTAGAAAACATGGGTGTGTCTGTGAGGTCATTTCCAAGAAGGTTTGAATAAGATCAGAGGAATAGTGCTGTTGTGGGTGGCACGATTCTCTGGGCTTAGGTCCCAGCCTGAATAAAATGGAGAGATGAGCTGAGGCCCAGTGTCTCTCTGCTCCCAGAGTGTGTAAGCAATGTGACACCCTGCCTTCTTCAAGGTAGACCTGTGCCTTCAAGCAGTGAACCAGATTAAACCCGCTCCTGTAAACTGCTTTTATACAATATTGCCACAGCAATGAGAATATTGTAGTTTAGAACAGCAGTCCACAGCAGGGCAGCCAGATGGAGAGCATTGTCTTTGCTAAGATGCTTTCTCATTTTTGTCCTTCTGTTCCATCTGGGCTCCCAGCCTACGGGATGGATGGTCCATATTCAGGGAAGACCTCCTCCTTCTGGTTAATCCTCTCAGAAGCACTTGCACAGACAAAACCACAAAAGCTGTGCTTTCCTAATCTAGACCGATTTCCTCAACCTAGGCTGACAAGGAGATGAGCCATCACAGAGGTGGTCCAGGGCTTCCCCTGGGATAAGGTGCCTGGAAGGCTTGTGGCTTTATAGAGTATGGGTGAAAGACAGCTTGGGGAATAAGTTAAAGATCACTCCCTAGAGAGAGCAGAGGAAGGCATAGCAACAGCACCTCGGGAGAAGCAGCCTTTTTGGAGACACCCATTTCCATTTATATTGTATTGAGTTTGGGCAATTGGGAAGGTATCAGAGCAGAGAAGGACATACCAACTTCAAGAGGTGCCAGCTCTTATATTAACCAAACATGATGGTTTGCTTGGGCATTTTTCTCTGTGTGCTGGAGTTCTGGCACGGTTGGAGTATGCATAGTCCTGCAAAATGGATAGTGAAATTGGAAACAAAGAAATCTATGCAGTCTAATAAAGGGAGCTTGGTGACTCTTTTAGAATTTGCTAGAGAAAGAGATTCAGCGGGAATCTAAATAGACAGAGCTACTGTGTGGAAGTGACTTACGGAGTTGTGGGTGCTAGCAAGTTGAAAATCTGGGGGGTGTCAACAGCCTGGTGTGCATGCTGTTTAGGGGAATCAAAACTCAGTTCCTCATGCTTGTCCAGCTAGTTTCTTTACTAACTAGTCTGTCTCCCCAGAACCCTTAGATAGGATGTCTACATTTCTTAAGGTAGAGTTGTTTTTTTTTTTTTCAGGGAACCTTGACTTCTGCTATTAAGGCCTTTTAATTGGTTTGACGCCTACCCCCCTATTGAGAGTAATAAGGTTTACTTACTCAGGGACTATAATCACATCTTAGTAAATGTTTTCACAGTAGCACCTAGCTGGTGTTTGACCAAATGCCTGAACTCCACACTCCTGCCAGTGTAACACAAAAACATTCATCATCGCGGCTTCGATGTCTCCAAACAGGCATCTTTAAAACTTCTTCCCCGGCCTCAGACTGAACATACACCTGTGTCTTGTGTGGCTTTCTTCTTCTGTCGCCGTAAACCCTTCCTCCTCCTTCCTTGATGCCTTGACTTAGTCCAGCTTTCATGTTCTATGTTAATGACCTTCAACTATGACTGGGAAGTGCAATACACACATGCAACTTGGCAAGCATTCTTGGCTAATAAAGCAATATTTTGTTGGATGTTAGATACCAGAAGCCCTCTACATAAATGACCTTCTCTGTACCAGGATGAGGCCAGAACTACTCTATGGGCATAAAAATAATATTTAGAATTAAGTTCTACAACATGTTCATGTTCACTTAGACAATCAACAGTAGCATGCTCTTTCATTCGGCCCATGACTTCTCCAGTTATAGGTTTTTGGCCAGATGTGTAGCTCCAGATATGTATGCCTGCCAATCCAGTAGTAAAGCAGTCAGTTAGCCCAGATCTAGTTATTCCATGATTGCTCCCATGGCTGTATCTTGTCTGTCAGGTTAGTATACTTGCAAGGATAATGTTAACTGGGTGCCCCTCTTGGTGAATTTTCGCCCCACACAGCCTTCACAATATCCTTTGGTGCCAGAAGCACTAGCCATGACTCTACTTGAGAATTTCAAAGGAGACAGAATTAGAACACATGGATTCTAAGTGACATAACGATGGCCAGAATGCTCCTGTTTGATCTCTTCATTGCAAATAAATCACATGTGCACTTTTGGGAGAATGGTGACAAGATGGCCTCTCCTACGTGACACATTTCAAGACTGAGCATTCCTGTGTGACTGGCATTTGGAAATTCATGCTTAAGAAGGTGGAGGTGACTGCAGTTTGCAGAGGTCACATGAGAGGCAGGCTAAAGGCAGCTCTAAAACAGCAGGGGCTGGCCAGGGAAGGAAGGCATCATTATGAGGTACCAGCAGAGGCCATACACCAAGCCAGGGCTGCCTTTTCCCAACACTGCCCCATTGTGTACTCCATCTCCTTCCTCCTGGCCCAGGACCCGTTCCACCTCCCTGTGTTCTGTGGGCGGAGGAGAAACATAGAGGCATTACCCACAAAGTGGCTGAATCACCATTTCCTTCTGTGACTACATAAATGAAATCCACATTTGTATAACAAGCCCACAGGAAAAAAAAAAAGAGGCGAAGGTTTGGCAGGCATGGTAGAAACCCAATCTGGAAACTACAAATTTAAAAACAATTATTTTAAATTTCATATCACAGACTTCCTTTCAGGGGCTTCCGTTCACTGCTTCTATATTAGGGTATCCTTCTGGGAGTGGAAACAGAAGCATTTCAGAGCTTTGTGCTACCCAGAGCCTGTGGATTTTATAGGCTACATGAAAGCATACTTGAGTCCCGTAGTGCAGATACAGGCCTTGAATCTGATATACAGTTTCATTCAACAGTAGTAGACATATATACATGGTCTATTGATTTGCAGTTTGGGAACAATTTCAACTTGCTTGCTTTCAGAGAGTATTATTAATAGCCAATGACATACAGGCTCAGGCTTTTTCACAGGTGAGAGAGGAAGTTGAAAGAACAGGCTACGGGGTGCTCTGTGGCCCCCCAGATAATTTACTGCCTGTCTGTGGTAATGGCTGAATGTATATATCTTTCACCATATGTAGCCTTTCTTTTAGACTTCTAATCCATGGCACAGAATAGGAACCAGCTTGTGAAGAATTCTCCCTTGGAGTGGAACTAATTAGCTTGGCTGGTTCCTTTCAGATGCTTTGACTATTACCCAATATGCCCTAGGAATATCCCTGGTTAGGAAATGACCTAAACTTCCACTTTCATTGTGGGGATTATATATTCGGGTGCCCCCCTCCACCCCCAGCCAACCGTTTGCTTTGCATATTAAAGTTAATCTTCTAACCCTTGAATAGCCACGCCCAGTGAGCTGGCATGGCCACTACACACAGACTTGCACATTTTAAGGCAGGAGTTGAAAAAGAACTGTCTCCGAATTCTGGTTTGAGAGCCGTATGGAAAATGGGGATTTATTCACATTGCTGGCCAGGTCCCCTGGGTTTCATTTGTTAAGAATGTTATTTTCCCATAGGCATTAGCTTCCCTTCTTAGAGGGGAAATGCCCCTTCATTTAAAACTTCAGTTCAGTGAAGTTGATAGAATTCAGAAGAGAGCCTGATGATCATACACCAGCTGATGGCAATTTCAGATCCCTGGAAGTTTTTGAGCAAAATGAAAAATTGCTTGAGTTCATATCAAATGTCATAATTTATAGGAAAGTAGTTATAGAAATGTATAGTTCCTACAATAGGAAGTTTCCTTTGTGCAGATATCTAATAAAAAACACAAGGCAAATGAACTAGCACCTGAATCACTGTGAGGGTGGGGGTAAGATTTTATTTTGCCATTAAAAGCATACTTAAAGAGCAGGAAGTTCTTACTTTTCATTCCCAGAACTTCTAGTACTTTCTAAAAGCCTGACAATACACTTAGATATTAAAGCACATAATTTTCTAGGACTCTATTCTGCTAAAAAATAGGAAGTAGGAAGTTTTCATTCACATAAATATTACTAGAAATTCATTCATTCTGTTGCTATAATGAATAGTGGCAACCTATAACTAGTCCCCTGTGGGACTTTCAGTCAGTTTTAATACATTTACTACAACATCAGCAATTTAGCCTTCACGGACGTACAGGCATCGATCTGGGCACTGTTTGAAACCAGTCAAGGGATGGCTTACATAAGGTTTCTGTTTGGAGACTGGAATCAGCATCCTTTCAGGATTGAGGTGTTTCTCTGTTGCACCATGTTTTCTTAGGCTGGCAGGATATATAAAAGATGGCCAACTATAAAATCATTGTGATAAATCTCTCATAAGCAGACAACTATTGCTGGGGCGGTGGTGGTGCACACCTTTAATCCCAGCACTCAGGAGGCAAAGGCAGGCGGATCTCTGTGAGTTCGAGGCCAGCCTGGTCTATAAGAGCTAGCTCTAGAAAGTCTCCAAGGCTACATAGAAACCCTGTCTCAAAAAAAAAAAACAAACAAAAAACAAAAAAGACAACTATTGTTTTCAGTTTGCTTTACTCTGTCAATGGTATCTAAGTAGCCTCTTAAATTATAGATGTCCAAACTACCTACTTTAAAATTACAACTAAAACCAGCTAAAGGTTTTATTCCATCCATTACAGCTTTCATTTGAAGTTCAATAGTATAATTATTTAAATGTATATAAAACTTTAGCTCCTTGCTTAAGCATCCAAATATGTATATGCATGTGTGCTATTTATGTATATGCACATAGTGCAATGCTAAAAGTCTCCAAATATTAAATTTTAATATTTGACATAAAATATTTTACCTTTAATATATCTTAAAATAGTGCACCTTTACAACTTGACTAAGATATACTGTCTCTTCAATCAGAATGCCTGGTAGCTCAAGTTTTTCTGCTAAGCGGGAAAAGTGCCTTTTAGAAGAGTCTTTCCCTTAAATTTTATCTCCAAACAATGGAAAAATCCTCAAATTATACAAACTTCAGTAGATAAGAGCCCTAGGTACAGAGCTCAGGTGATTGCCTCATTTTTTAGCATCAGAAAACTGAATGTGCTTCTCAAATGGGAACTAGAGGAGGGACAGTGTCACCCCACCCCAGGAGCACTCCGATGAAAGGAAAGGCAGGGGACACACCAGAACACAGCATGCTGAATCCGAGTTCATTCCCTTCTAGCTAGCACTGTTCTGAATGTTGCAGGTATCTGCCAGTTCTGTTCATGAGGTCTTCGGGCCACACCTGCTGTACAGCTTCATCCCCCACTGAAGCGTAACCAGCACATTTTCCAGGAATTTCATTTTCAGTTTTCCATGTTCCTCTCATCTAGGCCTTTCTGGAGTGACTCTTGGGGTACAGGAGAATGTACCTTCTGTTTCCGAGGGAGGGAGGTTTAGTTTCCTAAGAAATAATGTGTAGCTAAAGATGTTTTTCAGTTTTCAATTAGCTATAAGCAGTACTTTACAGTGGAGAATGCGTCTTACTTAGTTAAGGGTCAGAACAGCACCATAAAAGAATTGCTTATTCTTTAAGTAGTATTATCCCTAAATTACCAGGTTATCTCTTAACTACTTGAGTTAAATCTCTACATTTTGTTATTTCTGTTTTACCTTAATCTAAATAATAGACTTGGGAGAAAATCTGGGGATTTATTTACTATTGAATTGAGCTTAAATTGTTGGGTAATTTGGTATTATTTTGTTTCTTTGGTTGACTGTTCTTTTTCTATACAAATATAATTTAGACAAGGTCAATATTTGTTTAATAGGGAACATTTATTACCCAGCGACATAGGATTGGATGAGGAGTGCTTAATTTTGGGATATTGCTATAAAATACTTTTTAGACTAAGGTTAGAGGAAACATGATTCTATAAGGTTATCTAAAATTGGGTTTATTATCCCTCATTATTCTTCCCTGTCTGCTTCATATGAAAGGGAATTACTGAAAATAATTGGGAAACTTTGGCGTTTTTCTACAACAGAAAAATAGATAGGTCAAAATTCCACCCTCTAACATTACAAAAAACAAAGAGACTCTAAATTGATTGTTTCTTTGACACTTTTGAAAATCTGAGTCATGGTTTGGGTTAAGTGTATGACCTCTGTCTTCAGTCTGGGGAAGCCTCTCAGTGGTCCTGCCTGCAACATGACTACCCTAAGGGGACCAGGTTCCAGGTTGTGATGGATGGTTCTTGTGGGAATACACACAGGATCTGAAGTAGCCTGGAACCGTATAGCTGCCCTCTGACATTGGTGACAAATCCTCCCTCCGTTGAATGGCACAGCCAGGTCCCTGGGCTGCCTTTGTCCTTAAAGGCTGTATTTCATAACTCTTGTGCCTTAGTTCACGCTCCCTGCAGCATCCACTCTTTGTATGTGTGCACACATGCGTATCTGTGCATGCGTATTTGCACATGTGTTGTGTGTGAACCAAACTGACACTGTCCTCAGTTCCTTTCAGCGAAAAACAAAATGGCTGAGATTTGCAGCTTGTCAAAGGCTTTGAAAAGATGGCTTTAGCAGGCTTTATTTCCAAAGGTTTTTACCACCTTTTGAGAAAGACCTGGTGGGATCTCCTAATTTACTTCATGCATACCAATTATTAATACTAATGTCTATTTTAACCTATTTCCTTTCATTTGTACAATTTCAGGCCTGGCTGGTCAGCCATGCCCAAGTGGGACATGATGCCATTCAGGCATGGCAGCCTGTGCTTAATTCTCTCCCCAGTAGACTAGGAGCATGCTGTGGCATCAGCTCAGCAAACACTTTCTTTTATCCCTCAGCAGTTACTTAGACTCATTCAGTGAAAACCTGTGGCGCCTCATCAATAGAGGTAAATTAGCCAGTGGCTATGAAAATGCTAAGCTACTTTCCCTGTCTCCTCTGAGGATATTTATATTACAGAAAAAAAGAAATGTGTTCATGCTGCTCTCAATGATGACGGCACAGTATCTGATTTAATCTCAGTATCACTAATTGTATAATATTTCCTTCTAAAATTAATTAAGGTGGCTCATTTTTCAATATTAACAAAATTCTTTGAGAACTTTAATTACTTTTTAGAAATCTACCCTTATTAACGAGGTTCGCCAGTGGCTTGGGATATATAGGAATTGGAAGCAATGTATCACCCTATGCTGTGATAATAAGCTCCCTGCTGAAGTGACCAGGCCTGTTTTTCCTGCTTTCTCTATCATAATTCTTGCCTGGAATTTAATAGGAGCTTAATAAAAATGATATAAGGATGAGTTTTTAGAATACAAATATTTATGATAAGTCTTCCACTACCCAAAGACTGCAGTAAAACATCAAAAGTGGGAGCTATGGAATATGACAGACCTTTGAAGACTCAAGCCTGTGTTGTAGCCCTGGTGCGCAGTTACAGGGGTCATGGCTGGCATGGGACATGCAGTTTGCAGGTAGTTCTATCAAAGGGAATCTTCTCCCTCAAGTATTGTTTACCGTTTCTATAGCCTTGGGGAGGTGTTCTGTAAACCTTGTAACTTTTTGAGCAGTTTGTGTCCCGTGAGTTTTGTCAGCTCCTGGAGGGATGCTTGAGTTTTTGGAAAAGGGCTAGGCAACAGGTGTTGGTGCCCACAGAAGCAGCAGCAAAGCCCTGGAGAAGTTCTTGCTGTCTACGGAGGGCGCAGTTTCTGAGGAGCCGCAAGAAACCAATGCTTGTGATTTAGGGCAGAAGGCAGCGTCAGCAGAGAATGAAGTGAGAGTTTGGGCAGCCTGGTAGAGGGGAAGTTCTGTGCTATAGGACAACAGGTGAAGCTTTTTGAAATAATGCAAGCCCTTCATCTTTGGTGGATGTTGTCATCAGGGAGGGCCAGAAGTCACCAGCTCGGAACCTCTAATGAGGGAAAGTAAGAATTTGCTGGTTAGCTCTGTCCATGACTTTATTTGATCAAAATGGGGTGTCCATACCTTGATGAATTAATTAAAGAGTCTGAGATGGAGGTCAGTCCATCCTATTTGAAGAACCTGAGTGCTCAGGTGTGCACTATCCTCTCTGACATTCATTCCATCCGTACTGCAGTTACGTGATGTTCCTGCCATCAGAAAGAGGAGGCTTCCTCCTGGCTACAAGTCTGTTTAGCCTCGTTATAGGGAATACAGAAACAAGTACTTATGCAAATCCCCTGATAGCTCACCATGTACTAAGAGGCATTATGTAAGATAATAAGGAAATTCTGAAGGATTCAAGCAGCTTGCAGGTTTGTTTGCTTAAACTCACAATTACTTTTAAAGGTGGTTGTTACATCTCTTAAGATAAACAGAGCTTTTCCAGTGTTTTCTTTATGGTTTCTTTGGTAGTGTATAGTCTTGAACCTAGAGCCTGGCACACTCTAGCTGGGTACTCGCCACTGAGCCACCTCCTCTGGCCTTACCATGTAAGGTCTTCCTCACGCCGGAGAAGGACATGCCCATGCCCATTTCTTTATCTACTCTAGTCAACCTTCAGATCATTCCTGGACTTTCTTTTCACGCCTCTCAAGCTACTCACAGATGTTATACAAGAATCTGATCACTGTTTCTCTCTCTCTCTCTCTCTCTCTCTCTCTCTCTCTCGCCTGGCAAAGTCTGTCTTATCTGTCTCTTCGAATGCAGTAGAAACCTCTTGGCTTCTCTCTGTGTGTTTACATCATTTTCTTTGCTGCTCCTCCCTCCCAATGTCCAGCCCCTTTGCAGACTGAACACTTTGCTTTCCTCTCTGCCTCTGTCACCCTGATTAAAGCCAGGTTCTTACTGTGTCTTGAATAGTCTTGTTTCCTGTTCCCTTTGCTTCCAGGCTCATCCTTTCCCATCACTTACCGTGGTCCAGGCAGCCAGCAGGCTACTTTCTCAACCCTCTACACGGATCTCCACTGTGGGCACTTACCCTCGCCCCTCCCTTTGCCTCTTCTCTGGTCAGTTCTCCCACGGCTGCCCTACTAATTGGTACTCTCCCACCCATTAGTCCTTGGCCTGCTTTTCCTCCTATAATATTTTTTTGCTTAGTTTTTAACCAGTCATTAGACATATTATTTACAAATGCTCTCTGAAAACTGGCCTTCCTCACAAGAGTGATAGCAAGTACTCAATCTTATTTACTCGGTGTCTGCTATCTCTACAATGTCTGGCACACTGCAAGTGCTTATAACAGTTATTAAGTGAATGTACAAATAAATTTCTAACCCCATTCTTTCCACTCACAACAGAAAATCACCTCTGAGTGTTCTAAGGTTTTGGGCATGATTGCTTTCTATTCTGTCTCTATCTGAATTTGGCTCTGCATTAGCTTCCGTTGCCCCCTTGGCTGTCTCTTTTTGTAGTCTTTATTCTCTGGTGCGTCTTCCTTTTGTGTTCTTGTCAATACTAATTTTGACCCCAAACCATTTCTTTTTTCCCCAATTTAATAGTTTGCTGTCTATTTTTAAACATTTTCAAGAACTATTATGGGAGTCTTTTTGAGGATCATGGAGTGCATTCCCTGCAAGAGAAAAAGAAATGAGCATTAGGGAAAGGGCAGAGCTAGCTACAGAAAAAGGGACAATAACCATTTTAGGGATGGGAGGAGAAAGGATGCTGACTGAACATTTTATAGAGGACCTGGGTTCCTCCATTTCCCCCTATTATATGTGGTGCAGGAGAATTGTCTGTATTCTGTCAATCATGTTTTAAATAAATGCT
>LOEQ01001617.1:125325-146521 GCA_001685075.1 Bramus lutescens
GTAAATTGGGAGCATGGGGACCATGGAAGAGGGTTGAAGGGGAGGGGAGAGGCAAGGAGGGGAGCAGAGAAAAATGTACAGCTCAATAAAGTCAATAAAAAAAATTTAAAAAAATATTGTAGAGGCAAAGGCAGAAGGAAATGCTTGGGCTTTGTGATTAGTTTGGGAGTAAATTCTGACTTTTCAGTGTGATGCTCAGCTTTCTTCTCTGAGTTTTAGTTTCTCTGTTTATCAATTTAAGGAACTCTAGGAAGAGAAGAAGGAGAAAGGGGTGGTAAGGAGATGGGAGTGGTGAGCGGCTCAGTATGCTGCATATACATGTGTGAAATTGGCAAAGCACAAATTTATTGAACTAATAAAAAAGATTAATGGATCAGATCCAATAGGCTTACTTACACCTATTTTCATATCACAGAAAAATTATTTGAAGATAAATAATTATGTGGTTAAATCAAGGTGTGTTCTATATGAAGCAGACTGTTTCCTCATGATACTTTAGATGTTTTTAAAGGTTATCTCTTTTGGTTCCTTGAGAATTTTGTAGAATGAGCTTTGACCATATTCACAATGCCCCAAACTCCTTCCAGAGCTGCTCCTGCTTCTCTGCCCACACAAGTTCTTGTTCTCTCTTTCCCTGCTCCCAGCAAGTCCAACTTGTGCTCCCCAAATATTTCCGGATGTGTGGCCTTCGGCTTGAGCAAGGTCAAGTTGCCAGTAGCAACACTCTTAAAGAAAACGGACTATATTTTCCCCAGATGTTATCAATTGCCAGTTGGTCCTTGGGTAGGACTGAGATTTCATGTCTTCCTTCTCTTTCCATGCTTAGATTTTATATCGCCTGACCTTGCACTGTGTTGTGCCTGCTGTAGTAACTACTAGGAGTTCATATGTGTAGTTGTCTTGTTGTGTTCAGAAAACACTATTTCCTTGTAGTCATGGGCCACCTCTGGTTCACAGCTCACACTGCCTTGCTGGTTGTCCTTCCACAAAGATCCGTGGACCTTGAGAGAAAAGGGTGTGATCTAGATGTTCCATTTAGGGTAGAGCATTCTTAAGTTTCTTATTCTTTTCTGCGCCTTGGCCAATTGTGGGTCTCTGTATTAACCACCATCTACTACAAATAGAAGCTTCTTTGATTAGGGTTAAGAGATGCAGTTATGACTATAAGGCCCTGGGAGTCAGTTTACTAGTATGTCCATTTAGCACAATAGTAGTAGATTGTCCCCTGGGACCTATGACCTCTCAAGCCACAGATCTAATTGAACATAGGAATTTAAGCCTATGTTCTGCTTCTAAAATTAAAATAAAAGTTAATAGTGATACTGTAAGAAACAGATATAAAAGGAAAATAAATAATACACAATTACAAAAAGAAACAAAAGCAAAGAAAACCCACCAAAGTATAAAACCAACACATGGAACAGCATCTTCCTGCAGTCCTGCCTGGTAGAAGGGTGGTTGGTTGAAGCTGGAGACTCGTCTCTTTGATCTTGCTCATATTGGTGTGAACCTGGAAGTGGCCTGAAGTCACCTGCTCAACACCACAGCTTCCCTTATTGCAAACCAGGAGTACCACTAAACATCCTTAGCATTGCAGCTGTCCCTCACTCCAGAGACTGTGCAGTGTGTCCATCTGCATAGCTAAGGGGTTTCCCAAGTGTGCTGCGTGGGAGCGGAAGCAGATAGAACACTTGAGTACTATCGCTGCGTGGCTTGCGCCGCAGCTTCCTGGTCCTGCTCAGTACTGAACGCCCTGCAGAAGGGAGAAGGCAGCAAGGGTGTCCGTGCAGTCTTGAGTCTTGGGTTATCACTGTTATTTAGCTTATTGTCCAAGAAGACATTGCCATCACAAAAGGCAGGGACACCAACCCCCGGGTCCTTCACCAATGAGCGTCCCATTTCGTGAGCCTCTTAGAACTTTGTGTCTAGCCCTCCCGTAGCCTGTTATTGCCGCTTGCCACCTACTTCTCCCTACAGGCTCCGGTAGGTTAGCTCCAGAACCCTCGACTTCTCAGGCTCCCAGGAAAGCTGTCATTAACAGATCTCCCTCTCAAGAGGGCACTAGACCACAGCCTACTCAGGCATAGACGGACCCGCACCTGAAGCCACTGTCTCAGCGGAACCTCCCACTACATTGGAGAACTGTAGGTTAGGCTGCCAGTGTCTTCGCCAGAACTAGCCTGGGTGTCTTTTAAGGGGTTGCTTGGTGCTGTGTGCTCTTCCCTTAGTTCCAGATGGCCCTTGTATCTCTCCCTTCTCTGCCACCTGCTCCGTCCTCACTCTGTGATTTCTGAAGTTCCTGCTCTCTTTGGGTTATGGTTCATTCTCCCCCTTTTCATTACTTCACAGGGAGTTAGCATCTATTCTGCCATCTTACCCTAGAAGTCGATTTCCTTGTTTTAGAAGATCCTGTAACTTGACGGAAACCTTTCCTTTAGTCTCATTTGCCTGAAAACTCAGCTGGAGATTTTATGGGCACACTCTGCCATCTGTGCTTTTATTTGCAGTTGATTTTTCTCTGGAATTATTTACACTGCTTGGAGATTTGCATCAGCTTAGGCAAGAAAGTGACATTCGAACCGAATTATATTGGTCAGAGGTCACATCATCTACTGACTGTTGGAGGGACGGGGGAGCATTTTCATCCTCCAAAGAGCCCTCCCTTGCAGACCTTATTTAAAATGTCCTTAGGTTTGATTAAGATATTAAACAAAACAAAAACTCAAAGCATTGGAGCAATGAGAAAGCCAGGGTCTCCTTTTTGTAGTTGCAGCTCTTGCCATGTAAGGATGTGCAGGTAACCGTGTGCCCTCAGTGTCCCGTTCACACGACACTGTGATATGGGGAGGGAGCTTCTCCCTGACACTCCTTCCCCAGTCACATGCCTGAGCACACTCAATCACTCTTGTCCCACAGCCATAAGCCCAGTCGTTTCAAGATCCAATAGGAAGTTACCAGTATATTACTATCTTTAGAAATATGTTAACAATGTTTAGAACTATTTTAAATTTCACTATATTGAAATGTGTACTGGAAATATTCATTGTAAACATCAATTTTATAATTGTTTTTCTTCTTTTCAATTTCAGGGTCAGCCCGGTCCCCAGGTAAGTGATCTCTTTTCTGACCCACTAACTCCCATTTAGGAGTTTCTAAAAACTTCCTGGTGGGGAAGTTTTCCTTCAATCCTTTTTGAAGAATTGAAGAAAGCTATGAACTGATAATTGGGCTACTACCTAGTAGGCCAACTATTGGCCAGGAGTGACACTTGGGGCCTCTTCAGGGTTGTGAGAGCCAGTTCACCTGTTGGGCCAGATGGCAACTTAACAATATGCCCTCTCAGAGAGTAAAAACTCTTAAGTGACCCAAACCAGTGCCCTGGGACCTCAGAGGCAGGGGGTCAGGGTTCATACGGTTGTGGGCTGGCATGCATTAGATGCTGATTAATTGCGTACTAAAGCAGCTTTGAATCCGGGCTCATTATTTATGCTGTGATCCTGCTAGCTGCTTCTGATTCAGTGTAGACAGACACTGACTTTGCTCTCGATTTTCAACACAAACCAATGGCTGCGGACATGATTTATAAGTCAGTGCAATTGTGGCCGACAGACAATATTTTGAACTCTGAATCACACTGAAGAAAATGAACCATTTTTAAGAGGTGGAGGAAAGTGTATACGAACAGAACGATAAAAAATGAGGCAAGTTCTCACAAATAGTAGGGCAAATCCCAACCCAAAAGACTCAGTACCACCTCGGTCTGTAGGGTGCTAATGGCCACTGAGAGGGTCGGACTTACTGGTGCTTTCTTTACCTTAAACACTGCATTCCATGTAAGCAGTGCAATCTCTTATGTTCCCATTGGTCTGTTTTCGCCATGATGGGGTGAATGCCACTTCTGCCCTGGATTGTTTCCTGATAGGCCACTTTGTGATAGCTTTGTAGGCAATATCACGAATTATTCATTACATGCTAATCTTCATTCTGCATCACGTGAACACTTTTGTAGTTGTTCTGAGCTCCATATATATGGTTGTGTAATAATACAAACAGAAAATCACATTTATTTCAGTCCAGCAACTCCTTTTCACACTTAGCTGTGGGAAAAAGTTAGACTTTTAACTTACATTGATACTGAGAATTCCCTCATCCTTTGTAGCTTTTTCTCTTGTAGTCCAAGTTAGTTAAAGTTAAAAGAATAAATTCATAGAAGAGAGTTTTGGCACCTTAGAATTTGAACTTGCTATTCTATGTTGGGAAGCATACAAAGTGAACGGTGGTTTATTGCTTTTCATAATCCCTTTTCCTCAGTGCCAACAACAGTCCTGAGAAGCACGTGTGTGCCTGGGTGTGTCTATGCGCACACACACGTGTGTTGGTGGTTATAGTAAATTACTTACCTGGTTGGCACAGCAGTGTGACTTGAGTAGACATCAAGACTGCATCTAAATCTGGAAGCCCCGTATCTCTCAGTTCTTTCCAGAAAGGAGGGCAACACAGCATAATGAAGTGAGCTTTGACTTGGAGAGAGAATAATATTTTAACTTTTAATAGGACCTCTGTCTTAGTCTAGGCCACCTTTCCTAGCATCAGAAAGCAGTTCTTGGCATAATTTATGGACATTTTGAGAAATGGCCTAGGGTGCACCATGAGGGCGTGGAGTAAGATGCTGGAGTGGAGGAGAGCAGGAAATAGATGTGGTTGTGAAGTGATGGGGCCATGGGTGGCTGAGGCCATTCCCTGCTGAACACCTTGTAGAGGAATGATGCAGAGGATTCCTTAGAACCCTCATCTCGAAAGACAGGAGTTGATGTGGTTAGCCATCGATTGGTATTCCTTCATTTTTTGAGTCATGTGTCCATGTTGATGCCAATAGTTCTGATCTGCTTCAGGAGGCCTTATATATGGGATGGAGGGGACTCATATTCAAGCACCAGGGTGTGCTGGTAAATAAGACAGATACAGTCTCTGTTTTGTGATTATTCTGTGTTTTATTTTTCACTTAGAAATTGTACACATCTCTCACATCAGAATATGATGTAAACATGTAAAACACTATGTTTCATTGATAATGTTGAATACATGCAAGGTATAAAACTTGAGTTCATATGCATATACCTTGTTCAATCGTTACAGTCAAATAAATGAATATATCTGCCTCCCCCCAAACAGTGCCGGATTAAAGCCTCAGAACTTGTCATCTGATCACTGATTGTGCCTCTTGCCAACATGTCTCTGTTTCGGCTGTCCCTGTTCTATGCTTCTATTAAGTCCAGCCTTTACAAATTCTCAAATCAAGTTGAAATCATCACACACTGTTTGCCTTTCTCTGTCTGGTTTTGTCTGATTTCACTTAGCACAGTATCCTACAAATTCATCATGTTATCACAATGGAGAAATAGCTTCCCTTTCCAGATAGATGATACTCCATCATATATACATACCCTATTTTTCTATTCATCCATTAAGATACTCAGGCCGATTCCATTTTATTCTGTTGCAATGGATTCTACATATGTGTGATCATAGGACATTTCTCTCTCTGTGTGGCTTATTTCATTGAACATATTGTCCTCCAGATTCATTCATATTGTTGCAAATTGTGGTATTTCATTTCTGTGGCTAAGTAAATCACCCTTTGTGTGTGTATAGCACATTTCTTTTCCATCCATTTATTGATGGATATTATAGCGGATCCCAGATCTTGGATGCTGTAATAAACACGGGAGTGTAGAGATCTTCAGCACACAGTACCATATGATAATTCTTTTTTAGATTCTGAAGAACTGACATGCTGTTTATATAATGACAGTTCTGCTTTGCATTCCTAACAACAATGCAATAATTCACTTTTCTCCATATCTTCACAAAATCCTCTCTTTATCTTTTGGATTGTATCCATCCTAGCAGGTGAAGGCTTGAACTCTTATTATAATCTCATTTGCATTTGCCTGATTATTGATGATACCAAACACTTTTTCATAGACCTCTTTCCCATTTGTATGTCATCTTTGGGAAACTGATCTGTGAAGTGTGAAGGTTCTGAACTGCCCAGACCCAGCACTTCCGAGAATGACCTAGACCCCACCCATGAGTTTTTCTCTGTCTGAATGAGCACCCCCAAGCTCATTCTAGAGTTAAGACGTGTGGTATTAAAGGAGATTTTTATGAACCCCAAACCGTCTGCAGATGACTTGGGACCTATACATTGCTCTAAGAATGGTTCTAGTGGGTTTGGTCTTAATTTGAATAGTGGGTTTCTGTTCAGATCTTGGCTCCTTTATTCTTGTTGAATCCTTTGCTGACTCCCACCCCCATTCCCTTTCTAGGCTACTTTCCTTGTCCCAGGTCTCCCTCCATCTCTTCCGCCTGCCTAATGTCAAAGTCAGGACTATAACCCTGAACTGTGATGGCACTGGCACTGCGCATGTCAAATGGGATGACTAAATCCCTTTAACTCACAGGATACCTGGCAGGCTTCTACCTTTCTCCTGCATCTTTCCCAGCATCCCCATCACACTGATGCTCTAGGGAGGCAAGTTAACAGGGTGAATGCTTGCCTTTTCCCTGACAAATGGAGGAATTAAGGCTTAAATAGAGAGAAATCAGTGGGTACCCATAACCTATGTTAAAATCTTCTACCATGGTTTCGATAATATTCATTTCCTAGTGCCAAACCTTTGAGCCTTGATGTGTTCTCTATCTAGAGTATGACAGAATGCCCTGGTTTAGGTCTGTTGTGTCACCTTCCATTGATTTTTATTGAAGTTCTTTATGGACTCTGCGCTTCGTTCAAACCATACTGAACCATCTACATTTTCTCTTCTAAGTGTTGTTGTTTTCTCCTTATGTTGGGGCTGCTTCCTCTTAAGCCTCTTGTCCACACGTCCTAACACGGTCGTCTGTCACATTGTAGTGCTGCTACTTCAATAAGATGGTTTTCCTCTCCTTTAGTGAAGGGATGGTCTTCCTTCCCAGATTCCCATGGAAGGTTGTCTATGCAGTTTATTATATTACATCATGCTGAAAGGAGAGAGAGTGGACTTCCGATCAGACAGATTGCAAGTCCAACCCAGGCTGTGTCACTTTTAGCCCCTGCCTTCTGGATGAATTACTCCTTCACTCTGGGTAACACTATCCTCATAGGTAAGGTAATGGCCTTTCTTAACACTTGTTGTTAAAGTTCAAGTACTGTGTGTGAAATGTGGTACCTGCACATGGTAAGCATTCAGGAAAAATGAATCTTGTTTTTCTCTTTTGGGTCCTTGTCGTTATTTCCAAGCATCTTTTCGCTTTTAAAAAATATTATTTTATTTAATGCATATGGGTGTTTGGCTTGCTCATGTATCTGTGTGCCACTTGCATTCCTGGTGCCTGTGGGGGCCAGATTCCCTGGAACTAGAATTACAGATGATTGGCGTCTGTCACATGGGTCTTGGGAATTGAACCCTGGTCTTCGTGATGAGCAGCCAGTGCTCTTAACTACCGAGTCATCTCTCCAGGCCCTCTTTTCTGATCCTTCGCAGATTTTATGACCTTTAATACAGGATCTGCACTTTCTTTCATTTTTACTCTCCTCTACATCTGACTCACTTTATTGTACATAT
Organism: Bramus lutescens; assembly: GCA_001685075.1. NCBI lineage: Eukaryota > Metazoa > Chordata > Mammalia > Rodentia > Cricetidae > Bramus > Bramus lutescens. Next base: position 132,933 of record LOEQ01001617.1, read on the forward strand.
AGAGATTTATATAGAGTTCAGAGCTTTGGCTTTGATTTTAACAATCAAAATTATTACAGAAAGTAATACATTGCTTAAACATTAGTATTCATCCACAAATAAATACTTTAACACAAATTGCATACACTAATAGATTAAAAAATATTCTCAGGACTTTATCTTGTCCTCTTTACAAAACACACCAAGCTTTTTTCTAGCCCAGCTCCCCCTCTGTGTCTTTACCCCTTTCACCCTAAGGCCATTTCCCTGCATATAGTTTTTTTTTTTTTGGAGTCTCAGAGCCCTCCTCATAACTCTTCTTTGGAGTTGCATATGAACATAAAGTAGCTATAATTCCCTCAGGAATGGTGAGCACTAAAGTGGTGAGCATGTTGTAATTCTGTATTACCCAGTGAGAAAAAAATGTAAGAGCAAACCGCAAGCAAATGCCCTCAGACAACTAACTGCTCATGGAGGCGAGCGGCCCCCATTTGTCTGCAGATAGACTTGGAAAGAAGTTGAAGATGTCACTATTCTCTCTGCCCCCCGAGTCCCTGTTTGTTCTTTGTTCTATTACTATCATTGTCATTTCGCAAGGTTTTATTAGAATTTACTAAACTCAAGCTGTCTATGCCTTATAAAGAATTTTGGTGGGGTAAAATATTGTACTGTGGGGGCAGTATTTAACTTTCTATTCATATGTTTTAAATTATGTATGAAGCTCCTTCCAACCTAACACTTCAGCAATTCCCATATTTCATATTTGTTTCAATCCAGCTTTTTCCAGTTTCACATAGTCTGATTTGGGGGCAAAAGGAGAGCACATACATTCTCTAAGAAATCTGAAAAATGTGTGCATGCCTTTATGTATATGGATGTGCAGAGGGTCCAGATTTCACTCGCTGCTGTGTAAAACCAGTAATGCATCATCACCTGGATAAGTCAATACTCTTGCAAAGTGTATTTTATTGTTACTATATAACAGAGAGAATAATAATACACGTTCAAATGCTTTAGCATTTGGAGAATTTAAGTATCATTGGTATTGTGGCATGAAAGACTTCACAGTATTCCAGATGGGTTATATTATTAAGAGTATATATGGTGTAACTATTTTACTGTAACCCATATGTCTTTCTTTTGCATGCTCATTTGCAAATTTAAATAGTGTAGAAGATAGAACTATTTCCAACAAAATTAATTTAAAAGGTTCTACTGCCAACTTTATGCTGTATTTCCTTCAAAACACATTACCTGTCATTTCACCTGAATTAAAGTGGAAAAACCTGTAGTGTCCCAGGAATAATCAAGCTGATTATGTATTGCTTTATGCCATAGAAGCTATTACCATTCTCTGGGCACCTTGTCTTTTTGATCCCAGTCTCTTCACACAGTGTTGATAGAAAATGCATAATACAGTTTTTCTCTAGTACTGAGGACTGAACCCAAAGCGTGGCACATGCTAATCAGTGCTCTGTCACTGACCTCTACTCCAAGCCTCCCCACCGCCAGTAAACCCTGCCTAATAGAGACATATTTGCTAATTCGCACCTAATGATAATTTTATGCGCCTGACAAATCTACTGACGATGGCAGCCTTCTGGAGTCTGCTTTTCAAACAGCATATGCAACTCATTGGACAGAGTTGAGGGAAAGAGCTCTGGGCCCTGGTGGCAAACACCTGAGTTGACATTCTTCTCTGCCGCTTATGAGAGGTGTGACTTGAGGCAATTTATCTAACTTTATGCCTCAGCTTCTCAGTATAAAGGGAGAATGATTTGATGCACTACATAACTTAACGACGCCCTCAAAACAGTCTACAGCACACACAGGTGCTATGATTAAAGGCCTTTGTAAATTCCTTCTCCCATAAGCACTCACAAAAGCACAGCCAGAAAGACTTGATGTCCCCAGACTGCTACGTATTGTCCTTGCAGGTGGCAGTTCACCTGCAGGACGACAGAAGAAAATAATAGACTCAAGGTGTGTAGATACCGTGGATAAATTAAGGTCATGAAGTTTGTGAACATTCATTATTGTTGGATATGGTTATCACAGAGAGGTCTCTCTATAGAACCAATTATTATGTACACAGTTGTTCAAAATATTGTCCAGTGACACAGCATGCTTAAAACTGTTTCAGATCGTTTAAGGTCTCCCTTTGGTTAACAGTGAATGCAGGGCTCTAACTCCCTTGCTAAGTAAAATTTAGCCTTTGTATTTCAGGTGTGCGTCGCTCTCTTCCATAAGGACCAGTCCATTTACTGCTAAATTTGTACCTTAAATCAGAATAAATCTATTTTAGTAACTCACCCTCACTCAACAAATTTTCTTTTTACAAAAAGATAAGTGGAACTGAGGGATTGGGAAGGTAATTCAGTGGGTAAGAGTGCTTATTTCACATACATGAGGATATGGCTACGAATCTTTAACATCTACAGAAAACGCTAGGCACTACTGTGCACATGCCTGTACCCCAGAACCTTTGGGGGTCAGAACCTTGAGGATCACTAGGTTTCACTTTGATAGTCTGCCTCAAGGGAAGAAGCAGGGAGAAACAGAGAATACCCAATATTCTCTGGTCTCTACATGCACAAGTGTGTGCACATGTGCACATACAAGCATACACACACTGCACATGAATACACATTTGCTATACATATATACACACAAGAAAAATTTTAAGTAAGTAAAAATTGAATCAAATGCAAATCAAAGGTGATGTATCTTCCATGAACACAGCAAATAAATATCACCAATTATTACTTTCTTTTGATGAGTCATGATCCACTTTATGCAAAACCTCTTACCTAGCAACCTAGACTGTTGTGCAGTTTGGAAAATTCGTAGTAGGGCTCTTTGAGTTTCAGAGAGAGATATTACTCTCACAGTACAGCCAGCAGCACCATCTGCATGTGTGTAACCTGCACACTGCATACACAGCTCAGCCAAGGGTAGGTAGATTCAGCCAGCCAGCTCGTGCTGCATTTACAGACCCTGGAGGCAGGCATGTGACTCCATCCCTCCTGAAGAAAACCTTCTAACACACAACCTCCACACTCCACAACCCTCACCAGGCCAATGGAATCCTGAATACAGAGCATGCGATTTCTCAAGAAAAAAAGAAAAAAAAACCTGATTAACTAGGTTTTGGTGATGGACCAAGTGATCTGAGATCAGGATAATGAACACAGATGTAGATTAGGCAATAGATAACTTAGGGACAGACTGGGCAAGTAAGATGTGACATTGGAATTGAATGGGATTCATAGAGAAGAGATGTCTGTGGAGAAGGAGGCATTAGTTACAAATTCCAACAAGAAGTGGGTAGAGAGAAGAATAACAAGAAATCCCCCATGAGGCAGAAGACCCAGATGAAAGATCACCAAGGAAGCTAAGCAACGTGGTCAGCTATGTGGAGCATTGCCACTGGTTCCTGGGGAGGCAGTCAGTGATTAGCATCCGCAGGTGTGTGTGACATAGTTCCAGGAGTATGGGCTGAATAAAAAGATGGAAATGCAGAGTCACAGGGAAAAGAGGGCAAGGACCTAAAATACCTGCCAGGGTTTTCTTCATGAGAGCCATGAGGGAAAAACAAACAAACAAAAAAACAAAACTCATACTCAGCAGGCTTCATTTTGTTCCCCAGAAGTTGAGCAAGGTCTCTTTGCTGTGATTTCTGTTACTCTCAATTTTTCTGAGCTATTGTTATGAATCAACAGATGAGAAACTGGAGTTGTCCCCAAAAGGCACAGCTTCTGTATTGTAAGCACACATTCAAATTTATGAATTGATGTGGAAAACTCATGTGGCTCCTCAGAAACAGCTAGTGGGAATAGATAGGACACAGAGGTTATGGGGCTGCTTGATTACAACCAGGCTGTTTGTGAAATGCTAATTTAGGCTCTAATAAGGTTGAACTTCTGTTTCATGAAACGTGTTAATACATCCATTGAATATTTTCTTTTGCTTTTCTTTGTCTATTTAAAAAAGGTTTTAACTTTAACATGGTAAAATTACATGCAACAAAACAGTTAAGTAAGAATTATAGTAACAATATCCAATCTATTTGTATTTGACAAAATTAGAGAAAATACTGTATTATCTATCTTATGTTTATGGGTCTAAACTTTTGTACCTAATTTAGCTTTTGTCATAACTAAGGAAAACTAATTATAACTATCTAGTCTTCAACTCCATCAAAGACCCCAGGAGGGTGAAATGTTATCTAACGACAGGGACATCAGATTGTCTGGACAGTCATTCTAGATTCTTCTGTAACATTGGGGCATCCATCTTTGGCTTATAGGCCTAGAATATCTGACAGACTTTTTTCAGAAGCAGGAAATTTTGAAAGACTGTCCTACCCTGTCTTGGTAAAGTTCAGCAGTTACCTTTCTTTGTGTCCTGCTTGTCCACTTTAGACAGGGTATGGTCAGCCATCGTTTTTTCATGGATGAAGTTTATAGGTGGTAATTACCTTTTATCCATTTTACAGAAACTGAAGCTCTGTCATGTTAGCTAACTTGCCAAAGGCCATGTGCTGGTAGATACAGCTCACCAAAGTCAGTGCGAGTTAGGCTTTCCATATACTTCTCCTGCCATCAAGGGTCCTGTCAGTTCAGGGAGACACAAGCCTTAGTCCCAGCAGAGTTAGTCAGCTGTGATAAGAGACATAAGTGCTAAGGGCTTAGAAATTGTTAAAGAAAACGTCCAAGGGAGAGTTGGATAAACTCAGGAAAGAAGAGAAGACGTCAATGAGCAGAGGTGTAGGACACACACACACACACACACACACACACACACACACACACTGCGTGCGTGCAGGATGGGACTTTACTACAAGGAAAAGCATTTTTTTCTTTCAGAAACTCATGATTATACATTTACCTTTTCCAGTTTCACAGCTCAGGCAACCAGGTCACTGTCACTTTTAACAATGGTGTGCTGCAGCACTTCCTAACAAAATAACAGGTGATTCTGCATAGTGACGTAAGCAAAGATTCGGAGACTCGGAGAGTAGGTGGTGGTCAAGAATGGCTGGGGGAGGATCTGAGACTGGGGCAAGTGAGGCAGATTATAGGGAGAATTAACAGCAGGCTATCAAGGATGTGTCTTAAGATTTCTGGCCAGGAGTTCACATTTCTTGTGGTAGGAATCTGAATGGGTCTTTAAAAAGGATGTTTTGACTGAGGACCAGGGCACAAACCTGTAACTCAGTGGCTGGGAGGCTGAAGCAGAAGGGTCACAAGTTTCAGGTGAGAATAGGCTAAAACAAACAAAAAAAATTAAAGTATATAATTGCATGCAGAAATTTTCACATAGTCTCAGAAGTTTCGGAAATGTTCTTAAACTTGTTGCTCATTTTGAGAAATACCTTATCTAATGAATCTCTTCTTTTTATTGTTATGATTTTATGCCAGGACATGAAGCCAGAGTCTCCAACCTGCTAAGTACATGGTATTTTTACTAGCGTGCTTTAAAGTGATGCCCACAGCTTGTTTCATCCACATGCCCTGATGTGAGTCTGTGATGGGCCATTTAATAGCCATCATCTCAGTGACGTTTCTATTAAAATCAATACCCAGGGCAAATTTAGATCTCTTCAGTCATTATAAAACTGTCTGCACTTGGGACACAGCTATTGTTGGTTTTCAGGGTCTCTTACTCTCTAGTGGTCTCCTCTGCCCTTTTCTTTGTCGCACAGCATCACTTTGCTATAGAGTGTTTGTGCTTTCTCTAGAACATCCCACATTCTGAATTGGTCTAATTACTACTTGAGGAGTTGAATGTTTGTCCTACCTTCTGTAGCAGAGTTGGTTCAGAATTTTTATAAAGGTCTATTTTAAATGGTGGCACTTTCCCTAGTTTGCATGATGCTTGGTCGGTTGGTGGCCCAGAGGAATTGATCTGGTGTTCAGGAGACTTTTGCCTGATGGTTTTTGTAACTTCTAAGGGTTGTTTCCTAGAGTTTGCCATTATAGGCTGGGAAACAGACCCCTGAAATTTTCGGAGCTGAGCTGACCCCAAACTCCTTGGCTCAACTAATCCTTCTGTCTCATCCTCCCAAATTGCTGAGTCTATCATTGTGAACCAGTATATCCAGAGAGAAATACTGATTTGACCACAGTATGGGTCAAGGTCAGGGAAGTTTGTGTAATCAACTGTACTGGTTATCCAGGGACAGGATACTAGCAACTAACACAAAAAGATGGGACAGACTCAAGAGAAGCTGTTTAAGTGAAATCTGTAGGACTGAGCTTTGGGTTTACCCAGCCCAACACAAACACAGAATTTTAGGCTTGTAGTTGAGTACTGTGCTTAACAAAAATAGGAAAGCCAGGAATCACAATAGTCTCACAGCAGCCGACACCGAGAGTCTCGGTTTGGGAAAGTGGAATCTGAGCCAGCGATGGTCTGTTTTGGCTCAGACATCTGGTGAGTAGTTGAAGATGCAGGGCTGCAGCTTGGAGAAAGGCTGAGGATGGAAGGCAGGTAATGGCTGGGGCCCCGAGAGGGTATCTGATAATGACTGGAGCCCTGAGAGGGTATCTGATAATGGCTGGAGCCCTGAGAGGGTATCTGATAGCTGGTGGCAGGGGCACGGCGAGAAGGCAAGTTTTAAGTACATATTTTGGTGATGCAAACACTGATGGGTCTTGTCAACTCTTCCTCTCCTGGGCTTCAGTTTATTTAGATTAGTTTAGCCCAGGATATCCCCCTCCCAGGGCCTTCCCTTCCATGGCTCAGGTTTCTTCTCTCAATGGAAAGAATTACCCTCCCTGCAAGGAACAACGTGGACTCAAACTCATGTTCCTTTGTTTTTTCTGGAGCCCGGATGTAAAAACACGACTTCTTGCTACCTTTCCTTTTTCCTTAAATCTAATTTCCCGTCTTTGTGTGACTAATCTGTTCTTTAGGGAAGCTGATGGAAGCAAGAAGGAAGGAGATAGGACATGTGCAGGAGCTGACAGTGGGTAAAGGCCATGTGTCCTCCCCTTGGCTTCCAGAAAGGGAACGTTTGTGCTCCTGAAGATGGTGGAGGAGAACCCAGGGGATGGGGTGGTTGCATGGTTGGAAGTGACAGTGAGCAAAGGGATGGCTAGGACTGGACCAGGGCAGAGCTGAGCATGTTGGTAGGTGTGATGGTTTCCATCCAGTCCCTAGAGAGAAGCGTGATGAGAACGAAGAGTCTAACTACGAAGCTCTGGGAGTCAACACTCACACAAAAAGCTCCATGGTCCTGTTGGCCATCAGCCAATGTGAGGGAGCTCCTACTTACATTGGAAGTCAATCAAGAATCATAGCCAAGACTTGAGAGTCAGGCTCCCAGCCCCACCTGACCGTTGTGGGTTTCTTAATTTTTTTAATCATTTTTAATTTGAGGGGGTGTTTTTCATTCGTCTATCTACTTGGCCCTCACCCTTGTGCTGTGCTTGGTTGCATTTCATAAAAATCTCTGTTGCTTCATGCAATTGGACAAATGAAGCAAAAGAAGTCAGATGACATGCAAACAAGGCTTAAATCACTTGAGCAAAGATGATGTTTGGACAGAATATTAGGAAGCATGTTGAAATAGGTGGTTATAAATTAAACCCAGGGCTTAGAGGAAAATGTACTCTACAGAATCCAGATTTAACCACACACACATGCACACACAGATAGAGACAGGGAGAGAGAGACTATGAAGGTAGGGAGGGTGGCAGCAGACCAACAGAGATGTGTGTCTGGGAAGAACAATGGGTGGGCAAACGAATAAGGTACCATGATATATAGGTACGTATGTGAAGTGCCATATAACAAAACCCATTATTTTGTATGCTAACGAAAAACTATAAGAGATAACTGTATCTGAATCCAATTGAATTTGAATTTGTATTCTGAAGCCACTTGCATCCTACTGAACACATTGAGAGTATCGCAGGAGAGCTTATTCTAGATGAAAAATGTGAGGACTCTACAGTCGCTGGAGCAAGCCTCTGCTTTCCACAGAATCAGTATTTGGAATTCCACATCTTTCACCATGGAGTTAATTTTATTTAACCTTTGAAAAGAAGGTGCAGGGGTTGTGGAGTCACCTTCAAAGTCAGGGGTATTTGCACAGTCTTAGATCATTGAGAGGCACAGACCAATGCTGTCAGGAGGGGGATCTTGGGTTTGTTTGACAAGAACAGTCATGTCCATGTACTGATTGAGAAAAGCAAGCCAGAGAAAATGGCCCCGGGTCCCACTGTCAGACAAGCCCTTGATGCCATGGAGCTACACCAGTCTTACTCTTGTAATGTTTCTTTTTTTTTCTGAATTTTCCTCGAGTGTTAGAGCCCATTAATTGTTTCCTTACGGCAGCTGCTTGTGATTTAGGAACAATTGTGGGCACGCACGGTCTGTTGTTTGGGGCCCAAACAGACATCATAAAAGACCTTGTACTTACAGTCTCACCACAGAAAAATGCCCAGAAAATAACTGTAAAAATTAGTTTTCAACCAAGTATGGCTGGTTTGGATATTTTACGTTTTGGGTCCTGTCCACCCCCTTCTGCTTGGCTTTCATCTTCGATGCAAATCGAAAGGTGTGAAGTTGAAAGCTGCAAATCCACTTATTGCCATAATTCCCATCCCAGGCTGTGTGGGGCTGGGTGTTGCCATAACCACAGCGCTCCTGCCATGGAGTTGGCTTCTCCCATCATCCATCCTTCCATGCTGCTGCATTGAACTCCAAGAATTTTATTGTGTTTTTGTCTCACGTGTATACCCATTTCAGTTGGGCAAGAATTAATTGAGCACCTACTCTGTGCTAAGGTTGACTGAGCATCTCTAAGGCCTGGAGTTCAGCTTTAGTTATTAAAGGAATGGGGCCGCAAGTTTGGTTTGGTTTTGGTTGACAACCGCTCTCAAAGGCCAATTATATTCAATTGACATCATCTCGAAACATTGCCACCATCCACAAGGGATGTTTCCCACTGTTCGTGTCACCTTTAGGACGCTGTATATGCTTGCCTTCTTCGCTCCTCAAATATCTGAAAAACACTGTTTGCTTTTGTTTTCCATCAAGCGTAATATTGCAGTGTGTTGTCAATAATCACCAACATCGGTAGGCCATGCACTAGTAAGTTACTTTGTTTCAGTCAAGGAAGGGGGCGTTCCTTTCTCCCATTTAGTAGATGAGGAAGCCAGTGCAGCAAGACTAATTGGTCAGCCCAAGACTGCACATGTGCCTCAGAGTTTCCGTCTAGATCTGTGACTTGAGAACCTGACCACCAAGATACTTTTATTTTACATTCTTCATCTTTAAAATAACACCTCCAGGTTACTCTTGTATTTTCCTTTGACTTTTTACTGAAACATTTTAAAAAAAGATATTATAAGTTACAAACTCACACATTTTATCTATGATTTTAGGTAGTGCAATTCTATGCCAGGAAAAAATAAAGATTTATGTATTACTAGCTCAAGTTATTTGTAAAGTGTAAAGTCTGTCCATCAAAATGATTTTATATTAAACTTCATAAGATAGAACAATTAGAGACATCCCCCAAATTATATACATATGCATACATACCCTAACAAAATAAAACTTTATATATTCAAAGTTTTCATATACAAAAGAAAACAGGTTCTCATTTTTATTATGGGGAAATTGGTGCTAAGTCCATTAAACATGTTACTCAGAAGCAGATACATATATAGAAATAACTATATCTAATTAGCTAGGGTCCCCAGTTCTCAAAGAAAGCACTAGGTTCTCAGGTTCTAAATTGTCAATGTTATTTGTAGCATCATTTTCTGTAGTTTCAGAAATATGCTAAAAATTACAAGTGTAGCCAGGCAGTGGTGGTGCATGCTTTTAATCCCAGCACTCAGGAGGCAGAGGCAGGTGGATCTCTGTGAGTTGGAGGTCAGCATGGTCTACAAGAGCTACTTTCCAGAACAGGCTCCAAAACTCTGTCTTGAACAACAAAAACAAACAAACAAAAAATACCTTGCAAGTGTGTGGTTTAGGTATGTATCTCACTTTCTGAGAGGCCAATTAAATATGTGTGTGTGAAGACAGAAGTCTCCAATCAGTACAGTTGAGGCACCATCTCAGTACTACACTCCTGTCTCTTTCCCCATTGGAAAACTGTAAACATCAATAAAGCATTGTTGCAAGAACTCTTGAGCCCACAGAGTGACTTAGATCAGCCATCTGGTACACTGGGGCTGTGCTGTCCCATAATGGAACCACTGGTGTAGAAGGCTGGCATCTTCCCCTTCAAAGATAGGTATTAAAATACAGTCTGCAGTTTGCAACTTAAGAAGTAGAGGAAGGAAAATGTAGTGAAGGCATACTATATCCAGATATTAACATACAAGATGAGTAATATTTTGATCATGGCATAGTGTGGCCACCATGTGCTGAAGATCACAGACCGGGCACTATACAGAGATTGTCATGCCACAATTGCTACTATCGATTCATGTGCGTGCCTCTCTTTCCTCTCTTCTCCTCAAATCTTTTTCTTCCCCTCCCCTCCCCTCTCCTCCTTTCCCTTCCTCTCCCCTCTCCTCTTCTCCCCTCATCTCCTCCCTTCGTTCTCTGTGCCCCTTCCACAATGCCATTTCCAATCAGGCCAATCAATACTCTAGATTTAAAGTGCAACCCCAAATCCAGATTTAAACTATATAGGATTCACTTGGCCTTGGAACAGCTCTTCACCTGAGCTGAACTAACTTAGGCCAATGTTTTTCTACAAATTCGCTTAACTTTTAACTTTTCCAATAATGTCAGACTTCTTTCAGCATATGAAGAGCCCATAGAGGCCCCTCAGGTCCAGGCAATGATCCATTCTTGTCAGTCCAGTTTCAGAAATGTCCCCCAAGTCTACCATTTTCCATGGAGCCTTGCTGCCTCACCTTGTCTCATAACTCCCTTGCCACTCACTGGGACCAAGAGAACAACTCTCTAAGCACTGCTAACATCCCCCACTCAGAGTCCCTCAGAGCAGACACGCCCTACTATACCTACCTGAAGCTGCTGACAGGTTCTGGCCCAGACACCAGAGTGTGACCAACCAGCCTTCTGCAAGTCCTCTTTCCTACTATTCCTGTTTCCACTCCCAGCTCCATATCTGTTCTTCTGGAGCGAGAGCCATCTTTCTGGGATAGCATGGTATCCTCTCACCCTTCCACATGTTGTCCTTCTCTCCTGCTTTCACACGCCCTGCCTCCCCCATTTATCTCTGGCCAACCTCAGAGAGCCAATCGCAGCACTCCCTTTCAACCCCACCTCTTCTGCTTTCTCTCTTCCCATCATCCTGTGCGACACTAGGTTCATCCCGCCGAGTTCGGTCATACTAACCTGCCCCCCTACAAATGCAGAGAGCACTGACCAGCTAACAGCAATAACACTCAGCGGATGGAGCCTGGGTTCTACAGTAATGAGAAGATTAATCAGAAATAGTCATGTTAGCTCGCAAGACTGAAAAGTCAACTTTTCTATGATGTTAAGGGGCAGAGGTCGCCAGCCCCCTCTTCTGTGGTGACTGATTGGGAGTCCTGGGACATGCTCCTTTCCCTTCCAACAGAGTTTAATTTTATTTCCATAATTATTAAACTGTTCCCATTTTAAAGTAAGCCAAGTTTACAGTTCAAACGAATAAAGGGCTCCTGTTGGGACACTCGGCCCCATGACACATTCTTCTCTCAGCCACATCACATTCACTTTAAAGCAAATTGAAACGTCACCCGATATTGTCTGAAGCTCTTCCACCAGGCCTCTCTTTGCTTTTAGTTTGGTTTTTATGGAAATAGGCAATAAGATGCTAAAACTCCAGTTATTTGGGTAGAAACAGACTTGGAGTTATTAAAATTGGTTATGAGACAAGACTCACATCAGCAAGCTGAGACAAACAGAAAGGTGATGACTATAGATTATGATTTTAACACATTTTGAGCAGGGACTAGTTTGCCATGGATGCCAGCTACATTCTAACAACACTCTAAAGCAGTGGTTCTCAATCTGTGGGTTGCAACCTGTTATTTACATTCCTATTCATAGCAAAATTATAGCTATGACATAACAATGAAATAATTTTATGGTTGGAGTCACACAGCATGAGGAACTGTATTAGGTCTCAGCAGTAGGAAGGCCAAGAACCAACGTACTGAAGAGTGTTCCCACATGACTGTAATGACAGACACAATCTTTATTAGCATCTTTCAGTATTTCTGTCACTGAGCCTGATTATGCAAAACTATTTAGAAGTGATAGTTCTATTTATGAGTGGGACTTATGCAACATTCCAGACAGGTTACAGAACTGTCCCCCAAAAGCCTTCTCGAGCGAGAGCCATCTTTCTGGGCTATGACCCACAGCCAGTCCCACACGTTTCTTTTGCATTGACCCTAGCTTTGTTTTAGCAGGAAATGTGACTTTTGACTAGTTACCTTATAGTCATTGATACTGTACTAAATATTATTTTGTTAAAGGTAGTATAATTGCAACAACAAAATGCTATTTACAAATACTCTCAAGTTAGGGCTGAAGAGATATAGCTCAGTTGTTAAGATTGGCTGCTCTTGCAAAGGATCCAGGCTCAGTTCCCAGCTCCCACACGGCTGATCACAACTGTCCAAGCACACGTGGTATGCATGCATACATGCAGGAAAGCATTCATACACATAAAATTCTTTTTAATAAATCTTCGTAAGTGAAATGATTAGAGCCATTAACTTGTATTGCTGCTTATCTTTTAGTTAGCGTTAATAAAGGTTTTAAAAACCAGTTTTAGAGATCAGACAAAAATGAGCCCATGACCCAAACTGAACTTTAAAGGTTAGATATCAGAGAAACTCCTTGTGCTGTGATATTTTGACTTGGAAAAGCAGCATGGCTCCTGAAGTTATAAACATGGTCCTCTGCCATAGCCCTCCTGGTTCATCAGATTGAGCCCATCTTCTCAGTGAAGAGGCCCAACTCAGAAAGAACAGGATTTCAGTCCCAGTAGAAGAAAGCATCCTCTGTCACCCCTGAGCACAGGGGAGAGAGTGCCCTGAGCAGCCACCACAGCTGTGTGTAGAGGGTGACCTTGGCTTTGTTGCTGTCTTGAGCTTGGCAGGTGTAGAACGTCATGCTGTCTGCTCAGAAACACCACTGGGGAACAGCAGCATTTCCTGCTCAGGTTTTTGATGCAACCATGGATTGGGCATCCTACCCGGGCAGTCTGGCTCTAGTCGACACATGTGGATTTGACAACGACCATTGGTTTTCTAGAAGATTCATTTTTGCTCCCCATTCATTGTGGGGGGATTTCAAACAAGACTTGACATCAGTTATGCCACACATAACCAAATCATGTACCTGTAGAGGGGCCAGCCTCTGAGATCTCACTAGGAAGTCAGACAAAACTGTGAAGGGGGAACCTTTGAGAGGCGAGGGGAGAGGCTTGGTAAGGGTCCACAGTAAGGCTGACTTGGAGGTCCCTGGGTTTTCTAGGAGTCATTGTTACTTAGCCTTAATGAAGTGTGTAACTTTAGAAATACACTACTTAGGGGACGAGGATTAGGTCAAGCATTTTTCTAGCAATCACAAGGCCCTGAGTTTGGTCCTCAGCTCTGAAAAGAAAGAGAAAA